>OY856410.1:810786943-811386943 GCA_963693085.1 Alisma plantago-aquatica | reverse complement strand
TTTGGAAAGATATATCTGTGAGTTGAATTTTGATACTATATTATCTTATTTTTTGTTTATTGATTCCAGTTTTTTGTTTTGACATATACTTTTTGAAATAAGATTATTGCTTCATTTGTATATAGGGTGTTTTTCATTTAAATGAAAAAGACCACAGGAAAAGAGTGTTGCAGCGTTGTGGTGTACGATGGAGGGCATTTAAGACCTATCTCAAAAGGGATTATATAGATAATCCTAAGCAAAAGAAGAAAGCAACAGACATATATATTTTTATAGATCCTGAGGTGTGGGACATATTTGTTGCACAAAGGAATTCAGAAGAGTTTCAGGTATACAATTAATTTTTTTATATATGTATATGTTTGCCAAGTTGTAAATTGCAATACCTCATTTTAAATGATTAGGCTATTCACGAGGCCCAAAAGGAAAGACGGGCCACAAATGTGCATAACCATCACATGAGATCCCTTAGTTATGCCCAACGTCAAGAACAACTGGAGAAGCAAATATCTTCTGGAGAAGGGTCTAGCACAACTCAAGTTGAGTGTCCACCCCATTATAAAATTTGGCTTGATGCTAGGAAAAATGAAGCAGGTGAAATTACCAACCCTGCAACTAAGGAGGTGGCACAAAAGATGGTAAGTTCATCACACTTAAGTAATTAAAGAGTAGGATTTAATAATATCTAATTGTTTGTGATTTAATATTTTCATTAAATATGAATAGGATGATCTCTATGAGAAAAGAAAACAAGGAAAGTTCATACCAATTGGACACATGGATGAACTATCAGTTGCTCTTGGTACGAAAGAGCATCCTAGCCGTGTTAGGGGATTAGGAGCTGGCATAGGGTTCAAGACTTATTATGTGCTTTCAAAATCTAGAAGAGGTCGTACAGTTACACATGACGAGGTTGAAGCATTAGTATCACAGAAAGTGCAACAAATATTGTCTTCATTTCAGCCTATTCAACCTTCTCAACCTTCTCAACCTCCTCAAACCGTGCGTCTATCAGATGATGAGGTACAAGCTCGTACTCCAATTGTAGAAGGTCATGGGAGCACTCCCAATGAACCACCACAACAATCTGTAGTAAGTTTGTTCTATATATGTTAATATGATATATATGATATAGTAGGTATCTGGTTTACCGCTTTGTATATAACTTATATTATTTCAACTAGGTTGGTATGAACTGTAAACTTGCAGTGGAGGTTTCAGAGTACAATGTTGTGGCAGCGGGTAAGGTATACAACATCGGTGGTACATTGCATTGTCAATCAGTTTCTGATGACATTTGTCGTGTGTCCATCCATCTTGTGTATGACGAAATGGGGGACAAACCACTACCCATACCTTCTTCTGAATATGGTACAGTTGATGAAGCAGAGGGTGCTATGGTGGGATGGCCTAGACACTTGGTTATCATTGACAAGGTATATCTACATGTTTTTCATATTTGACTAGCTACATATATGAACTCGTTTAATATAAGTATGTATTTAATTAACAGGTTTGTAAACCAAAAAGTAAAAATCCCAATAGTCGTCCTCCTATGCTCAAGCCTTCTTTCATTCCAGAAGCCACATTCGATGAATTGGGAAATAAAAGTAAATGTTTGGCTCGATACTTAGCCAACCAAAGCCCATGATCACATATGGGGGTCAATTTAACAGAAGATGCAATTGGGAGGGACTTTGAGAATTTTATTTTTCTTGATGATATTATAGAGTTGTTCCGGTATGATTGGCTAAATACTTCGATATTATAAGTATGGATAAGGTAAGAATTAATCAATATAGATTACTCGAATATATACATTTTTAGCTTATTTGTAACATATCAAATTTTCACAAATGTTTTACAGCCATTTATATACTGAGATGACAAACTTTGATATAAAGAATGTTGGATTCTTAGTTCCTTCACTCACTAGTCAAGTGCAGACACAAATGGATGATGTGAATGAGTACTTCAGTACTGCATTCAAATATTTTGGTAGTGTGGGAAAGGAAATTATTCTAATTCCTTTTAACGTCCAGTAAGTATTATAATTCAATAGAATTCGAATTTTGACTAAATTATAATTCTAATTTTTGTTTTCAATATAAATTTACTCAGATCTAGACATTGGGAACTAGTGGTGGTTGTCCCAAAATTGATGACTTTCTATTATCTTGACCCAATGGGAAAAACAACAAGGGGTCACAAACTGAGATTGCCAACTATGGAGTAAGCATAAATTTAGTTTCTATAACATCAATTGTTATGCTTCAACATGATATTTATACTTAGAATTTCTATTTTGACAACTATCGTAATCAAATTGATTGATAGGGGTATAAAGGCTTATCGTGAAGGTGGAGGAATAATACCCACAAAATTAAAGACACTGACTTTGAAAAATGTCATGGTAACTACTTTGACTGCTTAGTCGTATATGTACAACTCTTACAATAATGTATTAATGTCAAATTTTATATGTTAACTCTCTTATAGTCTTATTTCTTTATTTGTACAACTCTGTTTGTAGCAGTTTACTAATATTAAGTTATAATTCTTTATTTGTAGTGTCATATACAAAATAATGACTGGGCTTGTGGCTACTACGTAATGAAGTATATGCAAACTATTTTGAAAGAAGCATCACTAGACATTCAGAGTATAAATAAGGTAATTAATAAAGAATAACATAATAAATTTACAAGTGAGATTTGCATCATTTTATAAAATATATATGAGCATGTGCTTTTTTTTGCAGATCTTTACAACTCATCCTTACACACTTGATGGGTTAAATGAATTCCGAGAAGAATGGTCAGATGCTTTTCTTAATGAAGTCACTATAGCATTGGATTGAAATTCATAACTTCATTTGTGTATGTAGATTTGAAACTCTATCAAAATTTACTTTTTGTAGTATGACATTAATATCACTTTTAAATTGCAATCTATCATTGTTGTTAGTATGTGCTATGTGTATGAATGTTAGTATGTGCTATATGTCTCATTTGAATGAATCTATCTTAGACTTGCAAGAATGTTAGTAAGTGTTGTGTATGAAGACTCAATTCAATATATGTGAATAATTGTTGTTATGAAACATCAATTCAAAAAGGATTGGACATAAAAGTTTGCAAATGGCTTTGGAATGCATTTTTGGCTTGCATCATTCCATTTGCAAGTCTATTTCTATTGCAGGTTTTGAGTTGCGTAAAGCAATTCTGTTTTGCAGGTTGCTGTACTGAAGATTTCTGTTTCTGCAGAATTTTTCTTTAAAAAAATGTAACTTCTCGGGTCGGTTATTAAAAAAACTGACCCAATAGGTTCTATCCCAAAATTCTACAGCAATTTGAAGACTTCTAGGGTCGCTTATACAGAAAAACCGACCCAATAGACACTTCTTGGGTCGGTTATATAAAAAACTGACCCAGTAGGTTCTATCCCAAAATTCTACAGCAATTTGAAGACTTCTAGGGTCGCTTATACAGAAAAACCGACCCAATCGACACTTCTTGGGTCAGTTATACAAAAAACCGACCAAGTAGGTTCATGTACAGCTATTTGAAGACTTTTAGGGTCGCTTATACAAAAAAACCGACCCAATAGACACTTCTTGGGTCGGTTATTCAGAAAAACCGACCCAGTAGGTATTTTTACAGCTATTTGAAGACTTTTAGGGGTCTCTTATGGAGAAAAACCGACCCAATAGATACTTGTTGGGTCGGTTATTCAGAAAAACCGACCCAATAGGTGTTTTTACAGCTGTTTGAAGACTTCTAGGGTCAGTTTTTGTTGCTCTTTTGGGTCGGTTTTTTACCTCTCTTGGGTCGGTTTTTGTAATTTTCTTGGGTCGGTTTTTGTTCCCTCTAGGGTCGGTTTTTTTACCTCTCTAGGGTCGGTTTTTTTACCTCTCTAGCGTCGCAAGTACTGTAGCGACGCCCACCTAGGCGTCGCCTAAAAAGTGACACTGCAGGCTTCAAAAAACCGACCCGAGAGACCAATACTGTACTAGTGTATGAGTACTCGGGATGGATATTAAATAATCTTAAACAATAAAAATCATATCTTTTGATGCATTTAGATAGAACAAGCCATTGATAGAAATTCATGCGTAATTAATCAAATAATTGACAAATCAACACATAAAATCAAGGAAAATATGCATGTGAAAATGATGAAAACACATGCATCAGTGGGCGTGGTTCATCAGAGTCAGTAATCCAATTGGCATTTGTATAGCACTCTAGAACAACTGGTAAACCAGTATAATGAAGAACATAACTCACGGTACCTTTCAGATACCTAAATACTCTAACCAAATCCTTCCAGTGATCTGCATTAGTACACCTAGTGTACCTACTTAGCCTACTGATGGCATAAGCAATATCTGGTCTAGAACAATTGGCTACATACATCAAGCTTCCTATAACTTGGGCATATATAGTTTGATCCATAGGGTTATCGTTATGTGCCTTAAGATGTAACGAAGGTTCACAAGGAGTACTAACAAGAACACAAGAGTACACATCAAATCTATGTAGATCTTTTTTACATAGTGGGACTGATTTATGGAATAACCAACAGTATATCTACTTAATTCAATGCCAAAATAACATCAGCAATTCCTAAATTTTCCATATCAAATTTTTTGGAAAGAAAGGATTTCATTTCAGAAATAATTTTTAGCATTGGATCCAAAAATTAATATATCATCTACATACAAGAACATCATCGCAGTTGGATTATCAAGTGTCTTAGAATAAATACATCTATCAGACTCATTTGCAGTAAAGCCATAAAATAAAACAATTTTATTGAATTTTTCATTCATGCTCAGGGGCTTGTTTTAGACCATAAAGATTTTAAAAGTGTACAAACTATACCTTCTTGTTCTCAAACCATAAAACTGTCAGTGTGATCCATATAGATTTCTTTCTCAAGATCCCCATTGAGGAAAAAAATCTTTACATCCATATGATGGATTTCAAGATTATGGATCATGGCCAAGGCAACAAGGACACTGATGGAGGTGATCTTTGTTATAGGAGCATAAGTGTCGAAGTAATCAACTCCTTCTTATGGCTTGCAACCTTTGGCTGCTAGCCTGGCCTTAAATTTATCAATGCTACCATCTGAATTTAACTTCTATCTGAAGACCCATTTGCATCCAATGGTTTTACAACCTAGAGGAAGATCAGATAGAATCCATGTATGATTTTTCATACTATATTCTATTTCAATTGAACAACTTCCTTTCGCAATCTTGCATCTAGGGATTTGATGGCATCTTTCTAGATCTTTGGTTCTTCTTCTGCTAAGAAGGTGTAGAAGTTGGAACCAAAGTTCTTTGTTACGTTAGCCCTTTTACCCCAACCAAAGTCATTGGGAGGCTCAATTACTTCAAGGTTCAACGATTCAGGTTTAGGTACGGCTATGTCAGTAGGATGAGTTGAATCTTTATTGGTTTCTAAAGGTTCTAAAGATTCAATATTTGAAGAATCTTCACCAATTTGTTTGGAAACACTAGGGGTGAAGGGGAAATATGTTTTAATAGTAAAAAAACATCTACAGATCTTATTTCTAGTATAGATTTTCTTTGAATGCCAAGGATGTCTGACTTTATTGCTAAATATATGTTTGCATTGCTATTTTCAACATAACCTATGTAAATGGTATCAACAATTTTTGAACCGAGCTTTCTCTTCTTATTTTGAGGGATTTTTACTTTGGTCGAGCACCCCCCACTTTAAGGTACTTTAAAACACATTTCCAATTAAATCAAAGTTCATTAGATGTTTTCTCTATGTGTTTGAAAGGGATACAGTTCAACACAGAGTTGGCGGTTAAAAGAGCCTCACCCCTCATTCCTTGATGTAGATCAATATCGGCCAACATGGCATTGACCATGTCGATCAGGGTTCTATTATTTCTTTCGACTACACCATTAGATTGTGGGTTGTATGGGGCAGTGGTTTTGTAATGCTTGCCCATTTTGTGACCATAAAATCATATGCGGAAGTATTAATACACATATAATATAAATTTCAAGGGCAAATATCACATTTCTGGCATACAGTAACATGCAAACTAATAGTAACATAATAAAAAGGTAAAGTCAAACATGACAAAACTGGGAGTCACATCTCCCTACATGAACTAGAAGGAAAAGATAAATAAAATCTTGGTCTGGAAGGATCGCCTAAGATAATGTCCCACCAGTGATAGATATCCTATTTTTTTTGTATATGAACTCCTTCACAGGCTACTCTTCACTATCTGCGGACATCGCATCCCCAACCATGCACAATAAAAATAATTCTAGTTAGAGTAAGTGGCATTGAATTCTATAACATAAAAGAAATAATTGCATTATGAAAACTTGCCATCTACAACTACACTAAACATATGTATGTGCATCTTTTATTTACACATTTTATCTTTTTATGGTCACTATTATACAATAAGTCCTCTTCTGTGGCACTGTGTGCCTTCTATGGTGCAATGCACCTTCTGTGGCATGAAAGCCTTCTGGTGACACCTAGGTGTCATCTATTCTATGGCACCAAGTGCGTTCTATGGTGCAATGTATCTTCTGTGGCATAATTGCCTTCTATTCTGTGTACCGCAGTACTTCTATTCTGTGAGGACTTATTATATAATATAAATTATGTTCTGGTGTCATTTTCTATTATTGTTCTATATATGATTCAGATTCTATTTTTATTCTGATTCTGCATCTCAACTATTTGAGATAAATTCTGGAGTATGAAATCTATTATGTCATTCTAAGTTATAAATTATAATCCAAATTTTAACTCAATTAGTAAATAATTGTGATAAGTTTGAAATCTAGATTTTGTATCTAAATCCGGTGGTCTGAAGCAGATTCTAAATTCTAAATGTTTGTAAGGAATTAACATACTAAAATAAACTCTAATAATATATTCTGAGTTCTAATAATTCAAATGTTGATTTCTAATAATTTGCATGAATAATAACTTGAAACTGATAAATTATATGATCTAAGCACGAGCCATCTGAGATAGAAATTCTATTGTACTGAAAAGTACCAATCTACGTCTGAACATTAGACAATGCGTCTAATGGATTATTCTGGGAAGGATAACATGAATTCAAAGGACATGACCCACTTAACTATAGTAAGCCAAACTCCTATCCATGTTGTCCTTCTGCAAACGGGATCTAACTCTCTCCTGAAAAACCCCAACGGTTTTATCAGATCACAAATCACTTTTTGGCCAACATGTTTAGGATCATTAGGGTATCCTTTTGAATTATTGCCGCACGCACTTTACTTGTGTCGAGGTGTACGAGTATTAAGTCTTTCATATCCATTTAATGCAATATAGTTAGAGGTTAAGGTTATACATACTATAGTGCCTTAGTATTAATGTTTGAACAAATCTTTAGGGCTGGGTAGAATCACGATTTTGACTTTTAGGTTGACACAGTAGAAATTATTTTACAACCATTAGTTGCATCTTGATTAAAACATTAGTGGGTATATTATAATACACTACTTTATTACGATACTGATCACTCATCACTTATGAGAACGGGTATACAATCTGCGAGGTGGATAATTGGATCATGGTTACGGTGATCTAATAGTTTATTCTACAAAATACTCATGAATTCACACAGAACGTTGCATGTATATCAGGTTGAGCAAAGCTCACGCCCACCATGATCCTCAAGGTACTGACTTATCAGGGAACGGACGAGTATTCATGGCGAGAAGCGGCCTCTGATGCAGAGTGTGAATAGCTTTGCATATAGCTGTGTAATTAACGATGATGACCTATATTTTCATAACTATACCAAGGTAAATCAGGCTCCCGTGATTATTATCTAGTATGCATTGAAAAGTACAGTTATGATAATTAGAGATGGGACCCTAGCTGCTAACACACAAGAGTATGTCAAAGAATCATGAACTGCAGTAGCTATATAAAGTGGGTATACAGGTCTGTGTTGGTTTCAATAAGGTAGCAACAACTAAACGTGATGGACAAGGAATTCATTTATAGAAAATAACACAGATGAACTGTGTTTTTAGGTCTTCAAGTATCAACCTCAACACAGGGAAGCATATAAGAATTTTTTGTAATCGCTAGTGATGAACTAGTGCGCACCCAGGTAGGAAAACAACACACAGAAAAGAAAAATGCCACATGTAACTTTCGGCTGAGTCAGACATCAACTCACAGTGATCCACAGACTCGATCACCCACAAGGAAAAACTGGGGTGAACAGGGACGAATGGGTTGGCCTCAGCGAGCCTTGCCAAACCCGACCTGCCAATGGCAGGGCTCACGACCGGCAAGTAGCAGGGATAGCATCCCGCCCTGCTAATGCGTTGGAGAATAGGGTAAACAGGGGTGGAAGAATGAGGAAGGAGGAAGGGGACCTCACACTCTCAGTTGGTCAGGAACCAGTCCACATCGTTCGTGAGTATCTCATCGTATCGGAAAAGCATTGTGCAGGTGAACACGGAGGCGGGGTGGCACAGACGCCCCCCAAAAAAATCCGACGAATCTAAGTATAGATTTGGGAGTTGGCTTTAGTTGGGTTACCTTCTCTCGACAACTCAGACGGTACAGGGGGACCTTCAGTAGGCCTCACACTATGCTTCTATTGCTCCCAACAGGTTCACACCTGCTTGGGTTGAGGTGTTGACTTGTTTTTTCCGAGGAGTTTTGTGGACCGGACAACCCAGGGTGCCGCTCATGAAGGTGGAGCTGGAAGTGGTTTCCGAGAAGCGAGGAGATCGTTCAGACGCCGGGAATTGAGGGGAGACGATGCAAGGGTGAAGAGTGGTGGTTGCAAATGAATAAGGGTAAAAAAGCAAAATAGCACACTTTACTAAAAATATGTACCCAAATAGCACCAAAGCCTTCTTATTTCCCGAAGTAGCCCACTTTCTGTGGAAAATGCCAACAGTTTTGGCGTTTTACCGAATCCGGGAGTAAAAACGCCAACAGCTTAACTAAAGGCGTCACATTTTTGACGTTTTCAACTGAAGGCGCCACATTTTTGGCGTTTTCAACTGAATGTGCCACATTTTTGGCATTTTCACTTGTAGTTTCGAGATTTTGGGTGGGTTCCGTCTTCCTTCTCCCACCGTCGTCTCCTCCTCACCCTTCATCCGATCATGATCGTCCTGATCCACTTGTGCCAAGTAAACTAATGCCACTGTCCCCCGCCTCTAGCACCCTCTTCTCGTAAAAAGGGGGCCACAACCACCTTGCAGAAGCCACAACCCAACACCACTGTGCTCGCTAACACCAATTTTGATCTCGTAGATCGCTGCTACCTAATTTCCCCTCCTCTCTCTCTTTGCCTTCTTCCTCTCTCCCCGTAGGTACTCCTTAGGCGGCGATCGGCTCACGAGCCGGAGTTCATCCGCGCGGGAGGTAGGACCGCGGTTGTGCTGGTGCCAGCGAGCACGCGACGTTTTCCCAGCTTTTCCCGGTTCCACTACCTCCTCCGTCGAGGACTTCCCGGAGGGACGATCAGGTAATCAGGCTTGGTAATGACCCATGCTTCCCTGTTTACCTCCCCTCTCCCTTAGGAATTTGGATCCTTACTCCTTACTTTCGGTTCCTTGAAAAACGCCAAAAGTCTGGCGCCTTTAGTTGAAACTTTGGTGCCATTAGTTGAAAACGCCAATACTGTGGCGCTTTTGCTCCCAGATTCGGTAAAACGCCAAAACTGTTGGCGCTTTCCCGAGAAAGTAGGCTACTTCGGGAAATAAGAAGTCTTTGGTGCTATTTGGGTACATATTTTTATTAAAGTGTGCTATTTTGTTTTTTTACCCAATAAATAAGGCCATAGTGGAAAAAGGGTGTTTTTTTAATGAAAAATTCTACGTATAACCGGCCACATCCCCGGGAGCCTACCTGATCCTTGGGACTGGTCTCCTGCTGCGCCAACTGTGCATGTCAGCAACAATTAAAACAATAAAGAATGAAGGAAGTAGAAGAGAGAGAAAATATTTTTGTCTATAACTTTCAATCCGGAGCGTATTTTTCGATGAAATAAATTGCATTAGAATCCTTGTAAAAAATACTTTCCAACGAGACCAGTGTTGACATATTTTGAATTAATGATAATACACGAGAAACATAGTGCCATATATTAGGATACCATACATATGTTCTGGGTACAGACGTACAGTACTCGGGAGTACTGTACTTTTGATTTATGTTTGATATATAATTTGTTAGGTACTGTACTTATGCTTCAGTAACTGAGTTGAAATTAACATGTGGGTACAATACTTATGGTTGCATTTTATAGGTGATTTTTGACCTGATGTGCATTGTAGTTTTGAGATCATTAACAAGTAGGTACTCAACTTATGTCTGCATTATGTAAAAGAAATTGTCCTGCCATGCGATTCTGAAGGTACTGTACTTATACTTCTACATCAGTTATACGATTATGCTTGGTTTTGTAATTTGGTAATTACTGTACTTATGCTTTGAGTATTAAGAAGTGTCTCACGAGTATTGTTGATCCTCCTTCATTCAAAAGTACAGTACTCACGAGTACTGTACGTCTGTACCCAGAATATGTGTATGGTATCCTAATATATGGTACTATGTTTCTTGCGTAATATTATTATTTCAAAATATGTCAACACTAGTTTCGTTGGAAAATATTTTCTACAAGGATTCTAATGTAATTTATTTCGTTGAAAAATACGTTTCGGATTAAAAGTTATGGACAAAACTATTTTCTCTCTCTTCTACTTCCCTCATCCTTTATTGCATTAATTGCTGCTATTGCAGGTAGTGGGGTAGGAGGTGCACGGTTCCAAGAACCGGGTATACCAGCGGGTGGCTGGCCGATTGTGTGTAGCGTAGCTCTTTTTTATAGGGATTGATACAGGGTTCGAGTATAGGCTTATCTGCTGCGGAACTTTCTCCCCAATCCAACCGTGAAAACGGTTTTGGAAAAGCTTGCTCGTACAGGGAGAAATCTCCAGATTATCGGAACAATAGAAACCTGCTCCGAGTAGGAGGTTGAAGACAAGATCAAACGGCTCATAATAGATGGGTTCACCATGGGACTAGATCATACGGTGCACAAAAAATCTGATGAACAAATTTTAAAATAAAAGGGCATTATCTTAGTAAATCTACCATTATCTTATTAAATTTAATTACCTAGTCCAATGAATTTGGATTGAGCCCAAATTTTACCTGATTGGTCATAAAAGGGTCTAGAAAATTCTCCTAGAGTTAGTTTCCAAATTTGATAATCAAATTAATTACTGTGATTAAAACGAGGTAAATATTAAATACCTCATAACTAATTATTTAAAAAGAATTAGGGTTTGATATTTTGGGGGTCGTCTTATTTATATGTTTTCTCTTAGTATTAAATTTTATAGTGTATGATAATAACAAAAAATATTTAAAATTGACCAATTTATAATATGTGACCATAAGGATATGATAACAGGAAAATTGCAAATAGGTACTTAAAATTAGGATATTGCAATTCTATCCATCTTGGATAATTTTTGTCCTCAAAATTTTTATACACTACCCACCTTAGTGTTTTACTTATTCTTTGTTGGTAATTCCCGACCACCCTCAGTTTATTACTCTTGTAATAAAAAGTCTAGACTATGTGTGTCACAACATACTTCTTTATAATTTAAATACTAGGATTGGGTCATACCTTCAACTATTTGGTCCTCATCTTCCTCTATTGCATCCATGGTGAACAACCTTGCATGCCTCTTCTCTCTCTGATTGTTCTGGTCTTGCTTTTGCTTCTTTGGGCAGTTGAATTTGAAGTGACCTTCATCACCACATAGGTAGCATACTAGCTGCCCGAACTTGCATTCCCCACCATGTGGCTTTTGACACTTGAGGCAAACCTGGCCAGGTGCTTTCTAGGCTCCTCCTCTTGGAACACCTCTTTGAGTTGGTGCTCCTTCAGGGGCCTTCCTCTTGTTGTTTTGTGCACCGTTCTGACCTTTATGATGGAAGTTACCTCTAGAAGATCCTCCATTCTTTCAATTTTGTCCTGGGTGGTCCACCAACTCTAGGGCTGCTTCTAGGGCTTCTTGCTCTGTCCTGATGCCACGTACCACTAGAGCAAAGCCGAGGTTGGGCTTCAGACCATGCATGAACTTCTTGGCTAGATGCACCTCATCTTCAGTTCCGTATTTTTGCAGCATACAAAACTTCATTGCATACTGGCTGGCAGTGGAGTCTTGTTGCTTGAGGCACTTGAATCCAATCTCCTTCTTCTTGATCATAGCCTCTGAAATGTAGCAGTTCTGGAAGGAGGTGGTGAACTCCCTCCAGGTCAGTGGTGCAACATCAAGTACTCGAGCATTGGTGAAGTTCTCCCACCAGACATAAGCAACACTCTTCAGTAAATGTGTCCCAAAACTGACCTTGGAATTCTCAGGATATCCCAGATCACGGAAGGAATGCTCCACGTTCAAAAGCCACTCCTCAGCACGAGTGACCACATCTATCTCAACTTCTCTAGAGAAGGTCTCTGGCTTGATCTTCAAGAAATCTACTAGGGTCAACTCCTAGTTTCTGGGCTGTTGGTGCCTCATGTTCTGACCGATCAAGGCATCAATTAGGGCCTTGACGAGTGCATCAAGAGGGGAACCGGGGTTGCCATGAAGGTTTCCTCCTCCAGACATCTCGTGATTACCCCCTACACTGTAGGAGCTTTCCTCTCCATCTACGTGCTCCTTACCCTTATCAGACTTCTTCTTAGGAGCCATCTGTACAAAAGACGTCTATGAGGGTTTATCTACATATATCAATCAGTAATGGTTGTTTAAATGCTCTGCTACCATATTGTAATGCTTGCCCATTTTATGACCATAAAATCATATAGGGAAACATTAATACACATATAATATAAATTTTGAGGGAAAACATCACATTTCTGACATACAGTAACATGCAAACTAACTATAGTAACATAATAAAAAGGTAAAGTCCAACATGACAAAACTGGGAGTCACATCTCCCTACATGAACTAGAAGGAAAAGATAAATAAAATCTTGGTCTGGAAGAATTTTCTAAGATAATGTCCCACCAGTGATAGATATCCTTCTTTTTTGAATCTGAACTCCTTCACGGGCTACTCCTCACTATCCGCAGACGTCATGTCCCCAACCATGCATAATGAAAATAATTCTAGTTACAATAAGTGGCATTGAATTCTATAACATAAAAGAAATAATTGCATTATGAAAACTTACCATCTACAACTATACTAAACATCTATATGTGCATCGTTTATTTATAAATTTTATCTTTTTATGGCCACTATTATACAATAAGTCCACTTCTGTGGCACTGTGTGCCTTCTATGGTGCAATGCACCTTCTGTCGCATGAAAGCCTTTTGGTGACACCTAGGTGTCTTCTATTCTGTGGAACCAAGTGCCATCTATGGTGCAATGCACCTTCTGTGGCATAATTACCTTTTATTCTATGTGCCGCGATATTTCTGTTCTGTGAGGATTTATTATATAATATAAATTATGTTTTGGTGTCATTTTCTATTCTTATTCTATATATTATTCTGATTCTATTTTTATTTTTATTCTGATTCTGCATCTCAACTATTTGAGATAAATTCTAGAGTATGAAATCTATTCTGGCATTCTAGGTTATAAATTCTATTTTGAATTCTAAACTCAATTAGTAAAGAACCGTGATAAGTTTGAAATCAAGATTTTGTATCTAAAATTGGTGTTCTGAAGGAGATTCTAAATTCTAAATGTTTGTAAGGAATTAATGTACTAAAATAAACTCTAATCATATATTCTGAATTCTAATAATTCACATGTTGATTTCTAAGAATTTTGTATGAATAATAACTTAAAACTGATAAACTATATAATTTAAGCACAAGCCATCTGAGATAGAAATTAAATTGTACGAAAAAGTAGCAATCTACATATGAACATTAGACCACGCGTCTAACGAATTATTCTGGGAAGGATAACATGAATTCAAAGGACATGGCCCACTTACATGTAGTAAGCCAAACTCCTATTCACACTGTCCTTCTACAAACTGGATCTAACTCTCTCCTGAAAAATCCCAACGGTTTTATCAGATCACATATCCCTTTTTGGCCAACATGTTTAGGGTCATTATGGTATCCTTTTGAATTATTTCCACACACACTTTACTTGTGTTGAGGTGTATGAGTATTAAGTCTTTCATTTCCATTTAATGCAATATAGTTAGAGGTTAAGGTTATACATACTATAGTACCTTAGTATTAATGTTTGAACAAATCTTTAGGGCAGGGTAGAATCACAATTTTGACTTTTAGGTTGACACGGTAGAAATTATTTTACAACCATTAGTTGTGTCTTGATTAAAACATTAGTGGGTAAATTATAATACACTACTTTAGTACGATATTGATCAGTCATCACTTATGAGAACGAGTATACAATCTGTGAGGTGGATAATTGGATCATGGTTATGGTGATCTAATAGTTTATTCTACAAAATACTCATGCATTCACACAGAACGTTGCATGTATATCAGGTTGAGCAAAGCTCACACCCACCGTGATCCTCAGGGTAATGACTTATCAGGGAACATACGAGTATTCATGGCCAGAAGCGGCCTCTGATGCAGAGTGTGCATAGCTTTGCATATAGCTGTGTAATTAATGCTGATGACCTATATTTTCAGAACTATACCAAGGTAAATCAGGCTCTCGTGATTATTATCTAGTATTCATTGAAAGGTACAGTTACGATCATTAGAGATGGTTCCCTAGATGCTAGCATGCAAGAGTATGTCAAAGAATCATGAACTGCAGTAACTATATAAAGTGGGTATACATGTCTGTGTTGGTTTCAATAAGGTAGCAACAACTAAACGTGATGGACAAGGAATTCATTTATAGAAAACAACACAGATGAACTATGTTTTTAGGTCTTCAAGTATCAACCTCAACACATGGAAGCATATAAGAATTTGTTGTAATCGCTAGTGATGAATAGCACGCACCCAGGTAGAAAAACAACCACATAGAAAAGAAAAATGCCATATGTAACTTCCAGCTGAGTCAGACATCGACTCACAGTGATCCACAAACTCATTCACCCACCAAGGAAAAATTGGGGTGAACAGGGACGGATGGGTTGGCCTCAGCGAGTATTACCAAACCCGACCTGCCTATGGTAGGGCTCCCGCCCTGCTAATGCGTCGGAGAACAAGGGAAACATGAGTGGAAGAATGAGGAAGGAGGAAGGGGACCTCACACTCTCAGTTGGTCAGGAACTAGCCCACATCGTTTGTGAGTATCTCAACGTATCGGGAAAGCATTCTGTAGGTGAACACGGAAGCGGGGTGGCACCGACGCCCAAAAAAAAATCCAATGAATCTAAGTATAGATTTGGGAGTTGGCATTAGTTGGATTACCTTCTCTCGTGGACTCAGACGGTACAGGGGGAGCAACAGCAGGCCTCGCGCTGTGCTTCGATCACTCCCAATAGGTTTACGCCTGCCTGGGTTGAGGTGCTGACTTGCTTTTGTCGAGGACATTTTGTGGACCGGACAACGCAGGGCGTCGCTCATGAAGGTGGAGCTGGAAGTGGTTTCCGAGAAGCGAGGAGATCGTTCATACGCCGAGAATTGAGGGGAGATTATGTAAGGGTGAAGTGCGGTGGTTGCACAAGAAGAAGGCCACAGTGAAAAAAAAGGTGTTTTTTTTTATAGGGATTGATATAGGGTTTGAGTATAGGCTTATCTGGTGCGGAACTTTCTCCCCAATCCAATCGTGAAAATGGTTTTGGAAAAGCTTGCTCGTACAGGGAGAAATCCCCAGATTATTGAAACAATAGAAACCCGCTCCAAGAAGGAGGTTGAAGACAAGATCAGATGGCTCATAATAGATGGGTTCACCATGGGCCCAGATCGAGCGGCGCACAAAAAGTCTGATGAACACATTTGAAAATAAAAGGGCATTATCTTGGTAAATCTACCATTATCTTATTAAATTTAATTACCTAGTCAAATGAACTCGGATTGAGCCCAAATTTTAGCCGGTTAGTCACAAAAGGGTCTAGCAAATTCTCCTAGAGTTAGTTTCCAAATTTGATTATCAAATTAATTAATGTG
The DNA here is from genome assembly GCA_963693085.1 of Alisma plantago-aquatica. Lineage (NCBI taxonomy): Eukaryota > Viridiplantae > Streptophyta > Magnoliopsida > Alismatales > Alismataceae > Alisma > Alisma plantago-aquatica. The sequence continues at coordinate 811,370,773 of OY856410.1, read as the reverse complement.
ATTAAAACGAGGTAAATCTTAAATACCTCATAACTAATTATTCAAAAAGAATTAGGGTTTTTATTTATTTTGGGGGTCGTCTTATTTATATGTTTTATCTTAGTATTAAATTTTATAGTGCATGGTAATAACCATAAATATATAAAATTGACCCATTTATAATATGTGACCATAAGGATATGATAACAGGAAAAGTGCAAACAAGTACTTAAAATTAGGATGTTACGGGTTTTATGAATAAGGCCATGATCTTCACAAAACTATTTATGTTCATTAGAAGTATATTTGCCTCCACTATTGGATCTAATGCTCTTTAGGTTCTTCTCAGTTTGGTTTTCTACTTGTGACTTATAAATTCAAAGTTTTTCCATTTGTTCATCCTTCGATTTCAACAAGTAAATGCAACAGTATTTGGAAAAATCATCAATAGATGTCACAAAGTAGTGCATATCATAATGAGTAAGAATACTATTTAAATCACATATCTTAGTATGATAAAGCTCAAGTAGTTATGTGTTCCTTTCTATTGACCTAAAGGATTTCTTAGGTAATTTGACTTGAACACATATTTGTCATCTAACATCATTTGAGATTGGAGTCTTGGGAATTAAGTCCATGTGAGCCATACGTTTCATAGTATTTTTGTCTTCACATGTCCTAGACAAGCATGCCAAATATAACAAGATATTCGAATAGAAAGGGTAATCAAACAATTATCATTAATATGAGAAGTACCATTACAAGAAGAGGCACATAGCTCAATCAAACCCCCATAGGTGTACCCAACACCTATGTAAAAACCAAATCTAGAGACTACAACTTTGTTTACTTGACACAAAAGAGTATAACTAGACGACATGATCAAGACTTCACTAACTAGGCTTTTCTTATAGCACTCTAGAATGACTGGGAAACCAGTGTAATGAAGACCATAACTCATGATACCTTTTAGATACCTAAAAACTCTAACCAAATCCTTCCAGTGATCATCATTCAGACAACTAGTGTACCTACTTAGCCTACTGACATCATAATCAATATATGGTCTAGAACAATTGGCTAAGTATATCAAGCTTCCTATAACTTGGCATATCTAGTTTGATCCACATGGTAACCTTTGTGTGCCTTAAGATGTATTGAAGGATCATAAGGAGTACTAACGAACACACAAGAGTACATATCAAATCTATGTAAGATCTTTTTTACATAGTGAGAGTGATTTTAAGGAATAATTAGTAGTAGATCTACATAATTTAATGCCAAGAATAACATCAAATATTCCTAAATCTTTCATATCAAAATCCTTGGAAATAAAGGATTTCATTTTAGAAATAATTTTAGCATTGGATCCAAAAAATTAATATATCATCGACATACAAGCACATTATCATAGTTGCAATATCAACAGTCTTAGAATAAATACATCTATCAGATTCATTTGCAGTAAAGTCATAAGATAAAATAATTTTATCAAATTTATTATTCCACTTCTCAGGTGATTGTTTTAGACCATAGATATTTTACAAGTCTCCAAACTTTACATTCTTGTCCTTGGACCATAAAACCCTCAGTGTGATCCATATAGATTTCTTCCTCAAGATCCCCATTGAGGAAAGCAGTCTTTACATCCATCTGATGGATTTCAAGATTGTGGATCACAGTCAAGGCAACAAGGACACAGATGGAGGTGATCTTTGTTATAGGATCATAGGTGTCAAAGTTATCAACTCCTTCTTGTTGTTTGTAACCTTTGTCTACTAGCCTAGATTTAAACTTATATATTCTACAATCTACCTTTAACTTCTTTCTAAAGGCCCATTTGCTCTAATGGTTTTACAACTTGGAAGAATATCAATTAGAATCCACGTATGATTGTTCATATTAGATTATATTTCACTGTCAACAACCTCCTTCCAAACTTCTGCATCTACATATTTCATGGCATCTTTATAAGTCTTGGGGTCTTCTTCTACTAAGAAGGTGTATAAGTCAGAACCAAAGTTCTTTGCTACTTTAGCCCTTTTACCCTGACCAAAGTCACTGTGATGCTCAACTACTTCAAGGTTCAATGGTTCAGGTTCGGGTTTGGATATGTCGGTAAGAGGAGTAGGATATTGATTGGTTTCTGAAGGTTCTGAAGTTTCAATATTTGAAGAACCTTCACCAACTTGTTTGGGAACACTAGGTTTGAAGGGGGAAATGTTTTCATAGTAAACAACATCTACAGGAAATGAAAATGCACAAAAACCATAATGACCTAAATGATGCATATGCAAATAAAAATGCCCTAATGCCTACATTTGGGCGGAATGATGCATGCACTATCATTCCGTCTCAAGGTGAGATGGAATATCTAAGAAACTACACCATGTGCTTATTCTTCTTAGTATGCAAGTGATAACATGTTCCTTTCTCCTTCTCATTCCTACTTGCTTCTCAATACTCTTTTTTCTTTTTTTTTCAAAACTTTTTTTTCAATTTTTATTATTTTTTAAGCCCTTATTTTCATAGCTGACAATGAATTACTTGTAGGGCTCACTGCATAACTTATACATTTGAAACATTCAGAAGGTATGGAACAAGTTCATCACCTTTTATGTTCAGAAGACATAAGATGCATAATGTACTATATGCACAAAAATGTGAATGCAGCTACAAAATGATAGTTATGCAACTAAATGACACGCACCTAAGGATAATGTGCATGTATAACTATTCTATCTTTTTTTCATTTTCATGCAGAAATATGTGAAAATAGTTGCAATGTAAGACCTATCTACATGGGATGAAATCAAAGAGATGAAAACCGTAATGTGCTTCCAACTCTTATGGTGGAGTATGAGAACAATAGGGTGGACAGATCACAAGACTAATTGACGGAACCTTTGAAAAAAAATTATGTGTCCCTCCTTACTGACCTATGTAAAAATTAAGAGGTTTCACTCCCTTATTTCAAATTAAGGTCTCATTATCATTTGGTCAGTTTAGGCTCAAACAACTAGTTCCGTCCACTTTTCATGAATCTTAGGAATGTACAGTTGTGATTTCCTATTTTAGAGTTGATGAACCCAATTATTTCCTTAAGTTATATGCTCAAAGTCAAACAACACAAGCTTGCAAAAGCACCAAAATTTTTCAAATTTACCCCTAATTTACATGTACAAGCAACGAGATGACACATGACATTAGACATCCACAATTACACTAGATAGAGTGTGGATCCTACGAACAACTAATATTTAAAAGAAATAAATGACAAAACACAAAGCAATAAAAACTAAAAACTAAAAACTAAAGGATAGAAACTGTTCCAACTCCCCCCCTAAGCTTGAATTCGACTATGGCCTCATAGTAAAAAACAACCTTAAAAGGTGGAACAGTGATACCGATCATTCAGTAGGTGGAGGTGGGTACTGCGGGGCTGAGGGGTCCCAAGATGGGTACTGCCCCTGAAAACTCGGATCATACTGGGGCATTGGCGGAGGTTGTGGATACCCCCCCCAAATAATTTTGGCTCCAGTAATTGTCGTAGAAGGGTTGCTGCTGCATCTCCATCCTGTGCAACATGTCGTGGATGTTTTGTTGATTGTCGAGGAGGAGGCGCTCATTCTCGAAAATAGCCCTCTGGTTCTCTAACAACCGGTTCGTGGTATCCTGAATACCGGCGAATGAAGATGTATGCTGCTGCTGGGTCTGATGAATCTCCTACAACATCGAGTACATACCTTGCGTGGAGTAGGCATCCTCTCCTTGATGATAGGGTTGCGGTGGTGGAGGCTGTAAAGATGAAGATTCACCCGGGTGGAAGCGGGGACGCTTCCGGGGTGCTACTCATGCCCAAAGAGGAGTGAAAGCCTCCTCTTCCTCTTCATGCTCGTCGCCATCATTATCATCATTGTCGCTGTCTTCATCTGAGTCATCAATGGCTATGATGGGCCACCTGAAATGCTGAGCGCCCTCAATGTTGAAGATGGGGTATGGAAGCGCACATTCTTGATATGCCTGATTGACGTGACAATGTGCATAAGCCAAGCCATCACGGAGCAGGAGGAGGTTGGAGCGGTGTAGATGCTGCAGGTTGACCTTGCTCCTGCTAGAAAGGGGAGTAAGCTGGGAGATATCCAACCCCAGATAGACGGCCAATGGTGTGATTAGCCCTCCAAAATGGATAGGAGCTTTCCTCGTACTCCTTTTCACGGCCACCACGCGCGTTAAGAAGAACGCTCCCCAATTGCACTCATCGCGCTTCAGTAGTTTGTGTAGGAAGAACAAATCCGTCTCTTGGAATTTGCTAGGAGACAAGTCGCCGTGAGCAAATAGCGTGGTGCAGAGCATGCAGTGCAGAATCCGCACAAACAGATGCTCGAAGTCAGCAACTGCAGCGTTGTGGTAGCTGACGGATTTGCCCGGAGGCACAGTCACGTGATGGGCAAAGATATCATCGTAGTTCGTCCTGTTATCTGGCCTCCGGTGCTGGTAAGCGTCATGATACCAATTGTACACCGAATTGAACTGGGAGAGGGTAATGGTGTAGTTGTTATTGAAGAGTCTGAACGACACCCTCCCTTTCTTCCACTCTGTCAGTGGTGATCAAGTCATTGGGCATCACATTGATGTCCAATGATGCCATGAACTCCGCCACGAGTTCCTTGTAAGTCGGCCACTCGTCGAAGAATGGCTGGCCGTCGGCATGGAACTCCAGCTCGTCGGGCCTCCTGGTTGTGTGTCTCTCCTACTCCTTCAAGACGTAGGTGAGATTGTCATTGAACCCCTGGTCGTGGACCATCGTCCGATCGACGTAGCATGTGGGCTCAATCTTTCTCTTCAAAAGCTCCTCATAGACTTTCCGGATCTCCGCGGAAGGGTGGACTATCCTCAGAGGAGGAATCGATGCGGGTCGCAGAGGAATGAACTCATGAATCTCATTGGGTACCTCCCATGAAGAAGATGCATCGTATGTACACACCATTGTTGTTGAGAAAGAGGAACAGAAGATGGAGCTCGGTGAAGACGATCTCGGAGAAGACAATCTCCACTCGGTGAAGATCGTGCTCATTGGATGCTCGTAGCTGGGCTCCAGTCACACAACAATACACAAGGCACAAGTGGATGAAAAAGGCTCTGAAGGTGTGAATCAATTTGACAACAAAACCTCTCTTTTATAACTGTGACTGTCACTGTTGTGGACCCATCGATACCATCGATGTGAGTCGATGGTATCGAGACCTGTAGCACAATCTGGTCTTCTGCTAGTATCGACGGTTGTCGATAGCCTAATGTGGGGGGCCGGATCGATGACGCATTGATACCATCAACGGGTGTTGATGGTATGGACTCATTCCACAGATCGATTCTCTTGATGTTGCGATCGTCGTTGATTCCTTCTCACAGACCGGTGACATGTCACGTTGATACCATCGATGCAAGTCGATAGTATCGACTCTTCTTAGGGAAAACACCCTCGCGAGGCCCGGCCGCCACTTTCTGCCTATAACCAGGTCGATACCATTGACAGGCCCGTCGATGGTATCGACTTCACTGAGACAAATTTCGTCTGAATATCTTCAGGGATCTCGCGAGTATCGACAGCCATGTCGATACTATCGACCCCGTTCTGAAGATTTCTTTGGCGTTACTGATGGTAGGTCGATAGTATCGACTCAGAGAAATTTTTGCAACTGCCTAACTGTGCTCATGTCGATACCATCGACACAATGGTCAATGGTATCGACCCTGCCTTAGGCCTGCACACTGAACAAACGATCACAATATCATTTTTACACTAAAAACAAAATCGAATCAAACTAACTTACAAATGTGAAAGAAACTAAACGAAACTACCAATGGTTAGGTTGCCTCCCAACAAGCGCCCTTATTTAACGTCTTAGGCTAGATAAAATCAAGCTCCTCATGCATCTGTAAGTGCAATGAGTTTGACCTCATGCACTTTCCTCGTGTAATCCTCACCGAAGTACAACTTCAATCGTTATCCATTAACCAAAAATGTTGTCTCGCCAACACGCACCATGATTGCTCCATGTGGCTTGACCTCCTCTACAGTGAAAGGTCCACTCCATCAGGATTTCAATTTCCTAGGATGCATCTTCAACCTTGAGTTGAATAAGAGCACATGATCTCCCTTCTTGAAGACACACATCTGAATGTATCGATCGTGAATCAACTTTGTTCGCTCCTTGTAGATCCGCGAGCTTTCATATGCATTCATCCTCAGCTCGTCGAGTTTATTTAGCTCTAGCAAGCATTTCTTCCCTGCCTCATCATAATTCAAGTTTAGCTTCCTTAGCGCCTAGTGCGCCTTATGCTCCAATTCCACCGGCAAATGGCAAGCCCGCCCATAAGCCAACCTAAAAGGCGTAGTGCCTATAGGTGTCTTATATGCCGTCCTATATGCCCATAAAGCGTCTGGTAGAAGAGTACTCCAGTTCTTCCATGTCGATGCTACTATGCGCTCCAAGATTTTCTTAATCTCTCTATTGGAGACTTCGACTTGTCCTTGTGTCTGCTGGTGGTACGGGGTACCAATGTGGTGCCTTACCCCGTACTTTCTCAACAATGCAGTGAACATCTGATTTCTGAAATGGGTACCTCCATCACTGATAATCATCCTTGGTATGCCACATCTGCAGAAAATATAGTCCTTGACAAACCTGCACACTACAACAGCATCATTAGTCATAGTGGGTATTACCTCTACCCACTTCGAAACATAGTCAACAGCTAATAAAATGTACAAGTTAGAGTTTGAGGACACAAAGGGTCCCATGAAATCAATACCCCACAAATCCAACACCTCGACCTCTTGAAAAACATTGAGGGGCATCTCCTGTCGCTTTGAAATGTTACCTGCCCATTGGCAGGAATCGCATCGCCGCATATAATCATATGCGTCCCGGAACAATGTAGGCCAGTAAAGGCCGCTCTCAAGTACCTTGGCCGCGGTTCTGGAACTTACATGATGGCCACCAGTCGGTAACGTATGGCAATGATGAAGTACACTTTCATACTCAACCTCCGGTACGCACCTGTGCAAAACTCCATCCCTGCATTGCTTGAACAAAATGGGGTCATCCCAGAAATAATATCGCAAAGAATGGAAAATTTTCTTTTTCTTTTGATATGTCCAATCATCTGGGATAATTTTGCAGGCAAGATAATTGACAATATAAGAAAACCATGGATCTATAGATTTTACAGAAAGAAGTTGTTCATCAGGGAACATCTCGGTAATGGGTATATTTATGTCCTTTTCATCTACCCGTTCCAACCTAGACAAATGGTCTGCAACCACATTTTCTATTCCCGCCTTATCTTTAATTTCAATGTCAAATTCTTGTAACAGTAAGATCCACCTAATCAATCTAGGTTTGGCATCATTCTTCTCCATCAAGTACTTTATGGCGGCATGGTACATCCATACCACAACTTTAGATCCTACAAGATATTGCCGAAATTTTTCAAAAGCAAAAATAACGGCAAGAAGCTCTTTTTCAGTAGTTGTGTAATTGAGTTGTGCTTCATTTAAAGTTTTGGACGCATAGAAAATCACAGCGGGTTTGTTGTCCACATGTTGTCCTAAAACTGCCCCAACTGCGAAATCCAAAGCATCGCACATCAATTCAAACGACTTTATCCAGTCTGGTGTTTGCACAACCGATACAGAAATTAATTTCTCTTTAAGCACATTAAATGCATGCAAACAATTTTCATTAAAATCAAAGACCGCATCTTTCTCCAACAGCTCAGATAATGGTTTAGTGATTTTTGAGAAATATTTTATAAAGCGGCGATAAAAACCAACATGACCTAGAAAACTCCGTACCCCTTTTACCAAATTCGGTGGGGGTAATTTGGAAATTACTTCAATCTTCACCGGATCTACCTCCAACCCTTTGCTAGACACTTTATGTCCAAGCACAATCCCTTTACTAAACATCATATGACATTTCTCCCAATTGAGAACTAAGTGTGTGTCCTCACATCGTTGTAAAACTTTATCCAGATTATATAAACATTCATCGAAAGACGCACCATAAACGGAGAAATCATCCATAAAGACTTCCAAACAACGCTCAACCATATCAGAGAAAATGGCAAGCATGCAACGCTGAAAGGTTGTTGGTGCGTTACACAAACCAAAGGGCATACATCGGTATGCAAATGTTCCATAAGGACAAGTGAAGGTGGACTTCTCTTGGTCCTTAGGATCAATGGAAATCTGATTATAGCCTGAATAACCATCTAGAAAACAAAAGTGAGATCGACCTGCTAATCGCTCTAAAATCTGATCAATGAATGGAAGAGGAAAATGATCCTTCAACGTAGCATCATTCAATCTATGGTAATCTATACACACAAGCCACCCGGTTACCAGGCGGGTCGTGACCGGCTTGTTCAACAGATTATGAGTAACAGTAATTCCCCCCTTTTTAGGGACTACCTGTGTAGGACTCACCCACGTCGAGTCAGATATAGAATAGATGATACTTGCAGAAAGGAGCTTGATCACCTCCTTCTTAACTACCTCCATCATGCTTGGATTTAGTCGGCACTGTGGCTGAATTATAGGTTTGGCTCCCTCCTTGAGCCGGATCTTGTGCTGGCACTGTGTAGGGGAGATCCCCTTGATGTATGCAACCGACCACCCAAATGCACCTCAGTGGTTCTTCAGCACGACCAGCAGTTGGTCCTCCTCCTCGACACTCATATATGCTGAGATAATCACTGGTAGCTTTCCACCCTCGGCTAGAAATGCATATTTCAAGTGAGGCGGCAGTGGCTTCAATTCTAACTCTGGCGAAACAATCAAGGATGACTGAAGCGATGGTGGGAGTTATCCAAGATCTTCATAGTACCTAGCATAAAAGCACGGAAGCACCTTGACACACTCTTGTAGTGACTTACTTCTCATCTAGTCATGCATTATATTAACTAGGCAGGCTTCAAGAGGTAGTTCTGGATATGCATTGAAGACAGAACTTGCTATGGCCTCATCTTCAGTAGAAGGAGGGATGTCCTCTTCATCATTCGGAATACCCAAAGCCTTGCTAAGAGAAACAACTTTAGTCTGCTCCATAATGTCTACAGCCAGTGTCCCCTTTTCCACCTAAGTCATTACATGAGCCATATCTAGAAATAGCTTCCCTAGACAAATAGAAATATTCTGATCAAAGTGCTTCACCATGCGGCATTGCTCCTTTGCTTTAGATTGTGTTGTACTTGAGGGCATGACCATTTCAAACCGATCATCAGTGATACCCAAGGTCAAACAGCCTCTTCCCATCTCAAGTATCATATCTGCAGTGGCTTGGAAGGGTCGTCCAAGGAGTACCTCATTACCCTGTTCATCTTGCATCTCCATTACTACAAAGTCTGTTGGAAATACAAACCGATCAACTTTCACCAACACATCCTCACAAATGTTTTATGGCTTCACCAAGGAATTGTCCGCTAACTGAATTGTCATATTGCTCGGCCTTGATTCTTTCCGTCCCAGCTTCTTGAACGTAGAGAGAGGCATCATATTTATACTTGCCCCAGAATCACACAGTGCTTCGTCGAATTTCACTTTACCAATGTAACATGAAATGTTGAAGCAACCTGAATCCTGCCTTTTAGGTGGCAATGTGCCCATGATGAAAGCACTCACTTGTTCTTTAAGAACCACGACCTCAGTATCTGGGATTTTCCTCTTCTTTGTGATTATGTCTTTCAGAAACTTGCCATAAGAGGGAATCTGCTCTATTGCCTCTAACAATGGAATGTTGACAGAAAGCTTTCTAAAGCTATCTAGAAACTTCTTGAACTGAGCATCCACTTTCTTGGCTTTCACGCTATTGGGATATGGGACCGGGACAGTCTGTGCCCTTTGATGTGGCGGCACATATGGTGTCTTCTTCAATGTCTCCTCTTCAGTAATGACGGGTTCTGTGGAAACATTCTCTACCACATCCTCTACCGGTGCTGTGATTGGAATCAGAACCTCCTCTGTAGCCTCACCTGTGGTTTCTGGCTGGGGTGTGCCTGGATCATCGGCCCTGGAATTTAAAATCTACTTGTCACTCCGTAGCAAAATTGCCTTAGTCTGTTGGTTTCCTCCTGGAATGTTTGTATTACCTGGAAAGCCTTGCTGCACTGGCTTTTTCAAATTTGCTATTTCAGCTGCCATCTACGCCAAATATGTCTCTATCCTCCTCATCTGAGCCCCATGACTTTGTAGGGTCTGCCCGAATTGATTCATGAATTCCCCTTGTTGCTTAATCTGCTGACCAAACGTGCTCATTAATTCTTGATTCTGCTTGATCACTTGGTTGAGCAACTCATTGCTCTTATCCTCTGGCGCCAGTTGAGGTTTTGTGTCAGGGTCCTGCAAGAAATTATTTGGGTCCTTTCAGGAGAATTTCTTGTCTTTCCTCCATGAGTAGTCGTTCTTTCTATACCCCTGCTGTTGGTGCATAAATTTCACTTGAGCTTCATCCTCGGATTCTGTATCTTCTTTTGCAAGTAGTTTCTTGGCGAGATGGTCCATCTTCTCATTTAGCTCTTTGATGGCCTTTAACTCACCTACAGCCCGAACATGCTCTACGGCGTCTCTGTCGCCCTAAGATTGCTTCTTAGCCATGTTCTTCAAAATTTCCCAACACCTTGTGCCTGTGTTGCTTAAGAAGAAACCTGAACCTACGGAATCTAAGTTACTTCTATCATGCTCGGAAAGAGAAAAATAGAAGATTTTAACTTGTTTCTCCTTGTCAAGCCCATGATGTGGGCACCTCCTCAACATGATTTGGAAACACTCCCAAGTCTCAGAGTAAGTCTCCCCGGCCTTTTGACTGAAGTTATGGATCTTCTGTACCAGATCGTTGGTCTTCTCGGGTGGAAAGAATCTCTCAAAGAACACCTCGACCATATGATCCCATGATTCCACATACTCATCATCAAGATTATGTAGCCACTCTCGTGCATTTCCCGCAAGAGATCTGGGGAACAACTTCAAGTACAATGTCTCCTGTGGAAACCTATCTATCTTGATCATGTCACAGTTCTCCACAAACTGGCTAATGTGAGTCATCGGGTCTTCGTTTTTAAGCCTATGAAATGCATTTGATTTGACCAAATATATTAGGCCTGGATCGATCTTATAGTTGGGAATGTTGATAGCCTGCCTCTTGATCGACCCTTTAGATACTGATGCAGAAGACACCTTTATCTTCTCCCAGATTGTTTGTTCCTCAACCATAGCTTCTGGTTTAGAGTCTGAATCTATATCTTCAGGTCGGTTTTGAATGTTGTTCTCCTTGTCGATAGTGGAACCTATGGTGATAGCTGTGTGTAGTCTGTGCTACGCGTCCTCACCATGCACTAGTATCTTCCAAATAATAATTTAGGGTTAGTACCTTGCTAAACAATTTCTAAATATGAATAAAAACATTGAATTTCAAAATTAATAATAAAATAAAAAAAGTGGCCTAGAGTGCCCGCTTGCAGCACTCATAGTGCTGACAATTGCAGTGTCCCCGGCAATGGCGCCAAAAACTTGACGCACTTTTACCGTGCGTATAACGCAAGTGCACGCGTGAATGTAGTATAGGCCCTTGTGAGGCCCGAGTCGAACTCAGGGACACTAAATTATCGATAGACTACTACTAACTACTCACAATCAGCTAGACCAATCAAAAGATTATGAGAGTTGTTTAAAAAGAAAAATAAAATAAAAATAAAACAAAGCAATCGATTAAGTGTTTAGTTTAATCAATTCAAGTGGAGATCTTTAGGATTGCGGTTTCACCAAAGGTTTTCATTGTATGAATTTCCACATAGCTAATCAGATTCATCTCTCAATCCGGGTAGTGGCCTGTAGTTAGAACTGTCCACTGTCGTGGTACAATTCACTACCTATGTCTAGGTCGGTTCCACCGTCGTAGTAACCTATACTCTAAACTAGGTGCATTAGAATCGACCTCTAGGTTTCCACCATTAACCGTACATCACCTTGTTCAAGGGATTTGTTAATTAATATGAATTTCGTCTCTTTTCAACTGTTAATTCTTCTTTCAAAGTAATTAAAGGCATTAGATTATCATTATGGTGATCAAGCATAATAATATAATTGAGAAAATGAAATCATACCACGGATTTAAGAGACAAATGATGAATTACTATGATAAAAATGTCATACAATGCTTCCCCGGGCTACTGCCGGTCCTAAAGACAAAGGGGATTAGCCCTGCATGTTCATCTCAGAGCAAGACATGGTTGAAGAAAGGGGAAACATGAATAAAAATGTGGATAAAGTAATGAAACCCCTGAACGGAGAAGATCCAATCGTTCTCCGGTGTAGAGTGCGTGATGTACAACCTTTTGGTGGTGGAAAACATCTTCCTCAGCTTCCGGAACAGTTGGGGCGTGCTTCTGGGCTCCGTTCTTCTCTCCACACCTTCTCGGGACGTGTGCAGTGGCTAATGATGTGATACCCTGCTCTTGGCCGCCGTCATTAGGTATAATCACCGAGTTAGGTTGCAAAAATATCACAACTGTTGGATTAGAGTCAATCTGAAACAAACTTTAATCTGACAGCGTCGATACCATCGACGCGGGTCGATGGTATCGACCCCTCGTGATATCGGCAAGCCTTCTTTCTTTTTCATCATTGTGCTTGATGCTGACTCGATACCATCGATGCGGGTTAATGGTATCGACACCCTTAGGCGTCGGGTTTATCCCTTTTCCGTCGGTGAAGCTACACGTGTCGATAGTATCGACTTTGGGGTCGATAGTATCGACTGGCTGGTCACTGGAAACCTGATGGTAACTCACTACCATCGACTTCCCAATCGATGGTATCGACTCTGCGTTGCTCCTTGTGGCTGTGTTGATAGTATCGACTGCTGTCGATGGTATCGATAGCTGTCGATGGTATCGACAGCTACAGATATGTGTTTTTCCTGAAATTGCAAAACAAAACCACATCAGCCGAGATAAAACCTATTATTGTAATCATTTATGCTCAAAATGATAAAATAAGAGAGATTTGACACTGAGCAGGATCATAGACTAAAATAAGTGAATTATGCAATATTAACCACCAAAGTGACCAATAACCACATAAAACACAAGTAAAACAAGTCTATAAATGCGACTCAAAATCATCGCATCAGGGATCATCTCCCTTGTTCTCTTTTTCTTATCATGAATTTGCACTTTATACTTTCACATTTTTTCTTACGTTCATTGGTTGGTCTGAGATTATCTCAGGTTCCATCTTGTTTACTTATCACTTGTTCTTCTCTTTCTTCTAACTTTATCTTTGCTTACAGGTGTTTTCTTCATTTTGTGTAAGTTTTACGCTTTAACTTACCTTATTATCACATTATAATCTGTCTTTTGTCACATATATCTCTCAAGATTACAGTTTCAAGAACTTATCTCATCATATTCTTATATGGATTTAGGTTTCATAGAACCATTACTTCCTCTTTTGATTGTCAAGCATCCATGTATTAATGGGTTATGGTGCATTCTCTTACCTCTTTTATATCATAATTAAGGTATTAACGTCGTGTTTCCTGACTTGCTATGCTCATTAGATTGCTCCAGAATGACTACTTGATCATACTTGATCAGAGTAATCAAGGAGGAAACAATCTAAGGCTCCACACTTACCTATGTCTTCGGTATTTGAATACCTAGCCAGGGCATCCAAGTACTAAGATTAGGTAGTATGCACCATATTTTATGTCACAATCCAACCTTAGACACCATCCTAATCCTAGTCCTAGTGTCCCTGTAGACTCGGTGAACCTAAAGCTCTAATACCAACACTTGTGACACCCCATCCACAACAAAACATGATTACATGCTAACCAGTGGATTACCAAAAATCATAGGAAATTAAAACCGATTACAACAAGCACCATAATATGAGACATGTAATATTTGAACCAACACTTTTCTTTTCATAGCATATTTCCAAGGTGCTACAACATAATTTCTCATCATCTCATTACATGAAATAACTGTTCCACATGCTGATTTACATCAAGATACATAAACCGAAAACTGTACATCGATCGTAATACAAGAAACATCGAAAAGCTTCCCCAAGACCTGAGTGTACAGGGACGACACATATGACTCTACTGCTAGACACTATCTATTCCACTGGGTATGATACCTCTGCATATCATCCATAGCCATATGATCTTCATCTCGCCAGGCACGTCCACCTAAAAAGGGTTATTAACCAGCAGGGTGAGACACACAGTCCCAGCGAGAAACATAACCCTCTACCAACTTTATTATGATCACAGATAACTGGTATAAGTAGATTATAAGAGCACCATACTGAGTAAAGCTATATTTATTAACATTCTTACCAAACTATCCAGGAGGCATATAAAGGCATTTTTTATGGAACATGATTTACAAGATAAGATTTATAAGAACTCATCACAAATAACTTGCAAGATATAACTAGAGCAACTATACAAGCAAGGCCTCAACCAATGTTCTGTATTTTTCCTTAAGCAAAATATTCTATACGGCTGGATTACGATTTATTATGCCTTGAGGAAGTGAGTTGTCCCACTCAAATCCAACCTTCAGCTGCGAAGCCCAAAATCGGTGCCATACAAGGTCATTGGGAGAGCCGGACTCCATGACCTCACCTCTTCATGGTCAGTGCACGATATCCAAAGCAGGACCACAGTCTCTTGCTTGAGTGGCCTCAACGACAGGGTTAGCTCACACAGTCTACCCTTTTTATAATGAGCCACATGCCTATTCATTGTGCTCCTGATCCATGAACACATTCATGCTCCTTCACACCGAGCCATCAGCCTGATCACCATGCCCTTATACACATCTTGAGTCCACAACCGTAGTTGCACTCTAAACCTCCTATTTTTGGCTAGGAGAAACCCCACATATTCAACAATATGCACTCCGAGTTAACCCACAGGAGAACCCATTTCACCATCACCTAATTACTGACGATGATGGATCTATGGCCAGGGCAAACTCAATGTAAGGTTCCACTTGTCATTAATTAACACATTTTAAGCCGATTGCAATATTCAACCAAGTTATGTAACATGTAAACTAAAACACAAGTAAACAACATAGATATCATTATCAGGTGTTACATTGTCGCTCTTATTTTCAAAGACAACATTACATGTTACCACTTGGCCTCTTACCAATCATCAAGATCCATCTCAAGGATCAACCTCACTGGGACTCAATCCCATCATCACAAAATGCCACTGCCTCTCGAGGCTTACATCATCACCATGGGATATCAATCCCTTCTCTCAACATTAGTGGATAACACCTCAACTTAGCATTCATCCTTTATCAGGGCCACAGACCTTCCGCATCATACTGGTGATACGCGTTATCTCATCAACAAGGATTATCATCATTGAGTGTTATACAGAACACATATTCCTCATATCTCTTACCTGGCTATGAATTCATTTGATACACCTGCATGGTTAGTATACATATGGAGAGAGATAACTAAATCACCAAACATAGATCTTTATGTTTATCATGATATTAGGATGGAAGGTACATGATTGGATCAACATCCATGATTATAACTACATGAAGCACAAAGTTGTATCTTGTAAACAAATTACATTATTGTAATCAAACCACAAGCATTCTCTATGCCCTATATCTCATGAACATAATCATGTATCTAATCATCTCACTTAGCACCAACTTTAGGTATCAAACATATCATGATTATCATATTGTTAAGATTAAGGTTTATAGGATTGGAACAATCATCTATTATTATGAACACATGAAGCATAAGTCATAGATGGTGTATTAAGAAATACACATTACTATTACCATACCATGGGTATCCACCATACCCTATGTCTTATATCATCATGCACGCCATCCCTCGGATCCATATTTAGGGATCATACAACAATGATCTACCATCAAACATTATTAAAGGTTCACCTATCATCAACCATAGGTAACCACCATACTAACATCCACAACCTATTCGTCATGTCTTATCATCATGATCAAAGATACGGGCTCAAGATCACAAGGTATTACGTTGACGTTATGCATCTCAAGATAACTTTAGGGTTATCGGGTTAGGGCACAACCCTCACTAGAAGTGTCGCCTATCCTCACCAATGCTAGGCAGTGACCATAAATCGTCACTAAAGGGGTATCGGGTAGGGTACCAACCCTCACCCAAGATTGTCAGCTACAAGCATGACATGCAATCCATGCACAAAGGAAGGGTATCATGCAACTAGGGCTATAAGTTGTATTACACATCCATGTGCAAGGTGGTATCGGGTAACCAAGTACCAGGGTGCGTGTCATGCAGCTCATGGGTGTCACATATTGCCCATTAGGGTTAGGGACCCTATAACGGTCAAGGTATCATGTCATCCAAGGCTCAACTCATATCGTTCAAGATTCTATACTGCCCAAGTTCAACACATGTATCGGCCAAACCTTCAACCCTAGAACCATCTAAGCAATCAACCTCATGCTCATGCCAGTCAACCAACCAAAAGGGGAGCATGTGTCATGCAAAGCATATCGACCAAGACATCACAACCCTAAACAGGGTATCGACCAAGCACTTGATCCATTGCGTCACCCAACTAGCACATACACTACATTCTTATCTCGGGTTAGGGTTTGTGATATCGGCCAAGACCTCTATGGGTGTGTGTTCGGCAATCTAGGGTGTCAGTTAAGATCTTCACCAAGGCATATCGGGAAGGGATGCTAGCATCACTCAAAAGCTGAAATAAGAATAGGGTTCTCACCCAAAGTATCGTGTAAAGCCAACAAGGCCATATCGCCTAACACATCAAAATGACCAACTTCTCATATTGTGCAACACTCAACTAACTCATCTATCAAACACCATATCGGGCTAGGGATCTATAAGGTGCCATCCACCCATAACGCCCAAGAAGACCACCTATCAGCCATCTAGGGTTAGAGAAACCTTATCATCCAAGGCTCCATATCGAGCAACTAGAGTTTAAGATTATCCTATCGACTTAGAAAGCATATCACCCCAAACTATGGTTAGGACATCTGTATCGCTCAAGATTTCAACCAAGGGTTCAACCCCAAGAACATGTCATGCAACAAAGGTAGATCATCAACTCACCACTAAAGATCAACACTTCATATCGGCCAAAGGTCCAACTAGGTATCAACCATCCATATCGTCCAAGCCCTAAACCCTAGGGTAGGAAAAAAGGATATCGGTCACCACACCATATCGTCCAAGAATACCAAAAGTTGGCTCACCTCTCAACAACCAAGTGAGAGGGGTCTTGCACAACCTTTAGCATATCAGGCAACAAGGAAAGAGCAACACTCTATCGGCCAACCAACTCAACCTAACATCTAAACACCTAGACCATAGGTTCACCCTTCATTAACCAAGGAGAGAGAGGGGTTTTTCCCAAGCTACTAGAGTAGGGCTCACCTCTCAAGTCCAAGGGATATTTCTCATGTGCCATCGGCCCAAGCAAGACCTAACGGGCAAAGCACTATATCATGCAACTATAGTATCGGGCAAGCACCCTATCGGGTGGTTCATCTTCAACCTCAAGTCACCCAAAAATATTATGCACAAGATAAACAAGAATAAGGTAGTAAATAAAACGTGACCATTTCCATAAGATCAGATTCCAAATTCCATATATATAGAACTATCATGGGAAAAAGGTACCAAATTAATTACAAGAACCAATATGTGCACATAAGAAGGGTAAACATATTAGAGATGGTTAAGAGTTATGTAACCCGCCTTAGGAGGATCTCCATGAAAGGAATCAAGCTTCTTGGTCCAAGTAGCAAAACCACATTCCTCTCAAGAACATCATCCATCCAAAGCTCCAAACATGCCTTCGGCACCATCAACATCACCTCAAGAAACAAATGAGAAAGAAGAAGATACCATGGCTATGCATAGCTCAAGAAGAAGAAAGGAGGGGAGATAACCACAACCTTGCCTTCTTACATCAAGTGCCTATCCATGGCCAAGAGGGGAAGAGGAAGGTGAAGAAGAAACCACAAGGAAAAGCTAGCAAAGAAGCATGACTCACCAAGGTCGGATCTTGAGAAAAGAGTTTCCATGGCCAAGGAGCTCGCCCCTCCAAGCTCCATGGGAGTCTTCCTTAGCTCCCAAAGATCCCATGCTCATCCCAATAGGAAGGGGGAGGAAGGTGGATGAAAAGGATCATTTGTCTAAGGAGGAAGGGAGTTATATACACCAAGGAAGAGAGAGGTATCAAGGGAGAGGTGTCATAACCACATAAACCAAGGTTCCACTTGCTCTTGCACTTAACGCCACATGTTGCCACCCTAGCAGCTCATGCATGACTTGGTGATACACTCTAGAATATGTATCGTGCATTTGGGAAACTTCCATGGCCAATACACCCCTCTTGGGCGTCATACCTCCAAGCCCTAGCCGATACACTAAAAGACAAGGTGGCATATGTGACACATATATGTTATTAAGATAATATAGAGATGTCACTCCTCATCTAACAACCAAACAAGGCGCCCCAACCTCCATACTCATCCTGGGTGATGCCAAACAGAAGCAAGAAGACTCTAGAGCAGATAAATTACATATTGACCCTCTACTTTGGGTAATTTGCAATTTACACCATAACTAACACATAAAGCACAAACATCACTAGTACATAAACCACCTTTAGTGTCGGTTATTTAAGCCCTTTAGTGTCGGTTTCTAAGAGACACATATGTGGGAGACGCTAAAAGCCCAGCTGTTACGTGTCGGTTCAAAAACTGACGCCACAACCCTTCGCGCGCCACCAAAAACGCGCCAGCAGGGCACTATTGGCGTCGGTTATTAGATAAGAAACCGACGTCATATACCTTCACGCCACAGAAAGGCGCCATCTTGGGAACTATTAGCGTCGGTTATTAGATAAAAACCGATGTCATATCACTCCCAACACGGCCGTACTGGCCAGCATGGCCGTGGTGTCTCGTCCGCTGCCACGGCCGTGCTGACCAGCACGACCGTGGTGTCTGGTCCGCAGCCACGACCGTGCTGACCATCACGGCCGTGGTGTCTGGTCCGCTGCCACAGCCATGCTGGCCAGCACGGTCATGGTGTTAAGTACATAGACGTCGATTATTAGATAAAAACCAACGCCATATACCTTCGCGCCACAGAAAGGGCGCCATCTTGGGCACTATAGGCGTCGGGTAGTATATAATAAACCGACGTCATAGCATTACCAACACGGCCGTGCTGGCCAGTACGGCCGTGGTGTTAAGGAAATAGACGTCGGTTACTATTAGAAACTGACACTGTAACGATGTGGCATCGATTTTATAAAAATAACCGACGCCTATTTTTTTTCTGTCAGTCTGCAAACCTGCTGTATGGCTGGTCGCAGGATGAGAAACCTGCAGTTCAGGTTATGAACTACAGGTTTTACGACATCCATTGATATCAGTCAACAACAACACACAAACCTGCAAAATTAACAACAAAGATATTAACACATTTAGCAATGCAACCTGTAGTTCCATTTGATTTTCACACATTTAGAAACATTCATGTAGCTAGCAATATGTAGTTCCATTCATTTTCACATTCACATATAGAAACATTCATATAGCAACCAACAGTTTCATTCATTTTCACTCAGACACGTAGAAACATCCAGACATGTAGAAACATTCACACATATATTATAATTCAGAAATTCATTTACAAAATATCATTCTTTAGTCATTATTCGCTATCAACATCCCAATTATATCTTAAATCCCCCACTACTTGTATGGCTGTTGCCCATTCTTCTCTTACTTCATTTAATTCTCCCTTCGTATAGGGAGCATGTACATCTGGTAAGGCATTTCCTGTAGTGTGGTCAGTTGTAAACACCTGTAAAGAGAATGATGTATATATATAATTAATGAGCTATAAATAAGATTGATAAATTTCATATTATCTAATGAGACTATATAATACCTCAGCAATACAATCGATGTCCATTGCGGCATATTTGATGATCATGTGCATAAATCGCATCACATAGTATCCACATGCCCATCCATTGTCTTGTGTGGCACACTATAAATTCAAACATACAAAATATTAAAAAATACAACTAATTAAGCACTGTTCACATAAATAATATATACATATATTGCAGTCGGGAACTTACTTTCACGTTCTTCCAAATTATTGGATGGTTCTTTTTCGTGGGGACCTTTCCTCCAGCCTTTTTGAACTCATCAAAACCCCTACATGTTAATGTAACACAGTACATTGCATAATTAAATAGTAATGTAATAACATATGTTAACGGATATGAAAATGAAATATTTCTCACCGGAATAATGCCATTTTCATTATGTGTCCATATTTTGTATTCAATTTACTCCCCTTAGGATCTAGATAATAGACAGTGAACGTCTCGGGGACAATAACCAGTAACTCCCAATGCATACCACTAGAGGTAAAAAAGTTAAAAATTAATAACTCAAAATCCACAATAAAAATGTAATTTTCTTAAGTCCAAATTATAATAAGCAAAGTAAACTTACTCTACATTGAATGGAGCCATTATCATCGTCTTCTTATTTTGAGAAAAAATTGAAAAAGCCTCACAACAGTATTGTTGAACTGACGGAGGGTCTTTAGCTACTAGACTAATCAAAGATGGAATCAAAAATCCTACATGTTCGAATGCAAAATCTGCACATATCTTGTCTAAGTAGCTGCAAAATATGTATTAATTACGCATGCATTAATAAATAAGAAACCAGATCACCAGATCCTACACAAGGTATATGGATGTATAAAGAAGATCTCACCTTATCCATAGCTCTATCACAGATGTATTTAGCCAATCATATCGAAACAACTCCAAAATATCTTGTATAAATAGTTTGCTTTCGTATGATTGACCTGCAACATATGAATCTATAGAAACAGTTATAGGGCAATTTATATCATGTTCGCCTAACCATATTGCCATACCCCTACAGTTAGGACCTAACGGGACAGTTAGGTCCTGTGGAACCCAACTGGGTAATGTAGGAGGTGGAAGTGGAGGCCTAGATGTTGTGGGTGTCTTCTTTGTAACCTGTACATATATATAATAATTTCAGATCAACTGACATCATATACACACACTAACAATTTAACGTAATGTAAATTTACCATACAATTTCAGTAAAGATGACATCTGCTTTTAGCCACAATATCACTCCGCCTACTGCCTCACCAAGTGTTTCACAATCTGGGTGGGCATATGACAATGGAAGATCCATCCACTTGGGGAATATATGTACCGGGCTCACACGAATCCAACCAACTGGTAATGGAGACCCGTGAAACATTTCCCCTGGTAGGGATGGGTAAGCCGACGCCTCTACAACGACATATTCATTAACTTTTAGACGGCATGGCTTCAACCCTACAAATTTTTGTGTAAAGAATGTTGTATACATATATACATATCATCTTGAAAACATATCATCTTGAATTAAAAAACTAGTTACTATGTCATAAAAATACTTACAGTGGATGTGCTAGGTGGTGGGTCTATATGATTACTCCCAACCTCTGCAGTAGGAGTAGAGCGGGATGCTATGATAGGTACTGTCTGCTGAGTGGCAGTATGAGATGCCTGTCACTTTTTCAGTGCTTCTTCCAATTTCCTATCAACTAGCTTATCTACCTATACATGGATAAAAGAAACGTTAGCTTCTAATTATTGAATTCTCTTTTTATAGTAACATTATAAAGAAATAATATGTTACCTCTTCTTGTGAAAGTCCCACTTTTGGGACATGTTTGCGCTGGGATGGCCCAAAAAAGGATTTGATGCCCACACCAGCGCCTGCAGCCCTAACATGTCCAGGATGCTCCGGGTTACCCAGAGCAACTGTCAATTCATCCCTTGTGCCCTCAGGGATGAACTTACCTTATTTCCTCAGCTCGTGAAGCTCCCTCTAATCGCCAAAACAAAAATTTGTAATTAAGTAAACACCACAAATAATCAATCTTTGAACGATTGCTGTAAGAGTTGTATTTTACCATTTTTGCAGCCGCCTCAGCAGTTGCGGGCTTCCTTATTTCTCCCTTCTTATTTTGCCTCCCAGCTATCCAGATATCATGGCGAGGCAGAGGTGTGCTACCTACAGTGGAGGACTCGTGAGTAGCAGCAGACTGAGTAGTAGCCTCAGAATGTAGTCTTTGGCGAATGCCTGCATACCCCTTTGGACCCATTGTGTGGTCATGCACATTCAGTGCACACCTTGATCTTTGTGCCTCACTGAGGGCCTAGTTAGTATGCACATTAATGATTTGGTTAGTAACAGTAAATGTTAATCTTGAATAGGTGAATACAACATATATTAATGAGATTGGGAATGACGCCTAATACCTTGAATTCATCTGTTTGTCTTGAAGCAACAAACACGTCCCATTCTTCTTTGTCCAGGAAGTTCCACTGTTCAGTGGCTGTCTTCTTCCTCTTGTCAGCTTCTTTTATGTGTTCTCGGGTGAGATTTGTCCTATAGTTCCTTATGACTCTCCCACAGCGTTGCATCACGCATTTACGATGCAGCTTTTCATCCAATTCAAATATACTCTGCAAATTAGAATTGCTATTAACTAGTATCCAAAAAATTAGTAATCTACAAAATATAATTGCAAATTAATAATAACTCATGCATAAATCATTCGATATTACGTCTTTCTTCTCCTTAGAAACTTTATGCCAAGAATCTATCTTACAACTGCAATGGCTACGAGTAACATACCCAAGATATGAAACAAATGAATTGCGATTCACACAAGATGCATTTCCTGCATTATCATAGTGATGCCCCTTCTCCTGTCAACTTTTTGGTGTTGCTGATCAAGTGCCTCAAGTGCTTCAGATGGTACATGTGAGGACCCTGACCTGCGTTTAGGGTATACCCTGTTTGTTTTGCTTAATCTCTGTGCTTTGATGCTTGCTAATCACCTTTAAGTGGTGATTAGGGTTTTGTTGTGCTTTGTTGAGAGTTCGAGGGGTTACTTGCAAATAATCCAAGTTTAGGGTTTTGTGTGCAAGTCTGCCATCTTGTGAGATGTTCCCCTCTCTTTGCTTCCTTTAGGGTTGAGAGGAAGGCTTGGGCTTGTTGTTTGAGTTCTCTGGGCCTGAGTTGAGCTTGTTTGGGCCTTGAGGTGCCTGAGTTGGGCTTGCTTGAGCCTTGTGTCGGCCATGACCTACTTTGTGTCGCCCGGAAGGCTGGTGTGTCGCCCAGCAGAGTTGTTGCCTGTGTCGCCCAGGATGCTTGGTCTTGTGTAGTGGACACTTGGTGCATGTTTTGGACAAGCGTCCCATGCCTTGCTAGTGTGTTGGCTTGAACCCTAGGACAAGTGTCCCTTGGGTGGACGACACATGGCATGGTTGTACCTTGGTTTCTCCTCCCCTTCCTTCTATATATACAGCTCTTTCCCTTGCCTTAGTCTCCTTTGCTCTTTTGGTCTCTCCTCCACCTTGAGTGCACGATATCCCTCCCCTTTCTGCTGTGTTGGCCGATACACCTCCCTTGGAGCTGTGGTGGATGATACCCTTGGAGCTGGAGTGCTTCTTCTTCTTCCTTGGAGCTTCAAGGCGGGTTGCATAGTTTCTATCCCTAACTCCTTTCCTCTCGTTATGTTCTTGCTCACATGCTAGTAGATTAGTGTACCTTGCTTTTGTACCTTTGTTGGCCGATATGGCTGTGATGGGAAGCAGGCCTGACGGGCGTCAGCCTTGGGTTGGGCGATATCCTTTCTTTGTTGGTGTGTTGGACGATATGGCATCCCCTTGGATGGACGATAGGTATACCTTTGGTGAACGATAGATGAGTAATTCCCTTGTTTCTTCTCATGGATGTTAGGCCTTAGTATCTTGATGGACGACAGGGATTGTTTTGGTGAGTAGTTTGGGTTGCACGGCATGCAACTTGGTGCTGGCCGATAGCCCTGACGAGCGTTATCCTCTTGAGGCTGTGACGCGTGATAGAGCGAGGTGTGACAGCCGACAGGGCTTGGGGTTGTGATGGGCATCACGCCCCTTTCCTTGATGTATCACTCGTTAGAGTAGGAGGTGTTGGTAGCACGTTTTGTGGGAGTCCTTCTCTCTCCATCCTTTCTCTCTCCTGGTGGTTTTCCTTTGTGATGACCTGGCCACTTTGGGAAGAAGTATCGAGCATCAGCCTAGGATGGGCGATAGGCCTGACGGACGTCACGCCCCTTGAGCGTCGGCCGACAGAGTAGTGACGACGGGTGTTGCCCGATTTACATAGGGTGCCCGACACCCCTCTCTGACGCACGATTACCCCAGTAATGCTGTGTCGCGCAGCGTTGCTGCTCTCCCTCTTGGTCAGTCATTTTGCTGTGTTTGGGTAAGGGTTATGAGAAGTTCTAGTGAGGGTGTTGTGATCCTATAGTAACGGCCTTAGTGATAAGGCAGTAGTTAGTTGTGCACCAATAAACGATGGTGGTGTCTTGTTAGTAATAACAACAATGAGATGATGCCTTACTCATAAGTAAACGCAATAACGATGTAATAATATAATGTTGTTGATAACTAAGATGATGGCGATGCCTTGCTAGTAGTGGAAGCATTAGTAATGATAATAATGATGCTTAGTGGCAACTACATTAACAGTTTGCTCAATGACATAGAAATATAGATACTAGTGGATGGTGATGCTGATAATATTAATGATGGTAGCAAGAGTAGTAATGACATGCATAATGTAAGTCTTATGCTTAATTGTTAATGGCAAGGATAACTGGTAGTTGCATTAATGGTTGCTTAGTGATAAAGGTAATGATTTTGGTAACAACAGTAGTTGCTTTTTATACTCAACATAATTTTTATATAAAGTGAATACCTTGATTGTTTGTATAATCCTAAGATAAGGGTAGGCATGATTATGGTATGATGTGCTTAACAAGCTTGATCATCAAATAGTGTAATTTTGATAAATAAATTATCCTGAATGATAGCCATGTTAGCAAGCATATTCCTTATGATGAATCTATGGTTATTGTGTATCCTAACCATGCAGGTGATGTGTAGCCATGAAAGGGCTACGCGACATATGTGATGAATAACATTACCTTGATATTTGTTCTATGAGATTATATATGTAATGTGTTGGTCCCATGATGATGATGTGAGCCTTGAGAGGCAGTGTCGGTACATGATGAAGGATTGATAGCCTATGGTATGTGATGATCCTTGATATGGATCTGGATGGTTGGCAAGAGGCCAAGTGGTAACATGTGATGCTGGATCCTTGTGATGGATCAGGTTGATGAGGATTCAATAATAATATAATGTTCTTTATTCTCTGTTACATGTTGCATGCTATATAACTTGGTTGAATCCTGCAATCCATCTAAAAGATACTAATTAATCACAGTGAAATCATATCATGTAGTTTGCCTTGGCCATAGATCCATCATCGTCAGGACTTGGTGATGGTGAAACGGGTTCTCCTACGGGTTAACCCGGAGCGCATATTGTTGAATATGTGAGGTTACTCCTAGCCTAAAGTAAGGAGGTAAGAGTGTAACTTCGGTTACAGACTCAGATACCTATATAGAGTATGGTGAACAGGCCCATGGCTCAGGATATGTGATGTGAAGAGCATGAATGTGTTCATGGCTCAGAGCACGGTGATCAGGCCCGTGGCTCAGTTGTACTAGCGCCGAGACCTGTACCAAGGCGGGCTAGAGTGAGGGTCGCCTATGGAGCTGACCCAGTGGCTTAGACCACTTCAGCATGTGACTACGGTCCTGCTTGTGTTGTACTCGTGTACTGACCACGAGGTGGGAGGTTGTGGAGTCCGGCTCTTCCATTGACCTTGTATGGCACCAGTCTTGGGCTTCGCAGCCAGAGGTTGGATTTGAATGGTACGATTCAAATCCTTGGGGCATAATAACATGTAATACAGCCGTTTAGTATTTACTGCATAGGTTAAACACGAAACATTGGTTGAGGCCTTGTTTGTGTAGATAATTATGGTATATCTGCAGGTACTTCTATATTCATCAGGTTTGTGGTAATATGCCTTGTCTGGATAATCAGGTTATCTGACATTGTATCTCATTCTGTTAAACATGTTCTGTTGAGAGATATTTTGTACAGCTGGTAAGCTTGTCAGTAAGAATAGCTTTGCTATATATATAGACTACTCTGGTTATACTTGTTGATAATTATCTGCTGTTATAGTTATCTTGCTAAGGTTCTGTAGTTGTGGTGGGAAGTTATGTTTCCCGCTGGGACAATTGTTCAATTGTCTCACTCCGCTAGTTTTCAGGTGGTCGAGGTAGACGTGGTCGTGGTCGTGGTGTTGCGGCCGAGCAGCTTGAAGAGCAGTAGAAGGCAAGCGATGGATATGCTGTTGTTTTGGATGTTTTGTAGTAGAGTCTAGAGTCATCCCTGTACTCTAAGGTCCTTGGCAGTGTTTTGATGATGTTTCACGACGAACGATCGATGCTGTTTGTATATCATGCTGTTGGCCGGATGCGGGCCTCGATGTATATGAACAGGTGGTGAACTCATGGGATCGATGAACAACTATTCATGAGTTGTGGACACGTATCAGATCCCGTGTATGTATATATATGGCAAGTTTTTGTGCAGGATGAGGACTGGAAAGTAATAGTTCCACAGTTTATATGTTTTCCGCTATCAGTTTTAATTAACTCATATTTTCATAATCTGTGGTACTGGTGATTTCCGCACGTTTTTGCGTAACACCTCGTTATCTTTATGATAATGGGATGTGTTGCCACAAGTTTTGGTATGAGAGATTTAGGTTCGCTGAGTCTACAGGGATTTAGGACTAGATTGAGTCTGTTCTTATGAGTTTTCCAAGATTTCTTACATATCTTCTGCACTCAGTGGAAGAAAAGTCAAGATGTCTGGAAACCATGAAGAACACTCTGCTGAGTACAGTGATGCTGCATCGGTTGATGGAGTAGATGGACAGGCACATGAAGATCGAGTGCCTGAGGTCCCCCAACCTAACCCAGCCATTCTTGAACATCCTGCTTACCAACAGCTTATGGGGTAGTTAATGGCTACGATGAATCTCATGGTTGAGCGATTACCAGTGCCTCCTCCGCGAGCACATGTTCCCCATGGAGAAGCATCGGGTATTGGGAAGACCTTCGAGCGGCTTCGCCGAGTTGGAGCTTCGGATTATGCTGGAACTGCTGATCCTGTGGATGCAGATCTGTGGATGACAATTCTTGAGAAGGCTTTCCGGATCCTCGACATCCCTGAAGCGGACAAGGTAAAGCATGCTGTCTACCTTCTGAAGGGTAGTGCTGGTCACTGGTGTACCATCTCAGTGGTCTCCGAGTAAGGGGAAAGGTTATGTTTCTTCATCATCTAAGGTGCACAGTTCAGCTTCAGTGGCAGTAACAGGGCCAGCTAGGCCACGGTTTGAAGATAGGGCGTGCTATCTCTGTGGACAGACCGGGCATCTCAAGTTGCATTGCCCGAATAGAGATGTTGAAGTGACGCAGCAGTCAAGGCAGAACCAACAAGGATCAGATCGACAGCAGCCCAGTGGTAGCAGAGGTTGAGGATGTAGTCAAGTGACTCAGGCCAGATCGTCTACTCAAGGAATCAGAGGTCGTGGACAGCAAGCGATGGCTCGATTCTATGCCATGAGTCAGCCGGAGGCGATAGTCAACCCGCGAGTGGTGACAGGTCAGATGGAGTTATTTCATTCTGATATGTCTTCTTCTTGCTTTATATCTGTTCTGGTTGACCCGGGTGCTACACACTCTTTTATCGCCTATAGTATGCTTGAAAAATGTCGTTTACTTGTTAGCTGTAAGAAGGATAGGTCGTTGTTAGAAACCCCTCTTGATGGTTCCTCCCTGCTTCGAGAAGTGTGTCCATCTTGTGTTTTGTCTTTTTCGGGACATCGTATCCAAGTGGATCTTATACCACTTGGTATGCATGGTTTTGATGTTATCCTTGGGATGGATACCTTAGAGAAGTATAAGGTTGTCTTGGACTGTGGTTCCAAACAGTATGTGTTTGATGTTGCTGGAGAGAAGTGGATCTTCCAGGGAGACAGGAAGATTCTTCCGACATGTTTAGTATCAGCTATGGTGGCAGACAAGTTGTTACGACAAGGATGTGAGGCGTTCTTAGCTCACGTGGTGGATACCGTTGTAGTTACCAAGGCGAAAGGACCCAGTCTTGAGGAAGTGTCTGTGGTTCGAGAGTTTGCAGATGTGTTTCCTGAAGAGTTTCCTGGTGTTCCTCCACCACGAGAGATTGATTTCGAGATCAATCTGGTTCCAGGAACACAGCCAGTTGCATAGTCAGCGTATAGGATGGCTCCAGCAGAGATGGCAGAGTTGAAGAAGCAGTTGCAAGAGTTGTTGGAGAAGGGTTTTATCAGACTGAGTACATCGCTGTGGAGTGCTCCCGTGTTGTTCGTTAAGAAGAAGGATGGTTCGATGCGGTTGTGTATAGATTACCGGCAGTTGAACAAGGTCACGATCAAGAACAAGTACCCGTTGCTGAGGATAGACGATCTGTTTGATTAGTTGTGTGGTGCTACAGTGTTTTCAAAGATCGATCTACGGTCTGGATATCACCAGTTGAGGATAAAGGCGGATGACATACCAAAGTCAGCTTTCAGGATGAGGTATGGTCATTTCGAGTTTGTGGTTATTCCGTTTGGGTTAACCAATGCACCTGCTGCTTTTATGGACCTGATGAACAGAGTATTCCTTCCGTTCTTATATCAGTTTGTTGTAGTCTTTATAGATGACATTTTGATCTACAGTCGGGACAGGAGAGAGCATGAGCAACATCTTCGTCAAGCGTTGACTCTTCTTCGTCAACATCAGTTGTATGCCAAGTTCAGTAAGTGTGAGTTCTGGTTGGATGAAGTGGCTTTCTTGGGTCATGTGATATCTGCTGAAGGAGTCAAAGTAGATCTGAAGAAGGTAGAATCCGTTGCGGATTGGGAACAACCAAAGATGCCGACAGAAGTTCGTAGTTTCCTTGGTTTGGCAGGATACTACCGGAGGTTTATCAAGGATTTCAGTGTGATCGCATTGCCAATGACAAAGTTGACCCGGAAGGATGTACCTTTTGTTTGGGATGATCGATGTCAGCAAGCTTTCCAGAGTTTGAAGGAGAAGCTGACCAGTGCTCCAGTGTTGATCTTGCCAGAGCCTGGGAAAGGCTATGTTGTTTTCTGTGATGCTTCCAAGAAGGGCTTAGGTTGTGTGCTAATGCAGGAAGATCATGTGGTTTCTTTTGCCTCGCGACAACTCAAGAAGCATGAGGATAACTATCCGACTCATGACTTGGAGTTGGCAGCAGTGGTTCATGTGTTAAAGATTTGGAGACACTATCTGTATGGGGAAGTGTGTCGGATCTTTACAGATCATAAGAATCTGAAGTACATCTTTACGCAGCAAGAGTTAAACATGCGACAGCAATGATGGATGGAGTTGATCAATGATTACGACTGCACCATCGAGTATCATCCTAGTAAGGCGAACGTGGTAGCTGATGCGCTTAGTAGAAAGTCTTCTTCTCTTTCTTCAAAGAAGGCACAGTTGAGTTCTCTGGTATGCCATAGGCGAGATATGTTTGTTTCTCTACGACAGATGAATGTGCAGATGGAAGTTTCTTTGTTGTTTGGTCTTTTTGCACAGATGCAAGTTAAGCCTACGTTGAGATAGCAAATCAAGGATGCACAACAGATAGATGATGCAGTACAGTTGATCAGATCAGAGTTCGGCAGCGACAAGCATGATGGGTTTCATGAGTCCGAGGATGGACTAGTTTGCTATCGTGATAGGATGGTGGTTCCAGATGCTGATGATCTGAGGAAGTTGGTGCTTGAGGAAGCACATACGTCGATGTATGCTATGCATCCAGGTGTCACTAAGATGTACCATAGTCTGAAGGATTTGTTTTGGTGGCCCGGTTTGAAGAGAGATGTAGCTGAGTTCGTGGCAAGGTGTGCGGTTTGTCAGCAAGTAAAGGCTGAGCATCAGAAACTGGCAGGTACGTTGCAACCTTTGCCGATACCGCAGTGGAAATGGGATCATATAACCATGGATTTCGTAGTTGGCCTACCCCGGACAACTAGGAATCATGATTCCATTTGGGTGATAGTGGATAGGTTGACTAAGTCTGCCCATTTTCTACCAGTAAAGACAACGTATACAGCTGAGAAACTTGCTCGAGTGTATGTGGATGAGATAGTACGTTTGCACGGAGTGCCAGCAACGATAGTTTCTGACAGAGGTCCTCAGTTTACGAGTCATTTTTGGGAACAATTGCACAAGGCGTTGGGAACGCAGTTGAGATTCAGTACAGCTTTTCACCCGCAGACGGATGGACAGTCTGAAAGGACTATTCAGACTTTAGAAGATCTTCTTCGAGCTTGTGTTCTACAGTTTCTAGGCAACTGGGATGTACATCTGAGTTTGATAGAGTTTGCCTACAACAACAGTTATCAGCAGAGCATTGACATGGCTGCCTATGAAGCTTTGTATGGAAGGAAGTGCAGATCTCCTTTGTGTTGGTACGAGTCTGGTGAGTATCAGCTTTTGGGTCCTAAATAAGTTCAACAGATGACAGATAAGATCAAAGTGATACAACAACAGTTGAAAGTGGCACAGGACAGGCAGAAGTCTTATGCAGACAATCGCCGACGACCTTTGGAGTTCCAGGTAGGAGACAAAGTATATCTCAAAGTCTCGCCGTGGAAATGAGTGTTAAGGTTTGGTCGGAAGGGTAAGTTAGCTCCCAGGTATATGGGGCCTTACTCAGTCAGAGCATGTGTTGGAAAGGTAGCTTACGAGTTAGAGTTTCCTCCAGAGTTGCACAGGTTGCATCCAGTGTTTCATGTCAGTATGCTGAAGAAAAGTCATCCGGATTCAGGTGCAGTGATACAGCCAGTTGAGGTTGAGCTCGATGCAGATGTGACCTACGAGGAAGGTGTTGTGGCGATCCTTGATAGAAGGATCAAGAAGTTGAAGAGGAAGGACCTGGCTCTTGTGAAGGTTCTTTGGCAGCGTCATGGCGCTGAGGAAGCCACGTGGGAGCTTGAGGAAGAGATGAGGAGGAAGTATCCCTCGCTTTTCTCTTTGGATTTCGGGGACGAAATCCCTTAAAGGGGGTTAGCTTGTGAGGACCCTGACCTGCGTTTAGGGTATACCTTGTTTGTTTTTCTTAATCTCGGTTCTTTGATGCTTACTAATCACCTTTAAGTGGTGATTAGGGTTTTGTTGTGCTTTGTTGAGAGTTCGAGGGGCTACTTGCAAATAACCCAAGTTTAGGGTTTTGTGTGCAAGTCTGCCTTCTTGTGAGATGTTCCCCTCTCTTTTCTTCCTTTAGGGTTGAGAGGAAGGCTTGGGCTTGTTGTTTGAGTTCTTTGGGCCTGAGTTGAGCTTGTGTGCAAGTCTGCCATCTTGTGAGATGTTCCCCTAACTCCTTTCCTCTCGTTATGTTCTTGCTCACATGCTAGTAGATTAGTGTACCTTGCTTTTGTACCTTTGTTGGCCGAT
The DNA here is from genome assembly GCA_963693085.1 of Alisma plantago-aquatica. Classification (NCBI taxonomy): domain Eukaryota; kingdom Viridiplantae; phylum Streptophyta; class Magnoliopsida; order Alismatales; family Alismataceae; genus Alisma; species Alisma plantago-aquatica. The sequence goes on along the minus strand of OY856410.1, from coordinate 811,339,137 downwards.
ATGGCTGTGATGGGCAGCAGGCCTGACGGGCATCAGCCTTGGGTTGGGCGATATCCTTTCTTTGTTGGTGTGTTGGACGATATGGCATCCCCTTGGATGGACGATAGGTATACCTTTGGTGAACGATAGATGAGTAATGCCCTTGTTTCTTCTCATGGACGTTAGGCCTTAGTATCTTGATGGACGACAGGGCTTGTTTTGGTGAGTAGTTTGGGTTGCACGGCATGCAACTTGGTGCTGGCCGATAGCCCTGACGAGCGTTATCCTCTTGAGGCTGTGACGCGCGATAGAGCGAGGTGTGACAGCCGACAGGGCCTGGGGTTGTGACGGGCATCACGCCCCTTTCCTTGATGTATCAGCCGTTAGAGTAGGAGGTGTTGGTAGCACGTTTTGTGGGAGTCCTCCTCTCTCCATCCTTTCTCTCTCCTCGTGGTTTTCCTTTGTGATGACCTGGCCACTTTGGGAAGAAGTATCGAGCGTCAGCCTAGGATGGGCGATAGGCCTGACGGACGTCACGCCCCTTGAGCGTCGGCCGTCAGAGTAGTGACGACGGGCGTTGCCCGATTTACATAGGGTGCCGACACCCCTCTCTGACGCACGATTACCCAAGTAACGCTGTGTTGCGCAGCGTTGCTGCTCTCCCTCTTGGTCAGTCATTTTGCTGTGTTTGGGTAAGGGTTATGAGAAGTTCTAGTGAGGGTGTCGTGATCCTATAGTAACGACCTTAGTGATAAGGCATTAGTTAGTTGTGCACCAATAAACGATGGTGGTGTCTTGTTAGTAATAACAACAATGAGATGATGCCTTACTCATAAGTAAACGCAATAACGATGTAATAATATAATGTTGTTGATAACTAAGATGATGGCGATGCCTTGCTAGTAGTGGAAGCATTAGTAATGATAATAATGATGCTTAGTGACGGCTACATTAACAGTCTGCTCAATGACATAGCAATACAGATACTAGTGGATGGTGATGCTGATAATATTAATGATGGTAGCAAGAGTAGTAATGACATGCATAATGTAAGTCTTATGCTTAATTGTTAATGGAAAGGATAACTGGTAGTTGCATTAATGGTTGCTTAGTGATAAAGGTAATGATTTTGGTAACAACAATAGTTGCTTTGTATACTCAACATAATTGTTATATAAAGTGAATACCTTGATTGTTTGTATAATCCTAAGATAAGGGTAGGCATGATTATGGTATGATGTGCTTAACAAGCTTGATCATCAAATAGTGTAATTTTGATAAATAAATTATCTTGAATGATAGCCATGTTAGCAAGCATATTCCTTATGATGAATCTATGGTTATGTGTATCCTAACCATGCAGGTGATGTGTAGCCATGAAAGGGCTACGCGACATATGTGATGAATAACATTACCTTGATATTTGTTCTATGAGATTATATATGTAATGTGTTGGTCCCATGATAATGATGTGAGCCTTCAGAGGCAGTGATGATACATGATGAAGGATTGATATCCTATGGTATGTGATGATCCTTGATATGGATCTGGATGGTTGGCAAGAGGCCAAGTGGTAACATGTGGATCCTTGTGATGGATCAGGTTGATGAGGTTTCAATAATAATATAATGTTCTTTATTCTCTGTTACATCTTGCATGTTATATAACTTGGTTGAATCCTGCAATCCATCTAAAAGATACTAATTAATCACAGTGAAATCATATCATGTAGTTTTCCCTGGCCATAGATCCATCATCGTCAGGACTTGGTGATGGTGAAACGAGTTCTCCTACGGGTTAACCCGGAGCACATATTTTTGAATATGTGAGGTTACTCCTAGCCTAAAGTAAGGAGGTAAGAGTGTAACTTCGGTTACAGACTCAGATACGTATATAGAGCATGGTGAACAGGCCCATGGCTCAGGATATGTGATGTGAAGAGCATGAATGCGTTCATGGCTCAGAGCACGGTGATCAGGCCCGTGGCTCAGTTGTACTAGCGCCGAGACCTGTACCAAGGCGGGCTAGAGTGAGGGTCGTTTATGGAGCTGACCCAGTGGCTTAGACCACTTCAGCATGTGACTACGGTCCTGCTTGTATTGTACTCGTGTACTGACCACGAGGTGGGAGGTTGTGGAGTCCGGCTCTTCCATTGACCTTGTATGGCACCAGTCTTGGGCTTCGCAGCCAGAGGTTGGATTTGAATGGTACGATTCAAATCCTCAGGGCATAATAACACGTAATACAACCGTTTAGTATTTACTGCATAGGTTAAACACGAAACATTGGTTGAGGCCTTGTTTGTGTAGATAATTATGGTATATCTGCATGTACTTCTATATTCATCAGGTTTGTGGTAATATGCCTTGTCTGGATAATCAGATTATGTGACATTGTATCTCATTCTGTTAAACATGTTATGTTGAGAGATATTTTGTACAGCTGGTAAGCTTGTCGGTAAGAATAGCTTTGCTATATATATATATATAGACTACTATGGTTATACTTGTTGATAATTATCTGTTGTTATAGTTATCTTGCTAAGGTTCTGTAGTTGCGGTGCGAAGTTATGTTTCCCGCTGGGACAATTGTTCAATTGTCTCACTCCGCTGGTTTTCAGGTGGTCGAGGTAGACGTGGTCGTGGTCGTGGTGTTGCGGCCGAGCAGCTTGAAGAGCAGTAGAAGGCAAGCGATGGATATGCTGTTGTTTTGGATGTTTTGTAGTAGAGTCTAGAGTCATCCCTATACTCTTAGGTCGTTGGCAGTGTTTTGATGATGTTTCACGACGAACGATCGATGTTGTTTGTATATCCTGCTGTTGGCCGGATGTGGGCCTCGATGTATATGAACAGGTGGTGAACTCATGGGATGGATGAACAACTGTTCCTGAGCTGTGGACACGTATCAGATCCCGTGTATGTATAGATATGGCAAGTTTTTGTGCAGGATGAGGACTGGAAAGTAATAGTTCCACAGTTTATATGTTTTCCGCTATCGGTTTTAATTAACTCATATTTTCATAATCTGTGGTACTGGTGATTTCCGCACGTTTTCGCGTAACACCTCATTATCTTTATGATAATGGGATGTGTTGCCACAGTACATGTGCATCATCAACCTAAAATTTGACAAAATAAACGCATTTACAAGATATAACTATAAATGGACATATAGATATAAATATATGATATATTTTTAAAACTTACATTGTGAGGCGACGCATTGATGTCCTCACCCTCACGGTAATCATCAGCACGGTCATCAGGAGAATGCTCAGCCATCTGAAAATTCACATTCACATTGTAAAGTTTACATTGTAAAGTAATTCAAATTGTAAAGCTCACATTGTAAAGTTCACATTCACATTGTAAAGTAATTCACATTGTAAAGTTCACATTATAAAGTAATTCACATTGTAAAGTTCACATTCCCATTGTAATATTCACATTATAAAGTAATTCACATTGTAAAATTCACATTGTAAAGTTCACATTCACATTGTATAGTTCACATTCACATTGTAAAGTTCACATTCAGAAAAATAAAACATATAAAAAAACATTGTATAAACATGCCTCTAATATTGCGATTTTTTATCAATTAACAATCCTTCATTGTGATCTCCGCGCACATACAAGTCATCATTAGCTTCAATATTTGCTGGTGTTGGCAACCCAACTGAGAATGGACTGGAGTCATCATACTTATCATAGTACTGTTCTTCATCTATAGGATCTTCAATGATCTGTCTTTTACCATGAAGAACAACCGACCATTTATCATTTGTAGGATCATCGATATAAAATACTTGTTTCACATGTGATGCCAATATGAATGGTTCATCCTTCTCGCCAATCATTTCAAAGTTCACAAAAGTGAAACCCAATTCATCCACTATAACTCCTTTGGTGTTATCAACCCAATTACATTTGAAGAGCGGAATTCTGAAATCTATGTAGTCAAACTCCCATATGTCTTCAATGACACCGTAATATGACATTTTAGCTTCACGTGGACTCTTATCCTTTGCACTTGCAAAATACATAGTCGATGCTTGAAGGGTGACCCCACTGTTTTGGACGACACTCTTATCATCTTGGCGCTTTGTGTAATATGTGAATCCATTAATGTCATACCCTTCATAAGACATAACAGTTAATTTTGGTTTAAAGGCGAGGCATTTGATAGTTTCAGTAATATCATCTGGTGTTTGAGATAGTTGATGTAAGACTTTATTTTCAAACCACTTAATAAATGTCTTGTTATGCTCTCTAGCAAGCCACATTGTATTGGCTTGAGGATATTGTCTCTTGATGAAATTGGTATGTTCCTCGATATAAACGTTCACTTCGTCCATGTTGTGTAAAATATACAAGTGACCTTGTTCCAACTGCTCACGGCTGATTACTTTCACACGTGATCCCACAATTCCTTTGCCAAATTGCTCGTCAATATTCTTGTCATTATCAGGAGTGTCATTACCACTGAGAAAGTCATTGCAAAAATCCATAACCTCTCTCGCCACATAACCCTCGATAATACTCCCTTCAGGCCGATAACGGTTTCGAACATCACTTTTAAAAACGCTCATGTATCGTTCAAAGGGATACATCCAATGCAAGAAAACTGGTCCCAACATTTTCACTTCCCTAGTCAAGTGGACAACAAGATGTACCATGATATCAAAGAACGACGGAGGAAAATACATATCAAGCTGACATAGGGTAACAACCACTTCTCTTTGCAATTTATCGTGAGTATCAGAGTCAATAACTTTGTTGCACAGACTGTTGAAAAAGAAAGAAAGTCTGGTGATTGCAAACCTTACATGCTTCGGCAATATAGATCTAATTGCCACAGGCAATATTTGTTGCATTAGAGTGTGACAATCATGAGATTTAAGACCTATCAACTTCAGATCTTTCATTGATACCAATCTACGGATGTTGGATGAGTAACCCTGTGGCACCTTAACATTTACCAAACATTCACAAAAAGCTTTCTTCTCCTTTCTAGAAAATGTGTAACAAGCCGGAGGTAAGTATGTTCTCCGATTTCCCATTTCACGAAATTCTGTTAATTCTGACCTTATTCCCATTTCACGTAGGTCCAGTCTGGATTTTATCCCATCTTTAGTCTTACTTGGTATATTCAACAAAGTACCAATGACACTATCACAGACATTTTTCTCAACGTGCATGACATCGATACAATGCCTGACTGTCAAAGAACTCCAATAAGGAAGATCCCAAAATATTGACTTCTTCTTGAATAAAGATTTGTCACTCCGTGTGGCCACAGTACATTGTGATCTCTTACCAAATTCATTGACAAAGTCTTTTACTCTTTCATAAACAACCTCCCCTGGTATAGGTTTAGGTGCACTCCGTTCCTCATTCAACCCATTGAATGCTTTGCGCTTCCTACGATATGGATGGAATTTTGGAAGAAACCTTCGATGACCGAGATATATAGTCTTACCACCATGTTTTAGTCTTGTTGAATCAGTGTTCTCTTCACATATAGGACACGCTTTAGCTCCTTTGACACTATATCCAGACAAATTCCCATATGCTGGAAAGTCATTAATAGTGCAAAACAAAATAGCATGCAAACAAAATGTCTCTCTTCGTGAAGCATCATAGGTCATCACACCTTCACCCCAGAGTTTCTTTAAGTCATCAATCAGAGGTTCAAGATAAACATCGATGTCATTTCCAGGTTGTTTAGGGCCCGATATCAACAACGACAACATTACATACTTATTTTTCATACACAGCCAGGGAGGAAGATTGTATATAACAAGCATGACTGGCCAAGTGCTATGTTGGCTGCTCAATGTCCCATACGGATTCATCCCGTCTGTACAAAGCCCAAGTCTTAGATTCCTGACTTCTTCACCAAATTCAGGGTACAATAGATCAATCTTCTTCCACTGTGGGGAATCAGACGCATGTCGTAGGATCCCATCATTATTTTTCTTAACATCTGCATGCCACCTCAAATTCTTCACATCTATCGGATTGAAAAACAAGCGTTGAAACCATGATATTATAGGTAGATACCACATCACCTTGGTGATGGAGTTTTGCAACGCCACTAAAAATCCTAGAGATGATGAATCCCTAAGTTTAGCCTTGCTAGTACTATGGTAAGATCTCCACCCACATATGCTAAGACACGCGGAAGTCTTATCGTAGTATAGTTAAGGGTCGAATCCTCGGGACAACGGTCTTGATGTAATCAAGATGGAAAACGTTTTAGTCGTACTTAACTACTTAACAGTTGATATTTAGATCGAAAGTTTGATTTGGTTTTAAGCTAAGTGCAAGGAAAGTAAAGCAAGAAAGTAGAAATTAAGGTTGTAAACAATGATTAAAAACCACTAGGATGTTGTCGGGTTTCACACCACTACACATGGATCATAAACATGCAACATAATAAAAGACTTGCAAAGAGAAACCAATCAGCTAGTATCTTTGTAGACTTAGCTTCCTTTCGGATAACCAACTACGAGGAGTGTGAAGTATTGCAATGCCAGCCATCCCCTAACGAATGGTCACTTACTTTGCATTACTCCTTCATGAAGTGTGTTCCTCGACCTTACCAAGGTTGCACTTCCATACGTCAACTGATTCCATTTCATAGTATGAAAGTGCAACGATGGGAGTGAGTTTACTCCACACGTGAAAGCACTCCTAGATACCGAAACAGACATATGGTGACTACATATATCTAGAACCAACATTCAATCGATATTCAGATCTAAGGGTATAAACGTAGACAATTCATACCAAGAGACAATAAGTAACACAAGTTGGTGATCAAGCAACAAGCATTCATTAAATGATTGATGTTGAGCCAAAAAGGAGAGTATCTCTATTGCAAACGATTGAATTACATTGCATGAAATGAAAACATGGGTAGCGGGGCTACTCCCCGCACCCTAGTGAAAAGGACTACTCGCTCATCTCAAGAGCAAAGGAGGGGGTGAGAAGAGAGAGAAAGAACGACATCTCCACGGAGGAGGGAAGGTTGAACCCTTGGTGGAGAGAGCAACGATCTTCACACTTCGTGGTTGCTAGATGATGGATCTTCTCCTCCCACCTTCTTTGTTGATGAGAGAGAAGGTAGCTTGATGATGAGATGTGGACCTCAAACCGGCAGCCTTAGGGCGATGGATGAAGGATGGAATTGCTCTGGAACTGGAGGGGCAGCCTTTGGGCGTCTGAGATCTCCCCCCCCTTGGAGGACCCTTGGGGTCTTATTTATAGGCTTTGAGTGAAGTCCAAATGGTTTGGAGACCGTTTGGACCTCAAGACCGTTTGGGGCCTCAAGACCGTTTGGACTGTGAGACCGTTTGGCTTCAAATGGTCTTGAGACCGTATGAACTCCATGCGGTCTCGGGACCGTTTGGCTTCATGCGGTCTTGAGACCGTTTGAACTCCATGCGGTCTCGGGACCGGTTGGCTTCATGCGGTCTTGAGACCAGTTGGCTTCATGCGGTCTTGAGACCGTTTGAACTCCATGCGGTCTCGGGACCGGTTGGCTTCATGCGGTCTTGAGACCGTTTGAACTCCATGCGGTCTCGGGACCGGTTGGCTTCATGCGGTCTTGAGACCGTTTGAACTCCATGCGGTCTCGGGACCGGTTGGCTTCATGCGGTCTTGAGACCGTTTGACTCCATGCGGTCTCGGGACCGGTTGGCTTCATGCGGTCTTGAGACCGTTTGACTCCATGCGGTCTCGGGACCGGTTGGCTTCATGCGGTCTTGAGACCGTTTGACTCCATGCAGTCTCGGGACCGGTTGGCTTCATGCGGTCTTGAGACCGTTTGACTCCATGCGGTCTCGGGACTGGTTGGCTTCATGCGGTCTTGAGACCGTTTGACTCCATGCGGTCTCGGGACCGGTTGGCTTCATGCGGTCTTGGGACCGTTTGACTCCATGCGGTCTTGAGACCGTTTGGCTCCATGCGGTCTTGAGGCTGGGTTATTCTTTTATGATTTTTTTGTGCTTTTTCTGCATATATAAAAGGAAAAAGTTAGTCTGATGGTGTATTTACAAAAAGGGGTAAAATTAGGATTATGTATAGTTTAAACTTAAAAAGAGTATGGAAAACTAAGGAAAAAGACTAAGATAAACGACTAAAATAGGAGGTTATCCCCCCCTAACTTAGAGTCTAGCTTGTCCTCAAGTTAGATAGAGCTGAGACATGTAATGGCGAGGCGATTTTATTTAGGATTTCCATACTCTTGCTTCAATTCTTGACCCGAGTTCCCCTGGGGTCATATCAAGTCTTATTGCATGCCTTGATTCTTTCGGATTTCGAGAGTTGCTTGGATCTCAGGTTCTTTCCGTATCTCAAAGTTTGCATTGGGACCACCTTATTTTGTGCATGTTGTTGACTCTAATCAGCTTTATACCTCTCTGAAAAACCTACTGGAAGCTAGAAAGGGTATGAGGGTTGGCTAAAGGCTTTGAAGTGTAGCTCCCCCTTCAAGTGGGGGAGGGGCTGTCTATGCTTTTTAGAATCTCACTACCGGGCATGACACATCTGCCTTTATGAGGGCAGCTAAATGTACCGGCCGGGCGAGTCCTTTATGAGCCTTTCATATACTTAGAAACTTTAGGGTTTCACTACCGGGCACGACACATCTGCCTTTGTGAGGGCAGCAGAATGTGCCGGCCGGGTGAGACCTTCGTCAGTTCTTCGTATAGATCCTTATGCGTGGCACAACTCTCATAATTTTATTCGTCTCTCTGGCTTTTATTCAATAACTCACAGGCTTGGGTTTTGGGATTTTTGAGGATTTATTTTGGGCGGCCGAGCCTCTTTTATTTTGAAGAGAGGAAAGCTGTTCTTAAAGTTTTTCAACGTGCACTTATTTGGTTTGTGGTCCACTTGCAGAACTTTTTGATTTGGAAGTTGCCTGATTTCCCTCTCATCCTCGAGATCTTGGCTTATTTCTGCCTTGATTTTGACCTGTGGAGAGTCAGATGAAGAATTGAAGCAAAAATATGAAATCACTAGTGGGTGGAAATTGATAAATCGCCATTCGATGTCTAAGTGCTATTTACTTATAGGGACTAACATGATTCTAGAGTTAGTTGAGGTGACTATTTTTGAAGAAGAAATTAAGTAAAAAGGATTTTAAGAAAAAGGAATTGTATGGAAAGTGTTAGATAGAAAGAGGGGTGTAGAAATTGATACCTCGCCCTTGTCTAATGCACCCCCCTAACTTATCACGCACTCTGTCCGCAGAGTGGCAAAGTGATAGGGTGAGAAGTCCTTAGGACAAGGGCCACGGGTTAAGGTAAATCTTCATTTGCCCCCGGGGAACGAAGTAGATTGGATGAGAACTGTCCTCGTAAAGCGTGGTAGTCCACGTCAGTCATTTCCTCTACTGGTCTTTGAAGAACAATGATGGTGTACATCCAGTAGAGGACGTGGAAGCCGCAATCGTTCGATTGTCGTATTTGCTGGGGGCATTTGTGGCAGAAGGCGGGGTGATGGAAATGTTCTTTGTCGTACGCCTTTGTATGCTGACTCAGAAAATCGATTAATTTCTCGGCGCACTCCTTTGCCACTACTTCTGTTGGCGTCTTTGGCGTCACGACGTAGTGTCGCTGTCGAGCGTTGAACTGGCTGTTGGAACTGTTGTATATTGTGGTTGTTCCGTCTGGGAGGTTTGTTGCTAGGAGAATCCAATGCTCATGATATAGGATGGGTAACATGATGAACTTCGGCGTTGTGTGTTGGAGATATGAGATCAGTGTGTCGGTTGTGCCGAAGTTCTTGAGCTTTAGGAGATCATCTTTCATAAATGGAGACGCCATGTATGTGTTTGGGTTGGTTTGGCCAAGTAGAAACTGGTAGGCGGCCATGAGGCTGACAGAAAGGGTTCCCTTATCCTGTAGAGTCTCTCGCAGTGAATCTGCCATTACGAGTATGTCTCGAGACATGAATACCAGGTCATCTTTGTCTGCGGAGAGTCGCACCATAATGATACGCAATTCAAGATCGTTCAGACCCTTACAATCATCGCGATCAAAATCAGGAAAAGTTGGGTTGATGGTGTAAGCAGGATCGCTCTTGATTTTATCTTGCTCGGGCGACTTGGTCTGCTCTAACTCTTTCAAAACTTGTCGGAAAGGTCGCCGTTGTCGTCGCTGGACAGCTGAGAAAAGGTACCGAGGAACATCATCTGGTGACATAGTTGGGTCGTTGAAGAATCGTCTATCACAGATGAGTTCCATGGCATAGCATCCTCGTAGGGAATGAAAATCTTCAGCTACCAGGTCGTTGAATGGGATTTCCTGGTTTAGCGCTTGGATGTGTCGGATGGTGCAGAAAGCGCTGTCCCCAGATCCCTCGGTGGCTTGGACTGGAGGGTTTATGATTTTGAACCATGGTTGGCTCCAGTCTTGGCGAAGAGATGGGCGTGCAGCCCAGATTAATTTAAGTAGCCGAAAGGGTATACACCTGGCTTCTCCTGCTGCTTCTCCTACGAAATTTATTGTGCCGGCTGGTAGCTCGGTGCTACAGAAGTTGTATACTTTGGCATCCCGAGCCTCGGTATCCATGATCATAAAAAGCCAGTGGTCTGAGACTTGGAAGGGCAGTGTAAGATAACGTGCCCTTCTTGCCAAACCGACACGCAGCCGCTCAACCAATTTTTCGCGTATGTCTTTGTATAAAAGGCCAAAAGACAAAGCGGGCGAAGCATTAAAAACCGGTTGTTGTCGCTTGTGACTTCTATATGTTTCTATACAATTGGCGAGGAGGACACAGAAGATCGCCATTGGCACCATGGACCGAGGTCGTAGGATGCAACGGAAATCTTCGTGTATCAACTTATGCCTGGTTTTGGTGTTATGATAGATTATGTCTTCCCCTGCTTTTGCATCGTCCACTATAGTGTTCAGTATAAAAATGTCCTGAGCATCTAAAGTAGAGATGGCTGCCATATCTAGGTCGTGCATTTTTTGCGGCAGAGGAGGTGGCGGGGGAAGCTCTTGTGGTGGAGGAGAAGCAGGTTATTTGAAGGCCTCTACATGGCCCTCTAGATTATCGTCCAAGTCAGAGGCCGAGTCAAGATCCTCGTCCGTGTCTAGACTTACTCGGTCTGCCTCGTCTTGGTAAGGGGGAGAAGGTGCAGAGAAGAGAGCAGAGGTTTTTGGCGAGCTGGCGCTGGTTCCTAAAATGCATTGTTGTAACTCAGCGTAGGCCACATCCTTGGCAGCTTCCCCGATGGACCCCATAGCTGAATAGTCAAAGAATTGATCCCCATATGACATGTTGACATTGTCGTTGTGTGGGGACTTGGGGTGATGGTCACTGTCCTGGTGACCTTTGTCGGACCCTTTTTGGGAGGGTCCTTCTGCATGCCCGGGGTCTTCTCCGTCATCATGCTTGTCGTCCGAAGATGTATCTTTGTTGGAGTCAGCAGATGAGTCGGAGTCGTCGTCTTCTTCATCATCGTCATCTTTGTCATCCACAGCTTCGTCTGTTTGCTTTTTGTTGGCAGACTTTTTACACCGCCGATGAGTGGCTTGTAGCTCGTCGAAAGCCACTTGTAGATGCTCGTGTTTTTCGAGCAGTGCATCGTGGGCTTCTTTGAGGTCTGTGAATCTGCCCTCGGTGGAGAGGAGACGTGCTGTCAGTTCTGTGAATTGGGCACGTAGCTGTTGGGTTTCATTGTTATTTGCCTCCTCTTGGTGATGATGTAGATGCGTAAGTGTTCCATCAATGGTAGCCAAGTGCGTGCTCAGGGCCTCTTGATGTTGCTCAAGCTTGCAGAGATTCTATGGCAGAGGTTGAGTCTATTTGGAGATCTCATCGAATTTTTGTGTTGTAGCTTCTTGCTGACGCGTTGCTCCAAGGACCAGGTCCGGCAGGTTGTTGGTGTGGCTGTTGATGTGCTCAACTTGCTTAGCCACTTCGTCCTGTCATTGTTGGATGACTTGGAGGAAGGTAGGCAAGGCTCGGTGTTGTTCGTCGATCTTGGTTACCTGTCGTGATAAATCCTGTACACAAGAAAAAATAGAATTTAATATGTTAGAAGGATCGGTGAGGAGGTTTCGGACAACGTCAAATTGACGGCCGAATTCCTCGCCGATGTTAGTAAAAGGGACCCCAGGAGCGGAAGGGTGAGATGACTGGGGTCTGTGTGGGACGGTGTTAGTGTCTTGTGGAAGAGACACTGATGATGCCCCGAGCTGCGTAGTGATTGTGGATGTAGTCACCAGTGGTGTCGGGGTGGTGGCGGATGTGAAAAGTGGTGGTATTTGATGCGAAAGTGGTGGTAGCGACAATGATGGGGTGGAAACTGCGGGAGTAAATGGAAGGGTGGTGAAGTCGGGCATAGGGATGGAGAAAGGGAAGTCCGACGTAAAAATGGGTGAAGAAGTGGATGTGGGGAGGAAGGGAGCGGTAGATGTTGGAATGGTGGAAGGCGGAGTGGTGGTGGCAGTGGTTAGCTGCTCGTGGAGACTCTGGATAAAAGAGTCGATGGAGGATGTTGTTAGGACATCTTCGTGGAACCGCTCAGCCTCCGGATTTGGTCGAGATGTTGGTGTCCCCGACAGCTGTTGGGCCTGCAACTGCCTTCTAGAAGGCCTTTTGACAGGCATTTTTGTAGGTCGAGCTGTCAGGGCTGTAATACTCATCTCTGTTTGACCCGCGGTTGCTTTCTTTTCAAGTTTTTTAACCGAAGCTAGCAGATGAGTAAGCTCCTCATCAGAGAAGAGGAGCTGTGTCATATCATAGTGTGCTAACTCCGGGAGCGGGAGGAGAGTCCTTGATGACTTGACCATAGGGCAGAATACATAGTGTAGTTTTCCATCCTTTTCCTTGATTATGAACGAGTTCTTCAGAGTTTGCTCGTTGGTGAGGATGTCGCCCTTTAGTTGCGTGCAGCGGGGTAAAGGTTTGTCCATCTTAAGATATTTGATGATAGATGTGACATGACCCCCCATGCAAATCTCTTTCCCCAGGATGGAGATTGAGAATTTCTGGATCAGATGACGGCTGATATTAACTGGCCGTTCGTTAAGAATAGACCAGAGAACAAAAAGATCGGAGGTTATAACGTTCCCCCCTTCTGTCCTGGGGAAGAGTGCGCCAGCGATGATTTTGTGTACAGTGCGCACAAAACCAGAGTGTATGTTTGACGCCTTGCACGTCTTTGCATCATAAGTGGGGATCCCGGTTAAGGATTTCCAGAATGTATGTCTGTTGAATTCTGGATGATCGGTTCCCACTGTTTTAGCCTTTCGCAGCTGTTCCTGGTTGTCGATAAAGATGGTGTTCAGCATATTCTCTGTTATGACGACCTTGCTGCCAAAAATTTGGGTGACAAGCTTTCTGTCACCCCCGTCTCGAGACTTATCCGTGGTGTCGACGGGCTCCTTGGCCAGGAAGGAGAAAAATTATGCGGTGGGTTCATAGTAGGATACTTCAGGTACTAGACACAATCTGGTGAGGTTGACTTTGTCTAGCACGTTGAAGATACGATCATATATCCCCATCTTGATTAGTATGCTGGAGCAGACATACTTGGTAGGTTTTAGGGTTTTATCGGTGGAGATGGTGGTTTGGATGAAGAGGTTCTCTGGTGGTGGTATCGTGGTGGTGATGGGAATGAAAGTGGTGGTAGTGATGGGGATAGTGGTGGTAGGAATGGTGGTGGTGGGAATGGTGGTGATAGTGGTAGTAGCAGTGATGGTAGCTGCAGGGATGGAAGGTTTGGCGAGGGGTTGGTCCATGGCGGAAACGGGTCGAACTTGTTTTCTTGCCCGCTTCTTGGAGGGCTGCCCAGATGCAGTCTCCAAGACTTTACGTTTCCCTTTTTTCTCTTTGGCAGGTGAATCCTCTTCGGAGTTAGGGTTGTACTCCGAATCTTCATTAGAAGAGGAGATGACAGTCTCCTCCTCAGGGGGCTCAGAGAAGATCCTCTCTAGGCGATCAAGTTCGTACAGGACATCCATCATCTTGACATTTGGGGGTGCCTTCCCAGTCCTGTTGAAGTCTGTTCTTATCTTTTGAAACCTGGCTTGTCTTTCCAGCATTTCCTCTTTTGTCCAGATTTCAGGACCTTCGAATGTGATGGCTTTGCTTGGTGGTGATGCCATATCTGAAAAATAGAAATTTATGAGTTAGAGCAAAAAGTTTTTAGAAACAAATAGATTTTATTTGTAGTTTATGTCTTTTTGTGTTTTTGTGAAAGGTTAATGGGTGTGGGAGACCAAACGGTTTCAAGACTAAACGGTTTCAAGACCGTTTGGTTCCAAACGGTTTGAGGACCCTTTAGTTCCAAACGGTTTCAAGACCGTTTGGTTCCAAACGGTTTGAGGACCGTTTGGTTCCAAACGGTTTCAAGATCGTTTGGTTCCAAACGGTTTGAGGACCGTTTGGTTCCAAACGGTTTGAGGACCGTTTGGTTCCAAACGGTTTCACGACCGTTTGGTTCCAAACGGTTTGAGGACCGTTTGGTTCCAAACGGCTTCAGGACCGTTTGGTTCCAAACGGTTTCAAGACCGTTTGGTTCCAAACGGTTTGAGGACCGTTTGGAAAACGAAAAGCCGCTGGGTTGCCGGCGCAGGTGAAGACGAAGGTGAACCGGTCGCGGAGGCGGAGGGTGCGCCGGCGACGAAAACAGCGGTGAAACCAATGAAGTGATGAAAACGGCAACGGTGAAGACGACGATGATGACGGTAATGCAGATGATGGTGAAGAAATCGTCGAAGACGATAGTGGTCTGAATCGAAGGTGATGACTGTGGTGAAGATGGTGGAAGATAGAATGATGGCGTCGTGAGAATGATGGTGACGCGCGGATGGTCGTTAAAACCATCGGCGGAGAAGGCGGCGATGGTGGAACAGATGGTGAAAGTTCAGGAACGGCGATGGAGGTGGTATGGAGGAAGGGCGGTGTGCGTTGTGGTCACCGGACTACCTTGCAGGTGGTTGGTGAACGGAAGTGTGATCGTGCGGGAACAAAGGAAGCAGAAGCAAAAGAACAGTTCTTCGCACAAACGCTCCAGAGAGTTCGGAAGTTCGAAGAGAGAAAGACGAAGGGGTAGGGTTTATATTTATAGGGAACAGTTGGTGACCCTTTGTATTCCAAGCGATTTCGATGTCGTCTGGCGCCAAACGGTTTGAGGACCGTTTGGTCCCAAACGGTTTGAGGACCGTTTGGTCCCAAACGGTTTGAAGACCGTTTGGTCCCAATTGGTTTGAGGACCGTTTGGCTCCAAACGGTTTCAAGTCTGCTTGGGAGGGCAAAGGCAGGATGGTTTTTATATTTTTGTGTTTGTTTTTTATTTATGCATTTTTATGTTGTTTGTTTTTTATTATTTTTTTTATAGTTTTAGTTATGTAGATTTTTTTGTATTTTCATAAGATAAAACTGAGGAAAATAAAAGAACAGAACATAAAGGAAAAAGTAGAAATCTTGGGTTGCCTCCCAAGTAGCGCCTTGGTTTAACGTCGCTGGCTCGACAAAATTTTGCTCCAGCTATGCTGTTGTTATAGGATCATTGATCCCTATAGTTTGTCTTGATAATTTGTCTGCCGGAGTGTGGTATTTCTTTAATCGGTGACCATTAACGGTCTTTTCTCCTCCATTATCATCGAGAATAATGACAGCTCATGTTGGGTATATATGTTTGATTGTGAAAGGCCCCGACCATTTAGTACGCAGTTTTCCTGGAAACATTTTTAGTCTGGAAATGAATAGGAGGACTTTGTCTCCGACGATTATATCCTTTCTTTTTATGTGGCCATCGTGCCACATCTTGGTTTGTTCTTTGTAGATTCTTGCATTGTGGTAGGCTGTCATTCGTAATTCTTCTAGTTCTTGGAGTTGAAGTTGTCTGAATTCACCAGCGCCTTTGAGATCGAAGTTTAGTTGCTTAATGGCCCACCAGGCCTTATGCTCTAATTAAACTGGCAAATGGAAAGACTTCCCATACACTAATCAAAACGGTGTTGTTCCGATTGGTGTTTTGAAAGCTATGTGGTAGGCCCATAGAGCATCAGATAGTTTGGTGGACCAATCGGTACGGTGCTGATTGACAGTTTTTTTCCAAGATAGCTTTAATTTTCCTATTGGAGACTTCAACCTGTCCACATGTCTGTGGATGATACGGTGTAGAAACTTTATGGTTGACTCCATATCTTCTTAATAAGGCTTCAAAGATTCGTTCCAAGAAATGTGATCCACCGTCAGATATTATTGTTCTTGGAACGCCAAATCTGGGGAATATTATCTCTTTAAACACCTTGATTACCGGTTTTGAATCACAAGAAATGGTTGGTAGAGATTCTACCCATTTCGAAACGTAATCCACAACAACCAAGATGTACATGAATCTGTAAGATGGGGGAAAGGACCCATGTAATCTATTCCCCATACATCGAAGAATTCGATTTCTTGCCATATATTCAATGGTATTTCATTTCTTTTGGTTATTCCACCGAATAGTTGGCACTTGTCGCATGATTGCACGCATTCATGTGCATCTTTTGCGATGGTTGGCCAGTAAAAACCAGATTGCAGGACTTTGAGGGCTGTCTTCTTAGAACTCATGTGGCCCCCAATGGGGCCTGAGTGACAGTGCTCTAGAACCGAGGTGATTTCTGTCTCTGGAATGCATCGACGAAAAAGTCCATCTGCGCATAAGCGGAATAGATAGGGCTCGTCCAAGAAATACTGCTTAGCATCATGAATGAACTTCTTTTTGTCGTGATAGGATGCATACGGATGAATGATTCCCGTTGCCAAATAATTAACAATGTCGGCATACCAGGGGAATCCATTAGCGACTTTCATTAGTTGGTCGTCCGGGAGGGAGTCTCGGATAGGTACTTTGTCTTCATCCTTGACTTCAATACGGCTGAGATGATCAGCGACGACATTTTCCACTCCGCTTTTGTCTTTGATTTCCAAATAAAATTCTTGAAGCATCAATACCCAGTGGATAAGTCTAGGTTTTGCATCTTGTTTCTGAATTAGATACCGTATAGCGGAGTGGTCGGTGTAGACAATGACCTTAGCTCCAATCAGGTATGAGCGGAATTTCTCGAACGCGTAGATGACAACTAAGAATTCCTTTTCTGTAGTGGTGTAATTTTTCTGTGCTTCATCAAGCGTTTTGGATGCGTAGTATATAACATAGGGTTTCTTGTCAATTCTTTTCCCTAATACGGCCCCTATGGCATAATCGCTCGCGTCACACATGATCTCAAAAGGTTGTGACAAATCTGGAGCCCTTAGTATGGGTGCGGAAATCAAGGCATTTTTCAGAGTTGTGAAACTTTGCAAACATTCTTGGTTAAAGTTAAACTCCGTGCCCTTGGTCAGCAGTTGTGTCATGGGTTTTGCTATTTTAGAGAAGTCTTTAATAAATCTTCTGTAAAACCCAGCATGACCTAAGAAAGCACGTACCCCTTTTACGTCTTTTGGTGGCAACAATTTTGAGATAACGTCAACTTTTGCTTGATCCACCTCGATCCCTCTGTCGCTCACTCTGTGTCCGAGAACGATACCTTCAGTTACCATAAAATGGCATTTTTCCCAATTTAAGATGAGGTTTGTTTCCTCGCATCTTTGTAAAACTTGAACTAGGTTGAGCAGACAGTTGTCGAAAGAGTCTCCATAAACTGAGAAATCGTCCATGAATACCTCCATTATAGATTCTGTTAATCCTGCAAAGATAGCAGACATGCATCTTTGGAAAGTGGCTGGTGCGTTACAAAGCCCGAATGGCATTCTTTTGAAAGCATATGTCCCAAAAGGATAGGTAAAAGTAGTTTTCTCTTGATCTTCCAGGTGTATAGGGATTTGGTAAAACCCGGAATAACCATCTAGGTAACAGAAGAATTTTTGGTGGGCGAGACGTTCGAGAACTTCATCCAAGAAGGGCAAGGGGAAATGATCTTTCCTTGTTGCTTTATTAAGTTTTCTATAGTCTATGCACATTCTCCACCCAGTTACTGTTCTAGTAGGTACCAGTTCATTCTTATCATTGAGAACAACAGTGGTCCCCCCTTTTTTTGGGACCACCTGCACGGGGCTTACCCATTGAGAATCCGAGATTGGGTAGATGATACCTGCCTTCAGGAGTTTGAGAACCTCGATGCGAACTACCTCCTTGAGATTAGGGTTCAACTTCCTTTGATGTTCCCTCGATGGTTTGAATTCTTCCACCATAGGCAATCTGTGCATGCATAAAGCTGGGTTTACACCAGTTAAGTCAGTCATTTTATATCCGATAGCTTTCTTGTGTCTCTTTAGCTCATCAAGAAGTCTGTTTTCTTGGTCTTCTTCCAGAGTAGAGCTGATAATCACTGGACAAAGTTTCTCGCTGTCAAGGAAGACATGTTTGAGTCCCTCGGGTAGGGCCTTCAATTCAGGGGCCTTAGGTGGCTCGGTCGCTTCTATAACGGTGACAGCCTTGAGTTCTTCAAAAGTGGCTGTTGGGGCTTCTTCAACTTTTTCTAAATATTGAAGGCATTGTTGCACTAGTTCGTTTGCCGAAAATTCTACTTCCGGGTTTGTCAAGGCACTTTCCAACTCATCGGAGGGTTCAGACATTTCTAACTGGGACATTTGATATATAGCATCTAGGAGAAAAACCTCCTCTTGAATGCTTGGTCCTTTCATGTTGTTAAGGACTCTGAATTGGAAAGCTTCCTTCCCAAGTCTTAGTATAATCGTTCCTGCTTCTACATCGAGGAGTGCTCGGGCGGTAGCTAGGAAGGGTCTTCCAAAGATTATCGGGTATCATAGATCTTCTTGTATGTCCATAATAACGAAATCGCACGGGACGTAAGAATTTGTTCCTATTATGACAGGAATATCCTCGATAATTCCAAGAGGAGAAGTTATGGTAGAGTCAGCTAACTGAATTGTCATTGACGTAGGTAACAAATCAGTGAAGCCTAATCTTTTACACATAGAATAGGGCATAATGGATATGCTTGCTCCTACATCTGCTAATCCCTTTTTGCTAGAGCCATTTCCAATCGAACACTGAATACCGAAGGAACCTGGGTCCTTCTTTTTCTTTGGCATTTTATTAAGCAGAATATCTGAAGTGGTCTGAGCTAGTTTCACTATTTCATGCTTTTCTGTCATATATTTTCTCGACAGCAGGGTTTTTAGGTATTTGGCCCAAGCGGGTACTTCATAAAGGGCATCTAGAAATGGGATATCGATATACAGTTTCTTCATAGCTTCTTTGAATTTCTGGAACCTAGTATCCATTTTGGTTCCTTTCAGCCTGTCTGGGTAAGGAATTCTGAGCGGAGCTTCTGGCGTAGGTCCCTTTTCGTTTTCCCTTTCAGTAGTTTTAGTGGATTTTTCCTTTTCATGAGTTGAGCTTTCTGTTGGTGAGAGAATAGCTACATCATCTTCATCATGGATGATTCTAATGGTATCAGGAAGGACACAACCAGACCTTGTGGTGACAGCATTCAGTTGCTCAGGTCTATTTTGGTCATGCCTTGGGTTTGCCTCTGGTTGCCCAGCGAAGGTACCTGCTGGTGGTTTCAAGTGAGCAGCAATCTGTGCTAATTGGGCCTCCACCGCCTTTTGTTGAGCTTGTTGATTCGCAAGCATGGTCTGCTGAGATTGCAGCATCTGCCTAATCAAAGATATTTCATCATATGGTTGGGAAGGAGCACTCCTCTGTTGATATTGAGTGACTTGTTGCCCCTGGGGTTGCTGTGGAGGTGCTGTCAACTGCGGTTGTTGTGGCTGCTACAACTGAGGTTGTTGCAGCTGTGGGTGCAGTCCTGGGTATTGATAGGAGGGATTCCTAGGATAATTGGATCGTTGGAACCCATTTCTATAATTCCCTTGGGTGAAGTTATTCTGAAATCCTGGTGGTTGTTTGCTGAAAGATCCACCTTGTATCTGTTGTTGAGGATTGGCAGTTCCTGCAGGATTTCCATATTGGAAACTAGGATGATTTCTTGGTTTCTCTGGATTGTAATACACCTGGCCAGGTATTGAATGGATGGAGTTGACTTGCTCTGGCATTTGGTCCTCAGGATGCTCAATAATGGGCTCATATTGCGGCACGGGTGGTTGTAAATCCATCATGACATTGTACAACAGACCACACGATAATGTGGGATGATCAGATGCATGACATGCTTCACAAGTTCCAGTAGCTGCTTTTACTTGTTGAGCTTGAGAGCTTTTCTTCTTGTCATATTCCCCGAAAGAAGTTTCGAGGGCTTGTTGCTTGCTAGCAATAGTCTTCAGGGCCTCTGCAATGGCCTTGAGTTCCATAGATTCTTCAGCTTTGTAGACTTTAAGAACTCCCTTGGGTTGGTTAGATGACCTTCCCCAATTGGATTGGTTCTCGACCCCTAACGTAACTATATTCCAAGCATCTTCATAGTTCTTTCTCATAAAATTTCCTCCAGATGAGGAATCTAGAAATTGCTTGATATCATCACTTACTCCTCTGTAGAATGTTTCTTTTAGTTGATTTTGAGATATTCCATGGTGAGGACACTTTCTCAGGAGTTCCTTGAATATTTCCCAAGCTTCCGCAAGTGTTTCTCCAGGTATTTGGGCGAAGTGATTAATCTGTCCCCTAATCTCATAGGTTAGTGAAGGTGGAAAGAATTTCTCAAAAAACTTTTCTTCTAAAGGAGTCCAAGTAGTGATGATGGGGTGTCTATCTAAAGCATTGTACCAGCTTAGCGCTCTTCCAGATAAGGTGAAGTGGAATAGGTGTAACATTATTGCTTCCAGGGCGATTCCTGCTTGAGGTACAAGTCGGCAGAGTGACTTGAATCTCTTAAGGTGATCCATGCAATCGTCTTCGGGTGCTTCGGAGAAAGAGATGCCTTGCATGATCTGGATCCATTGCGTCCGGATTTCAAAGTTTGGTATGTTAATAATCGGTGGTCGGACTGGGTGATCATCTTCATAATTCTTCGGGACTGCGTAGTCCCGAAGTTGCTTGTTTCTTAGCGTAAGTTGAGCAATAGCATTCTCTGCTTGGATGTGGGCTTGTTCCTCAGCTCGAATCTCAGCTTGCACTTGAGCACGAGAGTGTGCAATAAGTTGTCCTCGTTGTGCTGCTATGGCGGCGTTAACTCTTTCTGCAACAAGGCGTTGCTCTTCAGCCATCTGTCTGGCTCTTTGGCGGTTAAGTCTAATCCTTCGGTGGAAACTTCTTTCTACCTCAGAATCGTACTCTGGTTCAGGGGAGAATCCGATGCTATGCGGGGTTTGCATACACGTTTTCTACCTGAGTAGAAAGAAAATCACACGTTAAGGTAATGAATCGGAAACAAGAAGTCAAGAAGATTTGGAGTAGTTATCAAAGAAAAGTGTAAAATCCTAACCAACCAAGAAGTTGTTAAGTGAAAACTAAAACGTTCCGTTGTCCCCGGCAACGGCGCCAATTTTTGATGGAGTTTTGCAACGCCACTAAAAATCCTAGAGATGATGAATCCCTAAGTTTAGCCTTGCTAGTACTATGGTAAGATCTCCACCCACGTATGCTAAGACACGCGGAAGTCTTATCGTAGTATAGTTAAGGGTCGAATCCTCGGGACAACGGTCTTGATGTAATCAAGATGGAAAACGTTTTAGTCGTACTTAACTACTTAACAGTTGATATTTAGATCGAAAGTTTGATTTGGTTTTAAGCTAAGTGCAAGGAAAGTAAAGCAAGAAAGTAGAAATTAAGGTTGTAAACAATGATTAAAAACCACTAGGATGTTGCCGGGTTTAACACCACTACACATGGATCATAAACATGCAACATAATAAAAAGACTTGCAAAGAGAAACCAATCAGCTAGTATCTTTGTAGACTTAGCTTCCTTTCGGATAACCAACTACGAGGAGTGTGGAGTATTGCAATGCCAGCCATCTCCTAACGAATGGTCACTTACTTTGCATTACTCCTTCATGAAGTGTGTTCCTCGGCCTTACCAAGGTTGTACTTCCATACGTCAACTGATTCCATTTCATAGTATGAAAGTGCAACGATGGGAGTGAGTTTACTCCTCTCGTGAAAGCACTCCTAGATACCGAAACAGACATATGGTGACTACATATATCTAGAATCAACATTCAATCGATATTCAGATCTAAGGGTATAAACGTAGACAATTCATACCAAGAGACAATAAGTAACACAAGTTGGTGATCAAGCAACAAGCATTCATTAAACGATTGATGTTGAGCCAAAAAGGAGAGTATCTCTATTGCAAATGATTGAATTACATTGCATGAAATGAAAACATGGGTAGCGGGGCTACTCCCCGCACCCTAGTGAAAAGGACTACTCGCTCATCTCAAGAGCAAAGGAGGGGGTGAGAAGAGAGAGAAAGAACGACATCTCCACGGAGGAGGGAAGGTTGAACCCTTGGTGGAGAGAACAACGATCTTCACACTTCGTGGTTGCTAGATGATGGATCTTCTCCTCCCACCTTCTTTGTTGATGAGAGAGAAGGTTGCTTGATGATGAGATGTGGACCTCAAACCGGCACCCTTAGGGCGATGGATGAAGGATGGAATTGCTCTGGAACTGGAGGGGCAGCCTTTGGGCGTCTGAGATCTCCCCCCTTGGAGGACCCTTGGGGTCTTATTTATAGGCTTTGAGTGAAGTCCAAACGGTTTGGAGACCGTTTGGACCTCAAGACCGTTTGAAGCCTCAAGACCGTTTGGACTGTGAGACCGTTTGGCTTCAAATGGTCTTGAGACCGTATGAACTCCATGCGGTCTCGGGACCGTTTGGCTTCATGCGGTCTTGAGACCGTTTGAACTCCATGCGGTCTCGGGACCGGTTGGCTTCATGCGGTCTTGAGACCGGTTGGCTTCATGCGGTCTTGAGACCGTTTGAACTCCATGCGGTCTCGGGACCGGTTGGCTTCATGCGGTCTTGAGACCGTTTGAACTCCATGCGGTCTCGGGACCGGTTGGCTTCATGCGGTCTTGAGACCGTTTGAACTCCATGTGGTCTCGGGACCGGTTGGCTTCATGCGGTCTTGAGACCGTTTGACTCCATGCGGTCTCGGGACCGGTTGGCTTCATGCGGTCTTGAGACCGTTTGACTCCATGCGGTCTCGGGACCAGTTGGCTTCATGCGGTCTTGAGACCGTTTGACTCCATGCGGTCTCGGGACCGGTTGGCTTCATGCGGTCTTGAGACCATTTGACTCCATGCGGTCTCGGGACCGGTTGGCTTCATGCGGTCTAGAGACCGTTTGACTCCATGCGGTCTCGGGACCGGTTGGCTTCATGCGGTCTTGAGACCGTTTGACTCCATGCGGTCTTGAGACCGTTTGGCTCCATGCGGTCTTGAGGCTGGGTTATTCTTTTATGATTGTTTTGTGCTTTTTCTGCATATATAAAAGGAAAAAGTTAGTCTGATGGTGTATTTACAAAAAGGGGTAAAATTAGGATTATGTATGGTTTAAACTTAAAAAGAGTATGAAAAACTAAGGAAAAAGACTAAGATAAACGACTAAAATAGGAGGTTATCACTTGGCAGGAGAACCAGTTTTGGACTCCCCCGAAGTCGTCAATTTATACCGTGACGCACCACATTTTGGACAATATATCAAATTCACATAGTCCTTTTGAAATAATACACAATCATTCGGGCATGCGTGTATCTTCTTGGCATCCATTCCCATTGGGCACAACAATTTCTTTACCTGGTATGTTGAGATTGACAGCTTATTTCCTTCAGGAAGCATTTCTTTCAACAAAGACAACAATGACGTGAAGCTTTTGTCGCTCCATCTATTGTTAGCTTTCAGCTTATACAATCTCAACACAGCGCTAAGCTTCGTAAACTTAGTACAACCTGTGTATAACGATATCTCAACATCATGCACAATGTTTCTAAAAATGGGAGGTGGATCAGTGTGCTCTACCCCACAACTATCCAGCATCGCATCAACGATGTCTACTGGAACTGGTTCATTCACATCTACGTCATCGTAGGCAATTTCTTCTTCCACACAAGCACTACTATCGACATCCACTGGTTTCGGGTTTGAAATCTCTCCATGCCAGTGCCATTCTGTATAGCCTTGTACAATCCCGTTGCACATGACATGACTTTTGATTTCGTCACCAGTGCTGACTTTCAAGTTGTTACCGCAATGCCTACATGGACAGTAGAACCTATCTCCAGGTTGTTTCCTATGTTCCTCGACAAATCTAATAAACTGGTCAAGACCAAAAATAAACTCTGGGGTACATCGATTGCGAATGGACATCCATGATCTATCCATTCTATGAACAAAGAGAAAACAAGTATATATTACAACAAGATTAGGGTCTAGGGTTAACAAATTAGAGTTTTTGCATGGTTAAAACTTCGGCCAACAAATACATGTGCTGTCATTCTTATATATAATAAATGTGTACCACCTATCCCATTCTTGAACACCTAATCTCACTAGTAAGTGTATAATGTGTATTGGGTTTTTGAGAAAATTTCGGCATCATTTCCCTGTTGTTCTCTAAGTACATATGTACTTAGAGAACAAACGGGAAAATGCTATCAAAATTTTCTCGAAAACCCAATACACATTATACACTTACATCCTAAGTGAGATTAGGTGTTCAAGAACAGTCCCAAACCGGGGACTATCCAAGATTTACTCCTAATGAGTAAATCTTGGACGGGTTTCTAGGCCAACAAATACATGTGTTGTCATTCTTATATATAATAAATGTGTACCACCTATCCCATTCTTGAACACCTAATCTCACTAGTAAGTGTATAATGTGTATTGGGTTTTCGAGAAAATTTTGGCAGCATTTCCCTGCTGTTCTCTAAGTACATATGTACTTAGAGAACAAACGGGGAAATGCTACCAAAAGTTTCTCAAAAACCCAATACACATTATACACTTACATCCTAAGTGAGATTAGGTGTTCAAGAATAGTCCCAAACCGGGGACTATCCAAGATTTACTCCTAATGAGTAAATCTTGGACGGGTTTCTAGGCCAACAAATACATGTGCTGTCATTCTTATACCTACAATCCTAGTTTCATCATTCATATACTAAGTTTTGTGTAACATCATTTAATCATGCTTGTCAGTAAATAATAAACAATAAATAAACCATGATTCCATATATCAAAGATTTGAACAGTAAGTCAACAACACCTACAACAACACAAATACACGATTCAATTCTGTTATAATGTATTAATTAGGGTCACATAATCAATTTAGAAATAGAAGACCCACATGTGACCCTAAACCCTAAACACAAATATATGCAAGCACAAAATAGCACAAAATAGTAAATACACAAATATACACACATAATTGAGCAATATAGCACAAAATCAGACACCACGGCCGTGCTGCCAACACGGCCGTGCTGCCCAGCACGGCCGTGCCGACCTGCGATTTCACAACATGGCGGAGAAGAGGAGGAAAAGGATATACCTGTAGGAGCAGCGAGCAGGACAGAGGGCGGCGGCGACAGTGAGCGAGAGGGTGGGTTTCCGGAGCAGCAAGCAACAAACAGGCGGCAGCGGTGAGCGGGCGACCAGGAGCAGAGACCTAGCAGGAAAGGAGAGGAGCAGACAGGCGACCAAAGCAGCCACTGGCGGGGGCAGCGGCGAGGAGAGGAGAGGAGACGAGCAGCGAGTGACGGCGGCACCAGCAGAGAAGCAATCGAGCGGCGGCGACACCAGTAGAGATGAAATCGCCGGACCTAGTTATGCGAACTGAAGAATCAGGAATGAAACAGAGAAAGGGGAAGATTCCCTCGCGCGGGTGCAGTTAAGTTAATCTTAAGTGTCGGTTCTTTAACAAACCGACGCTAAAACATAACAGCGTCGGTCACTAAGAAAAAACCGACGCCATAGGGGTGTAAAAATTTTGGCGCGGACAGCGCGGGTAAACAAATCGGCGTCAGTTTTGGGAATATAACCAACGATAAAAATGTCCCGCGTGAAAATGTTTTCGTCGTCGGTTATGTACTTAATAACCGACGTTGTTAGTTAAATTTTGGACCTAATTTTTTTCGTTGGATAAATTGGATTTGGCGGGTGTTTATAGGCGTCGGTTGTTTATTCTTGAACCGACGCTAAATAGAAAGTGATACCCGTGACTGGCCACTCCTATCCGATATATGTCGGTTTGTGTTTTAAACCGACGTTGTAGGTTTTAGACGTCGGTACTTAGTTAATAACTGACGCCTGGAAAGTGACTTCATAAGCCATTTCTGTAGTAGTGCATCATCCCACCAAGCTCAAACTTGGAACATAGGTCCTCCACAAGGCGCCCCACAACATCATTCTCTTTATAATGATGCAAGAGAACTAAAAGCATGTTATACATGTGACATATTGCAATATAATCCTTTACTTTGGGTAAATTGTACTTTGGTCCAAAACAAGCAAACATTTTCAAACAACATCCAAATGAGACCAAACTGGAAACATAAGCTTGTCACATGATGCCAAAACATCTAGAGAGATTAGATTAAGGTTCTAAGCACCTTACACAAGCAAAGCAAAGAGGGTTAACCCAAAACATGGGTCATGGTCCTTACACTAACACAGGGGGCTGAATGCAATTTTTCATTGCGTTTGGAATTACAAACCGGTCTCTATGTGTGTACATTACACTTTTGTCTTTTCTTTTTAAAATTTATATTGTGTAAGGAGACTTATCTAAGCTATATGAGAAAGTCCCTGAAGGAGGTTGAATGCAATTTTCTTCATTATTTTTTGAAATTGTAAATTGGTCCCTCTTTTAGCAAGTAGTATGTATCTTATTTTGAGTTCTAACTACATGCTAGTCATCAACATACACAAAAATGATAATTCCAACTCACATGAAAAGCTTATCTAACGATCTATTGCAACAAACAAGAATAGATGTCGACCAACTCATTATGCCATAATTATTATATAATCACATATTATATTGATTCAACTGTATAACACATGTGTAGCATGTATCTTCCGTCATTATTTTAATTGATTGTGTGTACACTGTACTTTTGTCTTTTCTTTTTAAAATTTAATATTATGTAAGGAGACTCGTCTACACTATATGAGAAAGTCCCTAGAGGGGCAGAATGTAATTCTAAAAAAATATCACAAACTCATCCCTCTAGAAAGAGAGTATGTATCTTATTTTGAATACTATCTACATATTAGTCATCAACATACACAAAAATGATAATTCAAACTGACACAAAAAGTTTATCTAACAAATCTGTTGTAGCAAATAAGGATAGATGTCGACCAACTCATTATGTCATAATTATTATATGATCATGTATTATATTAATTCGATAGTATAACACGTGTGTAACACTTGTCTTCTGCTCGTATTCAAAGAAGATAAAAAATATTTTCATGCAATCAAATAACAAATCATTTTCTTATAAAAAAATTATTTTTAAATTCATATAAAGTTTCATGTGTAATTTTGACATATATGTTATCATAAGTGCGAAATCGATAATAACTCACATGCTTTTTTTTCACTAAACTAGTAGAGTGTATTCATCTCAGCATCATTAAGTGTCAAAAAACAAGACCAACTTCCTAAAAGGCACTAAGCAAAGAACTGACGCAAACATATAGATGTATATCTTTAATAAACCCAACACCCCCCACCCAAAAAAATCCCAAAAAAAGAGTTCCACATGAGACCACAACAACCTGCCCCATGCCCGGTGTCACTCCGAAATCTTCTGCTTAACTGGGGCGGTGGGTGGCGTACATACATCGTTACCTTTATGTATCTACATCGGGATAGCGACC
The DNA here is from genome assembly GCA_963693085.1 of Alisma plantago-aquatica. Classification (NCBI taxonomy): domain Eukaryota; kingdom Viridiplantae; phylum Streptophyta; class Magnoliopsida; order Alismatales; family Alismataceae; genus Alisma; species Alisma plantago-aquatica. Next base: position 811,311,364 of record OY856410.1, on the reverse strand, counting down.
GGTCGGTGCCTAGGCGTTAGTGGTGGGCTTTCGTGCTGTCGAGTGTCGGCTGACCGACACGCACTCCTCAATGTCAAAGTTGCTATTGTCTTTGATATTTGTACCCCGGTTGTACTAGCTGAGTCAACTGAGGGCTCGTTTGGCTGAGCCAAAAACCAACGTGTGCAGTTTCCAAGTACGTGTGCTTTCAAACAATGAGTTTAGTTGAATGAGATTGCAATCCGCGGCGAGAAATGGAACTCATCGTCACGTTCAGTTCTGTTAAAATCTGAAGAAAAACTGCGTCTATTCATTAACCGCCTGTTTTTCGGTCGTTTTATTAAACCACCTCCCTCTTTTGCTCGTCATGCACAGGTGTTCATGGTTATGGCGATCTCGGCTGCATCCGGTACCTGCACCACATCATTTTTTATGCAAATATGTGAATCAACTTCTCCCTACCAGACAGATTACAAACTAAAGTGTTTTGTTTCAATTGCGTAGAATCAAATGAAAACTATATATGCAGCGCCAACTAATACTTTTTGATTTCATTGAGTTGATTTTCTACCGTGGATTGGTTTTACATGCAAGCAAACAGGCCCCGAGTGAAATTGAGCATTGTCACGATCTTCTAGGGGCCGTTTGTGTGCAGACATCAGAACTGCGGTAGTCTTTAGAACTTTGTATGCGATAGGAAGCGACTGGGAAAGAGAGTTGTAGACACCCGTGCAGTGAGAAGCCTGGTACTGGAAGGTAGGAGGATGAAAATCGGGATGAAGCTGGTACTTATAAGTACCTAAAATATCGACGTGATTATAAAAGACTACAGTTTCTATTAGACTAGTTACGGAACTGCAGTTATTAGTGCCACGTAGTACAGAACGAACTGTCACATACTACATTAATTATCGAGATTTAAAAAGTTCTTACCCAAACTATACCCTAGTATATCTGCAACAGACGCGTTGTTATTTTCTTATTATTCCGCATACAGATGAGTCTCGAGGTGGGATACATTACCTCTAAATTGACTTTTGCGTAACGGATGTAGACATACTGTCCGAAAATGTATTATTTTCATAGATATAATTCGTTTGGTGCTACAGGGAGAGGGTGGGTAGTGTCTAATAACAAATAATTAGTGAAGAGACGAACGATTGCAGCCTATTATAGAAGGTAGGCCAGGGCACATTATCCACCACCGTCGCTTTGAAAGTGATTTCGTCGTTAACCTTTGTGCTTCCTACGGCAGACATCAAACTAACTAGTTATTGAGGTTCCGTGCCGTCGTCGTTGCTGAGAAAGTAATTGGCTGTCTTCAAATGCATCTCAATTATTTTGCTATTTATGGTCAGGTGAGATGAACTGATTGATTATAAGATCCAACTGATGATAGCATTATTTCCAGCAAAGCGTGCATGCCAGGCTGCCAGCACGCAACTTGCTCCCATAGTCCCATGACCTTTGCTCCTACCCCGTCCACCGTGCCAGCCATTCGGCATAGATATAATAGTGGTATGATGACGAGCAAGTAAGGGTGAGGGTATTTTGTGTATGCAGGCAGTTATTCGTTCCTACTACCACTGCTTATGGAGGACTGTACGATCTTCCCCGACTCGGTAGACCATTATGGGCTGAAGTAACTAACACTAACGTTTAGAGCCCTTGTCCCAGAGAGCTGCAAACCATAGCCCTCACATGTGACATAATCGCCTCACATACTTGCGCGAAGCATCTCCAATGAGCACAGTGCTTAATTATATGTAGCACCGACACATTATGACGCACACCACACTAATCCCATTGGTGCGGCTAAGGGGATGAGAAGTATTTGGAATGAGATATAAAATACACATTCTACATCCACGTTTATATACGAAAATACATATGCGGCACGCGTTTTACATGGGTACTATAGAAAATATTAGGCAAAAACCGATAACACAGGCGGTGCATTATAGATTATAATATTTAATGTATTGATTAAACATTAAGAACTAATAAAAGAAGGTGTATGAAATATAGTTTTAAAAAGAAAAGATTAAAGTGTATTGTAAACAAACAAGTATTGGTTTGTGATTTTGCAAAATTGTAAAGAAAATTACATTCAGCTTTCTCTACGAATTTTCTTATATAGTATAGATGAGCATCATTATATAATATATAGTTTTAAAAAATTGACAAAAGTGTAGTATACATACGCAGGGATCGATTAATAATTTGAAAAAAAATGGAGAAAATTGCATTCAACCTCCTCCATAGACTTTCTTTTATAGTATAGATAAATATCCTTATGCAATATATAATTCTAAAAAAATAAAAGTGTAGTGTAAATACACAGAGACCAATGTGTAATTAAAAAAAAAAAGACAAGTGTATTATACACACACATGGATTGGTTTGTAATTTCAAAAAATAAAGGAGAAAGTTGCATTCAACCCCATTCGCGAGCTTTCTTAAATAGTATAGATGAGTCTCCTTATATAATATATAATTTTAAATACAAAATACAAAGTGTGCAGTGCAAACACGCATGAACCAATTTGTAATTTAAAAAAATAATGGAGAAAATTGCATTTAGCCCCCTCTACGGGCTTTCTTATATAGTATAAATGAGTCTTCTTATACAATATATAATTCAAAAAAGAAAAGACAAAAGTGTAGTGTACACATAGAGACCAGTTTGTAATTTAAAAAAATGGAGAAAATTGCATTTATCCCCCTCCGTGAACAATCTTACATAGTATAGATGAATCTCCTTATACAATATATACTTTTAAAAAGAAAAGACAAAAGTGTAATATACTCACAAGGACCGCGTTGTAATTTCAAAAAATAATAGAAAAAATTACATTCAACCCCTTTTGAGGGATTTCTTATATATATAAATGATTCTCCTTATAAAATATATAATTTTAAAAAGAAAAGACTAAATTGTAGTGTACACACAGGTACTAGTTTGTAATTATAGAAACTAATGGAGAAAATTGCACTCGTTCGCTTCTATAGCCTTTCTTATATAACATAGATGTGTCTCTTTATAAATATATAATTTTAAAAAGAAAAGACAAAAGTGTAGTGTACACACACAAGGACCGCTTTCTAATTTCATAAATAATAGAGAAAATTACATTCAGCCCCCACCACAAGCTTTCTTATATAGTATAGACGAGTCTCCTTATACAATATTACATTTTCAAAACAAAAGACAAAAGTATAGTGTACAAAATAGGGATCGACTTGAACTTTTAAAAAAAATAATAGAGAAGTTTGCATTCAACCCCTCTGTGGGCTTTCTTATATAGTATAGATGAGTATAATTATATAGTCTATAACTTGAGAAAGAAAAGACAAAAGTATAGTCTACACACACATGGACCAGTTTGTAATTTCAAAAATACTAGAAAAATTGCATTCAACCCCCTCTATGGGTTTTAGTATAGTTGAGTCTATTATACAAAATATAATTTTAAAAAGAAAAGATAAAAGTGATGTACACATAGAGACCAGTTTGTAATTAAAAAAATAGAGAATGTTACATTCAACCCCCTCTGTGGGATTTCTTGCATAGTATAGATGAGTATCGTTATGAGTATATAATCTTAAAAATAAAAGACAAACAAGAAGTATATATAGGGATCGATTTATATTTTCAAAAAGTAATGGTGAAAACTACATATGGACCCTCTATGGTTTTTTTTTAATAATATAGACAAGTTTTCTTATACACTATATAATTTTGAAAATAAAAGACAAAAACATAGTATAAAAATGCAGGGAACAGTTTGTGATTTAAAAAAAATAACAGAAAAAATTGCATTCAATTCCCTCCATGGACTTTCTTATATAGTATACATATGCATTGTAATGACCCTGCCTCCCGGTAACCCCCAATTAAGGGCGACCAAAAGGTCAGAGTCGTTATCCCAATTTTCCAGATCAATGGTTCGACAAATAATCAATAATAATTACTGATTAATTCTACCAAAACTGTACTGAAAAGCTGGAATAAAATAAAACTTTGCATACCTTTTTAAAAACTTAGAATTCTAGACTTCTATCCACAACTGGAGTCTATTCTAACTAATCCTCCTTGTACTTTAATTCATATATTCACAATGTATCACCTTACTGTTTGTCCTTTTCAAGCTTGTATCTAAAATGCCGACAAACAAATGTCGGTCAGCATAAATGAATATGTCGGTATGTGAGAACAACCAAAATTTCACATATATTGCTAACAGCCTAAATATCACAATCAAGTTAATTAACAATTCAATTTACGTCTTCGATGTGACATTCTCCACCACTTTTTCCCTAACCCTGGAATACTCTCTTTAGGGTTTCTCTTTTAGAATAGAAATAAGACCATCTTCTCCATCCTGGGTTTTGTGCTTGGGGTCACCTCTCATGGTGCCCATTAGTCATGCAATATCATAAGGACACCTTCTCTATCCTGAGCTTGGTGCATGGGGTCACCTCTCAGGGTGTCCATTGGTCTTCCCTCTTGGGCTTGACTTCATTGCATCATACATCAGGGTGACATGTAGGTGTGAGAATACACACTTATACATTAACTGTGATAATCATAGTGACTTTATGAATTTGCATATATGAACATCCAACAGTTAGGTTGCATTTAATTCAATCAATCATTCGAGAAAACCCCGTGAAACTAAAGCAGTTAATCATAAATAACCACATACTTGATCCAGAGAAACTTGATGTCCAAGCAAGAATAATCAAGAACATTCAATCAAGCAATCAATAATATCCTGAAATTAATGCATAACATCCATGTGTCATTATTTTATTCAAAACAACCTCAAGATTGACTTGGATTCCACCTTAGGGTTTCTATGCCAACTTTATGGTTTTATTAGGGTTTTAGCCTCCATAATGATTTTATCACGTTTAATGCTCTTTTAGTCCACAAACCCTAATTTCAACATCATAGGCATACTAGAATGTCAATTAAGTATAATATATCTCTTTTACCATCTTTATCCTTTGAAGTTATGTCACGGTCATTAAGGCTAATTATCATCTTCAGTTTCTTTCAAATTGATAACTCATATTTCATTATAGTCCAATTCACATATGAACTCTATTTATCACTAATTCCACATTTATCTACTAGAAAATCCTAATTACCAAAATTAGGGTTTCAAGGCCCATTAAAGCATATTCATGTATATAGAACCCTACATTAATCAAACTACACATAAAGATCATCCTTTTGGATCTAATGTGTCCTTTTTATAATCAATAGGTTAATATTGATTAAAAACACCCATAATACCTTTCTCAATCTTATTAACATCAATATTAGGGTTTCTTAATCATTAATGCATTAAAGTTGACAACTTTAACTACTTTTCGAATTTCAAGAGGAATTAGGCTCTAAAACTATTTTTAATGGATTCCTCATATTTTTTTGAGAAAATTTCATATATTATTTGCTATCATCGGAGTTATGAATAATTAATTATGAATATTGCAAGTTTTACTTACTTGAACCAATGAGAGGCTGACACGTCAGCCATCCCATGTAGCGTAACTCAGACAATTTGGAAACATAACCAAATTACACTTATACCCCCGCATGACCGCTTGGCTTTTCAAAACCCAGAGGGGCAAAACCGTCCAACACGGCTAGGTCGTCCCTCCCCTCACGAACCCTACTTCTGTCGCCACCACAGGGGTTGGCGTGGCTCTGCCTCCCCTTCCCCGACCCCGACGGCCATCAGGGAAGGTTCACCTACCTTCGTCGTGCCTCCACGCATCTAGGGATGCCCTCCACTCGTGGCCAGAGTGGCTGGCTCAAGCTTGTCGGGTATACAACTGGCGGATATTAGATTCTTATTTAAAGTTTATAAAACCAAAAGGGACACTTCAATATTCCTGATCAAATAGTTGGTTATCAACTTGTTTCTGAAATACTATTTACACAAGGATCGGATTGTTAAGTTCTTTATGTATGAAGTATGTATTATACAAGTTGTTCTCATAATACAGTGACAGTTTGTGCTTCTTGATTCAATGACTCTGATTTCGTTTGGTGATTCCCTATTACTTATGATTTTGTTATCAATGTTAAACAAGGCTGGATCTAGCACCCATTCTAAAGCAATAATACCACTAGTAACTAATTAGCATCATGGGAAATATTAATCAATACATAGTTTCAATGCCATTGGGATAATGATAACCTATTTATTGTTGTTGTATATCTCTATGCTCAATAAGCACTCTAATCTGCTGTTGTATAGCTCCAACTCGCTAGTGTGCCAAGGCATAATCTATTTAGCACTCATTCTAAAGAAATAATACCAGTGGTAACTAATTAGCACTTTGGGAAATATTAATTAGTACATAGTTCCAATGCCATTGGAATAATGATAACCTATTTATTGTTGTTGTATATCTCTACGCTCCCTAAGCACTCTAATCTATTGTTGTGTATCTTAAACTGGCTATTGTGTCTATGTATAACCTATTTATTCTTACGTTTAACATATGATTTTAGCAGATTTTTCTCTACTCCACTGCATTGTTTTCCTTCTTTACTATGATCCTTGTTGTGGTTTTCTTGACCCCTAAAGGCTTCCAGGGAGCTACCTTGACAAGTATGACAGTTTCCAATCTACTTGAGGGAAGAGTAGAAATGACAGAGATTGCGAGTAAGGTGCAGCTTAAAAATGAATGAAATAATTATTCTATTCAATGACTGTAATTTTGATACATATATGATGCAAGATAAAAAAGGCCTCAATGTCAACTTATTACTAAATAAGAATCCCTCGTTGGGTCTAGATCAAGTCCAACAAAACAGAGTACAAAGAAGATTCCTAGAACATCTATGGATGGTCCAAGTTGTAATAGAAAGATGTCACTATGAGGGGTGATGCTATAATCTTCAAATCAAGACTTCTTCCATTCAACAAAATTGACCCACTCATCAAGGAAATCGGATGAAGGGCCAACATGTCACAAGGTCACAACTTTGTGTAACATAAGAACCCATGTTATAGCCAACTCATTGAACAAAAGGAGAAGACAACAATTATTCTAAAACTGGTCGAAAAAGATGCATACTATTTATCCAAGATGCATGTAGACCTCACCAAATTTATTATTATATGTATATCATTTTCTTTGTACACATTATGTAATAGGGGCAAGGCATACATCTCTCCCATGTACATTTGATGTTTCAGTATAAATGAAAGTAATTTTGTTGGCATAAAGAGCATAACTTGGTCTAACTACTACAAATTTGTTACTAAAAGAGCTTCTGGACTAATTACACAATATGTGAATAATCAAACTATTCACATATGTAGCTAGTGCATAATCCAACTACATATATATGTGTGCAGTAGATGTTGTCGTTCCCTACACATTAACTACATATAATTTGTATTAACTTCATGTTTTTGCTACATACTGACTATATATACAATTGTAGGCATACATTTAGCTATAATTATACCTATATTTAAATATGTACGGACAATATCTAGCTACGCTTCTGGATACATATGAATTTGTAGCGAATGGATTATCTAACTACATATTTGAAAAATATAGTTAAAAGCTTTAGCTATACGAGCATATACTACAATTTGTATGTGTAAAGAAATATGTAGTTAAAGCCGTTCGCTACAAAATATGGGATTTTTGCTACAATTTTTTTTTAGTTAAAGACCTTTTTTTTAGTTGTGTAATAATCCATGAACTATAATCTAATAGACACCCAACACGTCATGGTTTATAATGACAAGAAGAAGTTGAACTTGAGAGGTGCATGGGAAGCACACATGGAGCATGGTCAAAAAAGGGCATGATTGATGGAATTGTCTATTGTTTGGAAAGAAGCACACAAGACAGTCTTTTATAATCTTTATGTAAAATTATTGTCTCATTTACAATATAATTACAATATGTATATAACAAAATATAAAATGTTTATGTGTATATAAATGTTTATTATAAAATACTAGTGGAAATGCTAGTCTCTTTGGCAGGAAACAAATAAAATAGTCTTTGATAATGTTTATATGTAAAAGGCTAGTCCCATTTATGATAAATACTAATATTATGGAAACAAAAATAATAGTCTTTGCTAATGTTTCATGTGACATTGTTGATTTGTTCTATTTAGGACATCATCATATTTTGAGATGATGTCTTGGTTGTTATTTTTATGCACATTATGCATCATCATATTTCCTTTGTGACATTTTTAGGCATCAACTATCTAATAATGACATAATGTTCTTCTATGTTTGTTCTAAATTCTGATATGGCAATGGGGGACACAAATCCAAAGTTTTTTACTTCATTTCATTACCTTAATATAGACTTATGATATGTGATATAGTAATCCATGTGAATAAGACAAGTAATGATAGGGATATATTTTATAATGACAAGAAGAAGTAGAAGTTGAGGGTTGTATGGAAGGAATGTAGGTAGCATGACTGAGCATGGCAAATTGTCTATTGATGCTCTTTGACAGGAAAAAAAAAGTATTTGCTAATGTTTATATGTAAAATGCTACTCTCATTTACGATATATACTAAAAATACGGAAACAAGTCAACAACTTTATAACCATGAATAACATTCCACATAATATGGAAGTCTAAAAATCTAGCTGACCTATTTATGATGCTAATGGTTCTTATATTATTCCTAGTGTATATGGATATTATTTCCTATCATTTTCTGGACTTGTTCAGTTCAGGGCATCATAATATTTCTAGATGATTACTTGGTTGTTATTTTTATGCATGTTATGTATCATCATATTTTCCAAGACAAGTAGTCTCCTCCACATGGATGACATGAAACATACATAACAACCATAACATATATGCACAATCAATACTACTTGTTTGCAAGACAAGTGACTTGTTTATATATGTTACATAACTTGAATAAAATTAATAATGACCAACCTAGCTTTAAGGAAGTCGTAGAGGAAGAAGATTATGAGGAAAAGGAATGGGAAGAAGGTGATCTTGATGGTGATGAGTTATTGAAGAAGTTGATGATAATACTTATCTAATACATGACATTAAGGTGGCCCATGAGACTACTTCAGTATCACCCATTTATGATGGATATTATTTCATGAGATATTTTTTATTTAAGCATAGAATGGCATCATAGTTTGAGATGATGGCTTGATTTTTTTCTTATACATGGTTTGTATGATTAAATAGTTTGGATTTGTTCTAGATGTATGCTTTTATTAATCATATTTCCATATTGCTATTTCAAAATATTTCAATAAACATGAAATGATATTTTTTTTGAAACCTTAATGGATATCAACTATGTCATAATGTAATAATGTCATTTGTGTTGTAGACAAAAAGTCTTATAAAATTCATTACCCATCAAATATCTAGAGGAATTTTCTTTTAATAAATCTCGAGATCAAGATAATCTAGTCAGGCTAGAATACACTCGAGTGTACGGATCGCACGAATACACTCAAGTGTGTTTGCATATCAAGACTATTTTTTGCAAAATGTAAACTGTTGATCTTCATCATCATACTATAACTAGGCTACCTACATATTTTGAGCCCATTTGGATGAGTGTAAGTCACTCATCCAAGGGTAACAAAATCGACGCGTGAAACTAATTTGAAATGCATAATTTTTGTGGTCTTCATAACACAAGTGATACATATCCAAATGTGCTCAAATTTTGCATATGAGTTGTTCACGAGATGTTTAAGAAGATCAATGGATTCGATTTTCAAAAAAAAAACATTGCATCATGAAAAACTACTTGAGTGTATTCCGCTCCGGATACACTCGAGTGTATTCTAGCCTGACTGTCTCTCTCTCTCTATATATATATATATATATATATATAATTTACAAAGATAGTGTAAGAAACACCTAACTCACTAGCTATCTGAGGATACGAACAAAGAATTATTTTGTGCACCATTTGATGGAAAGTGCATTTTCTTCATTTTGGTTCAATAACTCTTTTGATTATGTTGTGTACCATTTTATGAAACATGTTGTGTAGGGTGTACCCCACCAACATGCATTAGTCTGGACTCAGACAAAGAAAATGCATACATATAGGGAATTGTCTATTATCATGGAAAGATAAAAGGGTATTTTATTGTTAACTATATACATAATATAGGAATATTTGATTCCAAATCAATTATGTATTTGACATGTCTTCTCATTTTGTACGTGTTTGCCCAGAATTTCCCGTTTTATATCATTCAAGACTGACTTAGTTTATATCATCAGTAAATAAATATCAACGTGTAATATTTTCTTGGGGTAGACATATAAGTATTTATACTTCAATTGGATAGCTATCTATATACTAGATTCTATTTTCTCATTGACATATGTTTTGGGGTAGTCATATATGTAATCAACACAATCATTATAAGCTCAATCCTCAATATGTATGAGTTAGTTACATAGATCATCATGACAGGACAAATAAAAAATACAACATGGAATGTCCCTCCTCCAGGATTGCTCCAACCTCTACCCTGACAAGTGTGGACGAATGTAGCAACTGACTCTATTGATGCATTGTCTATGTCATAATGGGTATTTAGTAAGAAACAAGGTGCCATTCGGGCAGATTGGAAGTCGATTTCCACAAGCACTTTTAATGTGTATTGTGCAGGACAAATTGATTACATAATAAAATCTAGCAGTACTAGGAACATTTTTGCAAGCACATGAAATAATGAACGCCATCATCAACCTAAGTAAATTTTATTATCTATGGCTCATGAGGAATCAGACTGTTTGTGAAGAAACTAAACTATCTACAAGGTTTGTTTGGTACAATAATAGAGAAGATCTTGTAAGCCTAATTTGCGCACAGGCAGAGATGGAGTAAAATTGAGGCTAGGGCTCACATGTCACCTCCAGGACAGAGCACACAATTTCATTGTTGATTGCACAACTAATAGCACAGTTTGTTCTGTAGCTAGCCAACACTGCCAATCCTTGTTGTTGTCTAATCGTCTTCCTTGGCAGGGGCGAGGGAGTTGTGTTTGCATCAGCTGGTTTACACACGGGCATAAATCGAGCAATGTTGGGGGTGAGAGGTGTGCAATCAGTGTGAGCGGGAGGGAAGTTGGGACTGAGAGGTAGTAATCTAAACTAAAATTTACAATTCTGCACAGACCGAGACCGAGTTGGTCCGGACTTGGGGATAACAAAATTCCAAAATGGGGATGTTCCGGGATAACCAACCAAATAATACTTCCAGCCAACCCGGATCAGATTAACCTGAGGTGGCACAAAACGACGAGACATAATTCGTAGTATGCCAGCGAACCATACAGGGTCCTATACTCTCCATTTACTCAATCAAAAATGTTATGTTGACGCGGCTAACCTATGATGCGCCCTGGACGCGGCAGTTTTGCCGCTTGGTTGGGTGGTTTCCTCGGCCGGGACCCCCCACCCCCTTTTTTTTGCTTTTTTTTGCCACGTGGCAGATCTGCACACAAAAGAATACAAAAAAAATTGTCAATAACTTTTAATCCATAATGAATTTTTTAACGAAATAAAAATCACCGGACTCGTTACGAAAAATGCAATCTAACAAGACCAATATTGATATATTTTGAAAAAAATAATATGCACGCTATTTTACCAATAGTGTGCACATTATATTAAGATTATGTTAATTTATATTTATGCACAACATCTAAAAAGTAGGAGCATTGTGTTAAGATTTGTGTTAATTTTCTATTTATGCACATACTCTGTTTAAGATTTGTGATAAGTAGGCGCATTTGTCATACAAGTAGACGCATTTGCCATAAGTGGGCACATTCAATCAAAAATATACATTCAATCAAAAGTAGGCATATTTGTCATAAATAAACTTTTATTACAAATATAGGGCGCATTCATACCATAAGTGGGCGCATTCACATCATAACTGGGCGCATTCACACCATAAGTGGGTGTTTACTACTAATATTTGGCGCGTTAAGTAGAAATATTGACACCATAAGTGGGCACATTTACACCATAACTAGGCTCATTCACACATTCACAGCATAAGTGTGCGCATTCACACCATAAGTTGGCGCATTCACACATTCAAACCATAGTGGGAGCATTCACACATACACACCATAAGTGAGCGCACTCACACCATAAGTAGGCGCATTCACACCATAAGTGGGCGCATTCACAACATAAGTGGGCGCATTTACACCATAAGTGGGTGCATTCACACATTTACACCATAAGTAGACACATTCACAACATAAGTGGGCACATTCACACCATAAGTGGGCGCATTCACAACATAAGTGTGTGCATTCACACCATAAGTGGGCGCATTCACACATTCACACCATAAGTGGGCGCATTCACAGTATAAGTGGGCGCATTCACACCATAAGTGGGCGCATTCACACCATAAGTGGGCGCATTCGCAACATAAGTGGGTGCATTCACACCATAAGTGGGCGCATTCACACCATAACTGGGCGCATTCACACCATAAGTGGGCGCATTCACATATTCACACCATAACTGTGCGCATTCACACCATAAGTGGGCGCATTCACACCATAAGTGGGCGCATTCACACCATAACTGGGCGCATTCACACATTCACACCATAAGTGGCCGCATTCACCCCATAAGTTCGCATTCACACATTCACACCATAACTGTGCGTATTCACAACATAAGTGGCCGCATTCACACTATAAGTGGGCGCATTCACACCATAACTGGGCGCATTCATACATTCACACCATAATTGGGTGCATTCACAGTATAAGTGGGCGCATTTACACCATAAGTGGGCGCATTCACACCATAAGTGGGCGCATTCACACCATAAGTGGGCGCATTCACAACAAAAGTAGGTGCATCCACACTTATGGTGTGTGTGCGCCCACTTATGGTGTGAGTGTGCCCACTTATGGTGTGAATGTGTGAATGCGCCCACTTATGGTGTGAATGTGTGAATGCGCCCACTTATGGTGTGAATGTTCCCACTTATAGTGTGAATGTGTGAATGTGCCCACTTATGATGTAAATGCGTCCACTTATGCTGTGAATGCGCTCACTTATGTTGTGAATGTGTGAATGCGCCTAGTTATGATGTGAATGCGCCCACTTATGGTGTGAGTACGCCATAAGTGGGCACATAAATATAAAATTGGATATTTGTAGAAAAATACCCAATTACGGTGTTAATGTATCAATTATAGTGCGGATGTATCTACTTTTTAGATGTTGTGCATAAATATAAATTAACATAAATTTTAATATAATGTGCACACTATTGGTAAAATAGCGTGTATATTATTTTTTTAAAATATATCAATATTGGTCTTATTAGATTGGATTTTTCGTAACGAGTCCAGTGGTTTTTATTTCGTTAAAAAATTTATTATGGGCGCATTCACCCCATAAGTAGGCGCATTCACACTTGACTTATTTGTTATTTGATTTTTTTTCAAAAATATACCAATATTAGTCTTGTTCAAATGTATTTTTTTATAACGAATCGGGTGCATTTTGTTTCGTCAAAAAAATCATTACGGAATAAAAGTTATAAATAAAATAGCGGATTTTCTCTGGAAAATCAAAAGAGAAAAAAAAAATCGGGACCCGCATGAGGGGCAGGGAAGTGTCCGCTGGGCAGGGGATGGCGGTTTACCGCCGCGTCCGGAATGCGTGAAACTGTCCAAGCGTTTTCAAAGTTAAGTCCTTACCCCAATGTGAAGAAGATAAAACTTAGGGGAGGATAAGAAGATTGTTTAGGCGGTTAATTACTCCTTTATCTTTACCTACAACTTTGTGGTAGGTAGGAGTAAGGGTAGATCTTTACGCTCGGCGCGAAACGAGAATATACTGTAGCCTGGCATGGCCTACGACGTGGAGATGGTTACCGTCATGTACCAGCATTGGTTAGTCTTGTTTGTGTCGCAGGAGGCCTGTTTTGTTTGTGAACCACGTGGCTTGGTAGTCTGGCACAGTGGATCTAGGAGGAGCAAACGTCACCTGAAACAAGTTGCGTCTTGGCAAAAATGCTTTGCTGATTAGGAAGGACTGGGCATCCAGAGGCTGAACCTGAAGTTTGGTGTAAACCAAACCAATTGCGCCCACTTGACCATTTAGAAGCAAAATCTTTGGGATGTATTTTGACGACAGCCAATTACTTTATCAGCAATTAATCAAGCATCGAAGGCTGCGAAACCTCAACAGCCGGTGATCTGATGACTGGGGTAGGATGCACGGAGGTTGGAGACAAAATCACTTTTAGACGATTAGGCAGTGCGCCCTGGTCTACCTCCTTCCACTGGTCGATCGGCAGCTGTTGTCCGTCTGTTCATCGATCGATATCGTTGTTGTTTTCACCCGGTTTCCCCACTTTGGCACCACAAATAGAAACGAGATCTCATCTGGATCGTGAAAGAGATTTCATCCGTAATTTGATTACGTTATCGATAGTTATACGTTGATGGTCCATCTTAGCTGGACTTGTCTGTCTTCGTCTACGTACACAGAAGGAATGTGGTTTATATATACAATTATACACACACCAAGCATCCAGCTAGACTCGATCGTAAGTTGTGCTGTTACCTGGATGGACTGATGGGAGACAAGAATGAAAAACCCAAAAAGCCTTAACCTACCCTATACACAACTTTCTGCCCAAAAAGAAAGTTGTTTGGTGTGTAAGCTAACTTCGGAATCATACAACAAAGTCTCGCCAAAGCTGTAGAGAAAATTTTTACTGAAATGATAAGGCAAGGAAATGCATGGTCTTTTGTTTGCAGTGAAGCAACATTATCTCTAAAGGCATTACTATATTTGTTTTACCTCTTGGCCTGAAAGTTATACCAAGCAAGAAGAAGCATCACAAAATATAGTTTAAATATTGATTGAGGACAATTAAAATGCTAAGTTTGGGGGAGTTGACAACACCAAATTTTGTGATATTTTAGACTATTTTTCTGTTATCAAAACTGCCATTTTTAGCTATTTTCCTCTCTTTTGTATGCACTTTCGCAATAATTGGCCAAACAATGCTCTTAATCCAATTTTCCTATCTTTTGCAGAGTTTTCCTCGTTTTTGGGCAATAAGGCCGCTCCGGCCCATGAATAAGTCCAAGCCTGTCTCGGCCTCCCTGACGCCCGATACAACCCCTGCCCGACAGGGGTTGGGCGACACGAAGACACTCGACAAAGAGGTACCGCGCGAGAAGAAGCTGACGGACGACACGCCTTCTACCCGACAGGGAGCCCGGCTCGCCCCGACAACCCAGCTTGTCGGGCGACACAGCCACCCACCGGGAGGCGCGCCGCCCGTCACGTGACCGATAGCAGACACCTCCACGCCGAGCTATACCTGTATCGGTCGTCCATCGACCAGCGCTTAAGGGGGCCACGTGGCGCTTCGAGCACCATAACTCCTCCCGGCCACCTGACTATAAATAGCAGCTACATGGAGCTGAAAAGACAGTTCAGAGTTTTAGAATTCGGACAGTTGGGAGTTGAGCTATCTTCCGAGGAGACTGCGAGAGCATACGTGTCGTGCCCCAGTGCTTGTCTCGGGCGACACTAGGTGAGCCTCTCCTCATCCCGAGAGGGAGGGGACAATTCACTTAGGACCGTCCCGGGCGACACTGCGGGCCGATATCGGCCAACGTAGATGAGCGACACAATTGCCCGACAACGACAATGTGTAGCTCTTAGGCCGACACAATATCAAACCGATACACTTAGCTCGTCGAGTGTGCCTCCCGAGAGGGTGTGCCGCCCGACATGAGCGTATCAGCCAGGGTCCTTGAGCGATACGATCGACAGTCGGTGCGTGCCGCCTGACACCTCTGTATCGGGCTAGGCCTCTAACCGATATCGGGCAGGAGAGCTACAGTACCATGTCGTCCTTCTACATCAAGGAGGCGACACCTATCATTACTTTCTGTCATTTAATTCCTTACTTATGCATTGTAATTAAGACCCTTTATTTGTCTATGGAAATAGAAGATGCTTAATTACTTGTTGCTCTATGCTTGGTGCACAATGTTGGATGACTGCTATGTTTGATATCTGAACTCTAGCTTGCATGTTTGGATCGCATTTCGCTGAGCTAACAAATCGTATTTTCCCGTCACAACAACTTCGAGAGTTGTGTTGTGGCTCTAGTGTTTGGTCTGATTCTAGTGTACGAGAGTGCCTGGAACGGAGTTGATTTAGTGACCTTTCCACTCTAATTTTAGTCCGGTGACCTCGAGAGGGGCGTTGATGCCTTGTTAGAGGTACCCGCTTCGAGAGGAGGGGTACAGGACTGGTTCTACCGCCGCTTGTCTTACTGGAGTTTTATCCTTCATACCTCACTTTAGCTCGAGCAATATCCTTCTGTTTCTATTGCATGAAAACCCCTAAAAACTGCTAAATGACAAAAACCTTAAATCTTTCTAGTAGCTCCAGTTGGAGATAGTTTTCTTCATTTTATTTGTGACATCTTACTGCTTCCCTTTTTGGGAATTTATCTCTCTTTATACCTACCGGAGTGTAGCGTGTCGATTCCGTGTTCTCAACACTACCCCCTTGTCCCTGTGTTCGACCCCGTATATCTACTTCGACCCCGTAAACAAAGTTGTGGGGGGCTAGAAGGATTCAGGTTTATAAATGTAAAAGCTCGACTACCTTAAATCCGCCTCCAAATTTAGGACGCACGATTTAGGCCGGTCATGCACGAATGGGTCACGCATGTGCGATGGAAAATCAAGACAAATATGTGAACAATCCAATATAGGAACAACCCTGTGGTCATCAAATCACAAAACAAATTAGTAACATGGAAATCGCAAAGTTGAAAAGAATACAATCCACACAAAAATATATAACATGGAGGTTTGACAAATTGGCAGTTGGACAAATCCACACAGAAACATATAACATGAAGGATCGAAAAATCTGATATAGTATAATCCACTAAAAATCTATAACATGGAGGTTGGACAAATCAACAACAATATAACCCACAAAAAATATGTATTATTAGGTAGGATGAAATGATAATAGTATGATCCACACAAGCTATACAAAAAACTTATGCAATCCATAAAAACAAAAACAACAATATATCCACACGATTTAGACCATAACAATAGTTTCTCTGATGTTGACCATTATTTCTGAGCGACTATTCATGTGCCTCAAATAGCTAAATACTTTCTAAATAGCTAAATTTAGTTACCCAAGAACTGTAAATTAGAATGAAACACACAATGCATGAAATGCAATCTAATAATCCTTGGTCTATATTCTAATAATCCATGAACTATAATCTAATAGACACCCAACATGTCATGGTTTATAATGACAAGAAGAAGTTGAGCTTGAGGGATGCATGGAAGGCACACATGGAGCATGGTAAAAAAAAGGGCATGACTGGTGGAATTGTCTATTGTTTAGAAAGAAGCACACAGGACAATCTTTTATAATCTTTATCTAAAACAATTGTTTCATTTACAATATAATTACAATATGTATATAAAAAAATATAAAATGTTTATGTGTATATAAATGTTTATTATAAAATATTGGTGGAAATGCTAGTCTCTTTGGCAGGAAACAAATAAAATAGTCTTTGATAATGTTTATATGTAAAAGGCTAGTCCCATTTACGATAAATACTAATATTATGGAAACAAAAATAATAGTCTTTGCTAATGTTTCATGTGATATTGTTGATTTGTTCTATTTAGGACATCATAATATTTTGAGAGGATGTCTTGGTTGTTATTTTTGTGCACATTATGCATCAGAGTTATTTTTGGATTACATAATAAAATCTAACAGCACCAGGGACACTTTTGCAAGCACATGAAATAATGAACGCCATCATCAACCTAAGTAAATTTTATCATCTATGGCTCATGAGGAATCAGACTGTTTGTGAAGAAACTAAACTATCTACAAGGTTTGTTTGGTACAATAATAGAGAAGATCTTGTAAGCCTAATTTGCGCACAGGCAAAGATGGACTAAAATTGAGGCTAGGGCTCACATGTCACCTCCAGGACAGAGCACACAATTTCATTGTTGATTGCACAACTAGTAGCACAGTTGGTTCCGTAGCTAGCCAACACAGCCAATCCTTGTTGTTGGCTAATCGTCTTCCTTGGCAGGGGCGAGGGAGTTGTGTTTGCATCAACTGGTTTGCACACGGGCATAAATCGAGCAATGTCGGGGGTGAGAGGTGTGCAATCAGGGTGAGCGGGAGGGAAGTTGGGACTGAGAGGTAGTAATCTAAACTAAAATTTAAAATTCCGCACGGACTGAGACCGAGTTGGTCCGGACTTGGGGATAACAAAATTCCAAAATGGGGATGTTCCGGGATAACCAACAAAATAATACTTCCAGCCAACTCGGATCAGATTAACCTGAGGTGGCACAAAACGACGGGACATAATTCGTAGTATGCCAGCGAATCATACAGGGTCCTATACTCTCCATTTACCCAATGGGAAGAGGATAAAACTTAGGGGAGGATAAGAAGATTGTTTAGGCGGTTAATTACTCCTTTATCTTTACCTACAACTTTGTGGTAGGTAGGAGTAAGGGTAGATCTTTACGCTCGGCGCGAAACGAGAATATACTGTAGCCTGGCATGGCCTACGACGTGGAGATGGTTACCGTCATGTACCAGCATTGGTTAGTCTTGTTTGTGTCGCAGGAGGCCTGTTTTGTTTGTGAACCACGTGGCTTGGTAGTCTGGCACAGTGGATCTAGGAGGAGCAAACGTCACCTGAAACAAGTTGCGTCTTGGCAAAAATGCTTTGCTGATTAGGAAGGACTGGGCATCCAGAGGCTGAACCTGAAGTTTGGTGTAAACCAAACCAATTGCGCCCACTTGACCATTTAGAAGCAAAATCTTTGGGATGTATTTTGACGACAGCCAATTACTTTATCAGCAATTAATCAAGCATCGAAGGCTGCGAAACCTCAACAGCCGGTGATCTGATGACTGGGGTAGGATGCACGGAGGTTGGAGACAAAATCACTTTTAGACGATTAGGCAGTGCGCCCTGGTCTACCTCCTTCCACTGGTCGATCGGCAGCTGTTGTCCGTCTGTTCATCGATCGATATCGTTGTTGTTTTCACCCGGTTTCCCCACTTTGGCACCACAAATAGAAACGAGATCTCATCTGGATCGTGAAAGAGATTTCATCCGTAATTTGATTACGTTATCGATTGTTATACGTTGATGGTCCATCTTAGCTGGACTTGTCTGTCTTCGTCTACGTACACAGAAGGAATGTGGTTTATATATACAATTATACACACACCAAGCATCCAGCTAGACTCGATCGTAAGTTGTGCTGTTACAATGTATATTCTACCCAGCTGTCCGCCTGACTAGCGCAGACCATTTTGTACATTGCGTGTTTGGCATCAAAAGCTTTAATATCTTCAAGTGGTGTTTGATTTACGTACTTTCTCTTATATGTCTCTGTAGCCAGACAATACTGTCATATATACTATTACATTAGTATTACTTCTTTTATCAGACATTAGTACATGTTACCTCCTAATCGAGTACTGGTATTACAGTATGCTGAGGCACAACTCGAAGCTATAGAAATGCATCATGGCGTTGTTGGCCGTCAGCGGTCGTGCTGGTCCTCCTCAAGCAGCCAATGGGTGTATTTGATCCTCCGATACATTACGATATACGAGTACTGGGCGAATGAATTCCCCCAAGGATCTACTGCTCCTGGTTTGATGAGGAGTAGGCTACACCTTACAACAGATGATGCCACGTTTTAAGTACATTTAATCCACACCCCACTTTGTTACAAGTGTACGTAGATGATCAAAGGAGTAGGCTACACTTTGCCAAATGAAGAGTAGCAGATCCGTCCTCAATGAATTCACAAGTATAACAATTGCCTTGGATTCTTAGTTGGCTAAGCACGCACGGCTTAAGTTAATCCCGAAAGTGCAGGCGCTAATATTAACATCGACGATATATAAACACTAAGATAATACTTTACTCAGTTCATTTCTAGTCATTGACGCTGCCTGAGAGCGTGTCGGCCGACTGCATGTGAGCCGATCGACCGCGTAGAGTCAGCTACATCCCCAGAGATATACAAGTCCGTGAATGTGAACGTAATGATGCAAGTACGCCACCCACCACCTATAGCGTGTATATCGTGTAGATCCGGAGCTTCGGGTCTAAGCCAATGCCGACGGCCCGACACGGACATGACGCACCTCCTATCCACCGCTAACACTGCCGTACAACACATGTTGTCCGACGAACTTGACACTGGAGTAGAAGCTGACACGTAGGCTTACCAGGCTTCCCAATATTTTTAGGAAACAGGCTGCTCCACATGTCATATATATCATGGGATGTATCTGCTCAATCTAATGATCTTTTGTTTATAAATGTCGGCACAAGTGTATGTAGATTTACTCTGAAAATAGTCCCGCAGAGATGATATTTAGCTTATAAGGTTTTTGATTCCCTTAATGTCAATTGGTTTGAGTTAAACACACATATTGTGGGTTTTCAACTCAAAACTATATGAAGTGTGGATGTTCACTTCAAAATTAATTTTCAATAAGAGAAGGGATCACACTTCCAGTAAGCCCAACGATACCCTATATGTGCAGTGCTGGTATACACACTACAACAGAATACCCTTCCCGTGTAAGTTATGATCTTCCCAGGTAGTTATTGCCTGAAGATTAGAACCTTCACAACTACGCGAACTATGGGGGCAAAGTATTTGTTCCACAAGAACCTCGCCCAATCCATGCATGAAGGTGATAACCTTCACATAAAACTACTACAGAACTAAAATACAAAAGAAATTTAGTTATGTGTGGAGGTTAAACCTCTTTCTAGATCTGAATCTATTTGGGTTTAGACCATCATCTAACCCACCCACCACCATTTGACATTAGGCACGTTAGTTAGCAAGATCGTATTGACATAATGTTAACGTAGAATAGTCAACCTTAATTGTCAAACATGTCTCATATATGAAACATCACATGATTCAACTTAAGCTTCATTGATAATATGAATATCCACACAAAATGTGATAAGTAGTCCATATCTTGAACTAAAACGACAACTACATCATACAAGTGTTGACAAAATGCTTTCAAGTTGATTCACATCAGCCTTGTGTTTATAAAAAGGCTATTCAAGACATGTTTCTACAAGGAACTCGTATATTTACAAGTACCATTCATGCTACAAGAAAGGAAGCATAATATAAATCTTTGCATTATTGGAAACTACCGATGACTTCAATTAGTCCATCATATTAGTGTCATCATATTGCCTATCAGAACTCATCTCATTGTGTTTGATTGAATCTTGAGAGTTAGAACCCAATCCCAGACCAGTAATTGAAGGTTGGACCTAAGTAGAAGTTGATGCACCTTGTTCATGTACATAACAAAATATCGACACCAAGACAACACACCGCCTACCCACGGCCAACACACTGCCGTAGGCTGTGCATCGCCTACACACTGTCGTGCCCAGATGTTGCCCAAGGAACCTGATATTGGGCTGGAGCCTAACAACACTAGCAAAAGGAGAGGCATAAACTGTCATTTGTTTGAAGAAAATTCAACACACAAGAGAATTTAATGATGTCGGGTGTCGATTTACCCATCTCTCCATCTGACACTTGGATTACCCCTCCTCCTACTCTCTCCAATCTACTTATTTCCAAAAATAACCCTACCTTATGCGCCCCTCCTCCACTTCCTATCCCATTCGTGTCTGACCCCAAAGCCCTCTTCCCAGGGCCAAAATCGCCTCTCACCCACCATCATGCCACTTGCGCCTCTCCCACGCCTCTCTCACTCACCGCCGCCCCTGCCCCTACCCCTACCCCTGCCCCCACCCCCTCACTAGCACCCCCACATCCTCTCCTCACCACCGCCTCTCTTCTCCATACCACCCTTCTCTACCCCAACGCCCATGTCCTCCTCACTACTCATGTTCCCAATCTGGCCTGATTCCCAAAACCTATCATTGAATCCAACTCATCCCCATGTTCCCATCCCGTAATTCCTCATCCAATTTGGCTTTCCCTACTTTTAGGGACTCTGTAGCTACAACTAGTCATCTCCGACTCCCCTACAAGGCCTCCTGTATCTATTGGACTTTCAACACCAGACTATCCCTCTCGCTCAGGAATCTACAGGTGTTGCTATAAAACTTAGCCTCCTCCCTCATTCCTGCATTGCCTTTTGGATTTTCTAGTATTCAAAGCCAGACAATATTGCCATCGAGTTCCTTGGGTGTGGCTGGAAGACCTCTTTAGCTTGTTGTAAAGCAGTCCCCTGATCTACAACCACAAGAAGGGTGTCGTAATTTTTCTACTAATATGCAACCCTTTTGGTATTCCAAAACAAGTTTGTTAGTTCTTTTCAAGTTTTGACAAGCTACACATTCACCTCGTCAATTTCCATGTATAATACAACCAATATGCATGTGAGCTCATGTATCACATATTGATTCACATACAATACAACCAAGTCTTAATATTAAATCCATATTACTTGAACTAGAGCAGACTCACTGAGATGCATGTGAGCTCACATATCACATATTGATTCACATGAGCATGGCCATATAGTTCTCACTCTCTCTTATCAAGTGGCTAGGATGTCAACTCCAATAGGAGGAACAAATCCCATCTACATCACTCACAGTTGATCCCCATATGTTACAACATACCAAACATCATTTGTATGGTAAACCTTATTCGAGGTTACATTGGATGGTGTCTAACAATCACAATCACCACTATCATTGTGAGAACTGATTGTGACTACCATTCAGGGGTGACTTCAGGTCTAACAATCACAATCACCACTATCACTATGAGAGATAATTTTGACTACCATTCAATAGTTTCCATTTATCACTCTCAAGGTGTGTTTGTCTGATACATTGTTCTCTAACAACCACCTATGTGTTTGGCTTGATGTCACATATAATGACAAATGAGATCCTACCATCAGTCAACACTCATTCTAGTCTTATGTATTATTGTTTTCTATGTTGTTTCTATAATTATATCTGACTAGGGACATAATAAGTGTAAAGAAGCGCTAAAACCCCTTTACTAATAATGGTAAACAAAAGACCAATAAATAGCAGTGGAATTTAAAACATTGACTATATTCAATTTCATAAAATTATACATCTTTTTCACCCAATAAGGGTTACATGAAATTATCACAAAAGGATCTAAGATATAGGGAAACTAAACTACATCAATCTGTTTCCAAGAAACAACTTAAGGGATAGGTCCAAGATGAAAGGATGAACTCCTTCTCCTAATCTTAGGATGGTCCACCATGCTCCTGCTACACACTCTGATCCTAAACTTGGGTGGTTGGGATCACCCAATAAGAGGAGAAATAAAGTATGTGTCAATTAAAGGAATAAGGACAATTATAAACCAAAATATGGCATGATAAAGATTTACTATGCTAAGATGGTCAAAAGTATGAGGCATGTAATAAATAAAAAGTCTGTCATGATAAACAATAATCAAGTTGCATGAATGAATAACGTTATGACTACAATAACCAATATAGGGTTGAGGCACCTACCTAACCTCAACCAATAGGTGAGGGGGAGTAAAACATTCCAAAAAAAACTAAAATATATATATAAGTGGAGAGAGTAAACACATTCCCCAGGGCAAAATAACACATTCCCAACTATGGGTGGTTGTACATAAGTACACTACATTATCTATATAGTCAATAATTTATCATGCTATAAAAAGAGTCATATGGAAGATTAAATAAACAAAATATTGTAGAGTGGTCAAAGCCCAAGAAATAATTGTAGAAAATGTGCCAAAAGAAGACAATGAAAAAGATCAGAGGCTAAGCATATGCCTCATTAGGAATATTAGGGTTGGTTTATGAAATACCAAACTGAAGCATGAAGAAATGGGCATACTCACATATGCAAATAAGCACATACCTCAATGTAGAGTCCTAATAATCAATTTTCACCCACTAGGTTGTATCCAAGACCACCTTAACTTAATTACAAATTTATACACATGTATTAGGGTTTTGTGAAGCGTTAGATGTAAGAAACCCTAATTTTGGACTTTCTATAAAAACCTTCGATTTAGGCCTCAAAACCTAAACCATTCTATTAGTTAGATTCTCCTAATTAAGAAAACATATTTATTTATCAAATTTGGTGTTAAAATGAATTAGTTACAACTTTTAGGGCTTATTATATAAATAGGATAGTGTTTCCAATAAACATCAGAATAAGGAGAAAAACATGACTATAAAACCCTAAAATCAGATTCCTTGTTAAAAACCCTTTCCAATGAATATTTATTTGTATTTTTCTGATAATTTATCGATTTACTATGAATTTTATAAAACTGGCCAATTAGAATCCAGGAAAACTATAGTGTGACATCAATTAAATCCCAATTAAAAGTCGATGTAAATAATAGGTGAAATGACTGAACGATCTTAGGTGCACGTTACATTTAATTAAGCATATGGGGGCAATTTATCCATTTGACTATGAAATGAATCGAGGTTGATGAATCAAAGATGTGTGTGCAAACCCTAAATTATCCATGCAACCAAAATCGTTCGATCGACGTTACATGGACACCAAGGTTATTTTCTGACTTGTCTTGTTCCTACTTTGAGCCATGAATCTTGAGCACATCTTGGAGTTCGGTACTCCATGGATCCAGATCTTAAACCAATGGGTATTGATGCAAATTGATATCGGGAACAATTTCCCTGAGTTCTCTCGGTCATAGGGACCCCCAAAGCAAGTTCCCTTGTGCCTAAGAACATTGGGACCAGGCTTTGCCATGACCAGAATAGGGGAGCAAGATCGGGGAACCATACCAAGCATAGGATCCAATGTTAGTGAAACCAAGGATCAAAAAACATGTGAAGGACTTAGGGTAGGCTCGGGAAAACTTTACTTGGACAGAGGGGCCGTGAAGTGTCATGGCAGTGGACGCTGGTGAGCACCAAAACTTCGACTGTAGGGTACGGCAATTGGGTACATCATAAGACAAAATGAGTTAAGGAATAAAAAGCCGAATGGCTAGGGATGCTTACTTAGGATTCAATTTTACTATTGTTGTCGGAGAGGGGTTGGAGAAGAGGTGGGGTCATTGGAGAACCACTCGAGTAGGCCCAGGGGCTTCCATGCATAGGTGGTGAAATTGGTGATGGAGGAGAAATGTGCAGGGTCTAGCTATGATTTTGGAACCCTTAAGTAGCTGTGGGTTTTGTTGAGATGGTGACTGCAACATCGAGGAAGAGAGGGTTGAAGTGCCACATTGGGCATTTCCTCATCTGGTAAACACATGCGATGAGTTATAGCTCGTTTGAAACGTCAGTGAGAGATGAAATGTGGGAGGAATAATCATGTGAAATGGTGGAGTAATGAGATAGAAACGACTGGGGAAAGGATCATCAGGTAGTTGTGTTCATATCTGCAAACAGAGTAGAGGTTAGAGATAATGATCCAGCCATTGGATCAAAGTTAGATCTGGCATGTTGTACTACAATCGTTGGATCACGCGCTCTAGAGAAATGAATCAAGTAATGTGTGACAAAGTAATAAATACACAAAACCATAGATTAAATTTCTCGCATCAAATGAAAATAAACTCAAACCATAGTCAACTATATTCAAAGATATTAAATTCAATTTGGAGGGTCAAACATGGTCCAAATGACCTCAAATTTGGACCATAGACTAAATTTATGGTCTAGAATATTCTTATACACTTGGATTTCACTTTTGCACCTATTTTGGCCCTTAATTATAATGCATATATTAATTTGTAAAAAGGGTGAGTTAATATTAAAAGGATTTTCTAATTATATCCTTGAATGAAAATTTGAGATGGACATCATACACTCATTCATGGGTCATGTCACACCTCTTAACTCTCTTTTTATGATTTATTAACATCTAGGAGGAGAGAGAAAAGTATAGAGGCTTATTACTCTCATTAACTAATTCATAAGATTGTATATACTCTTATAATACATATGATTTCATTTCTTAGGTCCTCAACCTAAAGACATATGTCATCTAGTAATATCATTCTTTTATACATCTATCATGTTATACCATTATCTCATAATTGAAAAAACATATAGATGAAAGATTGCCTTTAATACCAATCAAAACTATTGCATGTTGCCTAATTACAATCATTGTATGATTGACTCTCTGGGCATACATACCAATGGACTCCTACTTGCACTTAGAGACAATCACCCATGAATTTAGTCCCAAGTTATCTAACATTACCTTCATTCTTGTACTACAAAGGGTCTTTTGTCAAGGGGTTAGTAATATTTCTTTCAGTTGGTACTCTAAAAATCTTCGCATCTCCTCGTTGTATGATCTCTCGTATAAATGATTTTTGTATTGTATGTGCTTGGAATGTTGATTTGATCTAGGTTCCTTAATTTATACAATAGCTCCATTGTTGTCACAATACAACTCTACCACATCTCTAATGCTTGGAACCACCTCAAGTTTAGTGTCAAAATTCTTGATTCAAACAACTTCCTTTGCCACATTAGAAGAAACAATGTACTTAGGATCTGCTATATAATCAACATTTGTTTCTTGCTTGAAACTCTTCTAGCTTACATCTCCATTGTTTAGGCAAAGCAAAAATCCAAGTTGTAATCTAAAGTCATCTTTGTTAGTTTAGAAACTCACACTGATGTAACCCTTTACCACCAAATCTTCCTCACCGCCATAGACAATGAACTGATCCTTAGTTCTTCTCAAGTACTAAAGGATGTTCTTTATGAAAGTCCAGTAACTTTCACTGAGAGAAGATTGATATCTTCTCGTCATGCTCAAGGCATATGAGACATCAGGATGAGTACATAACATTATGTACATGATAGATCCAACTAAAGATGCATATGGAATCTTACTCATTCACTCCCATTCTTCATAAGAACTAGGACATTGAGCTCTAGAGATACTTACACCATGAGACATGTGTAAGTTTCCTCTCTTTGAGTTCTCCATGCTGCACTTTTTCAGCAATTCGTCAATGTATGTGCTCTAGCTTAGGCCAATAATCCTTCTAAATCTATCTCTATAGATCTTGTTTCCTAACATATAGGATGTTTTTCCTAAGTCCTTCACAGAGAATGTATTTTCCATCCAGGTTTTTACCATTTGTATGGTAGGGATGTCATTCCCATCAATAGTAGTCATCCACATACAATATGGGGAATACAATCACCCTCCCACTAACCTTCTTGTAAATACATGGTTCATCTTCATTTTGACTAAAACCAAACTCTTTGACTGATTTGTCAAATCGAAGATTCTAGCTCTGAGATTCTTACTTCAATCCATAGATTGACCTTTGTAGATTACATACTTTATTGCATAATTTGAATTTATAAAACCCTTAGGCTGTGTCATGAACACATTCTCAAGTAGATTCTCATTAAGGAATGCTATTTTAACATCCATCCACCAAATCTCATAGTCATAATAAGTTACAAACTCAAGCATGATCCTGATGGATTTAAGCATGGAAACTGGATAAAAGGTTTTTTCATAGTGAACACCTTGAACTTGTATAAAATCCTTTGCAACCAATCGACCTTTATAGGTTTGTACACTACCATCCATGTCAGTCTTCTTCTTGAAGACCCATTTGCACATTATGGGTTTTACCCCTTGAGGTGGATCCACCAAGGTCCATACCTTGTTGATGTACATGAATTCTATCTTAGATCTTATGGCCTCAAGCCACTTCTCAAACTGTGGTTCCCTAACAACTTCTAGGTAGGTTGTTGGCTCATCATCAATGACCAACTCATTTCCTTCTTAAGTCACAAGATAACCAAATCATTCAGGATCAAGGTGTGTCCTAGATCAGCGAGGTTCCTATGGTACATGAGGAACTTGATATTCCACAATGATTTGTGACTCTTCTTTATTGTTTTGCACCTCTACATGTTCAATGTTTTCTAATTGATCTTGAATGTCTTCAAGTTATACTTTCCTCCCACTTATTCATTCAAAAATAAATTCCTTTTCTAGGAATACAATATCCTTGGAAATAAACATTTTGTTGTCAGATGGAGTATAAAAATAGTATCCTTTGATTTGCCTAGGACAAAAAAATAAGATTTATTCAATTTGGGTCCAAGATTTTCTAGAAATTGCTTTGTCACATAACCTTCAATTCCCCAAATCTTCATAAAAGACGCATTGAGACACTTCTTATACCATATCTCATATGGTTTATTTGAACCCATTTTGATGGCATGCAAGTAAGTGTAATCATTGCAGTTTCTAGAGAATATCCTAGAAGGATGTTTAAATATTAGAAAAATTCATCATTGACAGCACCATATCCAGTAATGTGTAGTTCCTTCTTTCTGATACACCATTATGCTACGATGTTTCAGGTGGAGTCTGTTATGATACAATATCACAGTCTTACAAAAAGTTGTTAAACTTTTGGCTTAAGTTTTCTCCACCTTGATCTGAACAAAGTTCTTGAATACTTTTACCAAGTTGGTTTTGTACTTCATTCATGAAATCCTTGAACTATTCAAGGGTTTCTGACTTATCTTTAATCAAGTACACATAGCCACACCTACTGAAGTCATTAGTAAAGGTAATGAAGTATTGATAGCCACCTCTACATTTGTTTAGAAAGGGCCACATACCTTAGTAGTATGAGTCCTAATGGATCACTTGTTATTTCACTATTACCAGTGAAAGGAGGTTTTTCCATCTTGCCCAACAAACAAGACACACATGTCTCTATCAAGATCAAAAGAGTCTAGATAACCATCTTTATGGAGTCTAGAAATGTGTTTATCATGGATGTTCCCTTGATGATAATGCCAAAAGTATGTTTTGTTTGAGTTATTAAGTTTTAATTGTTTGGTATTTATGTTATAAAAATTTGTCTCTATATATAATAAGTAAATACCATAGGAAATTGGGGCACTGCCATAAAAGATCTCATCTTTAGAAATAGAACATCAACCATTCTTTATATGAAATTCAAATCCACTCATGTCCATACAAGATACATAAATGATTTTTATATTAATGGCACGTACAAAATAGGAGTTTTGTAACTCTATTACAAGACCACTGGGCAGAGATAAATGACAGGATCCAACTGAATGCAATGACTCTTATTCCATTTGCAACACACAGTTCAGCCTCACCCTTTGTTAAGGGTTTACTTCTTTTGAGATCTTGTTTATTTGAACATATGTGAGATCCAGATATGGAATCTAATACCTGTGATTAAGAACTAGATGTATTTATCTCAATAAAGTATATACCTAAAGTGAAGATCTCTATCCCTTACTTTTTCCTCAACTCTTCCAGTTAAAGAGGGCAATTCCTATTCCAATGTCCAGCCTGATGACAATGGTGACAATTGCTTTTCTTATTCACCCCTCCCTTTTCTTTAACTACAATTTTTTTGGCTTCTGGCCATATTTGGAACTCTTATTAGCCTTGCCTTTTCTCTTAGACTTCCCTTTCCCTTTACATATCATCATCACGGATTTGGATTTGTCCTTCTTCATTTGCACTTCAACCATTCTCAACATGCCAAGCAATTCTGACAACCACTTGTCAAAATTGTTCATGTTGTAGTTCATGACAAATTGGCTATATGATTCTAGAAATGACTGCAGAATCAAATCTGTGACCAACTCTTAGTCAAAGGGAAATTCAAGTATTGTTGGTTCTCCACATACCCTATCAACTTGAGCACATAGGCCCCCACTGGATCTCCTTCTGCCATATTTCACTTTAACAATGCCTTTAAGACATCATATTTCCCTTCTCTTACCTAATATTGGTACACATTTTAAAGATGTGTAACCATTTCAAGAACATCCACGTTCTCATGTTGTCTCTACAACTCATAGTTCATTGAGCATAGCATCAGACACTTGACATCTACGACATCTTTAGAGTGTTTCTTGTAAGAATCTCGGTCAGCCTTAGGCACAATGGGAGCAGATTCATCTGGCTCTGGTGTCTCTAGGACATAGAACTTGCAATCTTGTGTGAGAATGATTCTTAATGTCCTGAACCAGTCATGAAAGTTATTCCCATCCAACTTGTCCTTCTCAAGGACCAATCACAAAGAATTCATTTTGTTGTTTTTCATTTGTTTCTATAATTTTTTTTTGCATTTGTCAAAACTCTTTTGATTTGATTTCATTAAAAGAAAATTTTGAAAATATTAATTAGGCCTTTAATTAATTATTACTCCCATGATTGTTTTCAAACTGATAGCCTTCACTTATTAATTCGAAAGATTGCAGTGTACAACCTTCTAGTGAGCAAAGATCTAAAAAAATTAAGTTATTACCCAGCCACGCCGGCGTTCAAAACCAATTATTAAGGTAGGCAACATTTTCTAATTGTATCTCATACAATTCATGCATAGATGATATATAAAACTCTTTATCATATTATATTTTTATGCTTCTAGGCACTTAATCTCATGAAGGTCACCTAGTTAAGGCTGACTCCAAAATCCAACATGATAGTAATGCACCCTACTTGGCAGTCCCACACAACTACCATCACACTTCCAAGAGATAGATGGTGCATCATGCTTGTCGTTCCCACACTTAGTCGATCAATCTTTTCATGCATGTTGCTAATGAAAAGCAACTAAGACTTAATATTTGATTGAGGGATTATATATATATATATATATATATATATATATATATATATATATATATGCATACATACATACATATCGAATCACCACATACTTATAATATGTGTCATATACATACTATATCTACAATCAAAACATGCAGTCATAAAAATATGAATGATGGTTATGGCCACACTAATGCAATTCTTTAGAGCCAAAAAGAATTTCTATCCATATAAGACCAAACATCACGTGTTGAAACCTACATGAAAAGTTGTGTTGCAAACAAGTCAGTCGGTCGATTGGACTCTTCCAATCAATCGATTTGGCAGCCTGTCAGTCGATTGGCTTATGTCAATCGGTCAAGTACCTATCTGTACTCCTCCTTTTGGTCAATTGGGCATCTAGTAGATCTATTCGCTCCTTCGAACTATAGCCACTTTGGTCCTCTGGTTGATTGACTTGACTCCCACTCGATCCTTTTTCCTGTTGTAGAGCGTCTTCTCTTTTGCTGAAATAGAAATTAAACTATTCTATTAAAGTACTAAATTGTATAAGTGAAACCTCGAGTTACATTCTAGGGGAGTATAGGAAGGACAACATTAACTTACATACAAAGAGAGAGAGAGAGAGGCTCAATATGCAAATCGAATTTAAAAGAAAAAAAATAGACCATTCAACCATGCACATATTTAGGAATTATTGACCATAATCATGCTTACATCCACCATAAAAATCGATTGTACATCGACGTGTATAAATTGCATATATATATATATATATATATATATGGGACATTCCCTAGCATATGTTGCATTAATCAGATATGCACATCAACGATTTAAATTTTTTTCATCACATGTAATAAAATAAATGATAACAGAAGAAATCAATCATATCTTTTAAATAACAAAACATAGTAAATTAGTGTGGCTCTGATACCATTGTAGGGAAATATGGCATCATAGATGGCAATAGAAAATAAAATTCTAGCCATATTCTCCATAACCAATGAATCATGTCAACGACTATGTATTAAAAAGGAAGGTTGCAAGGCATATACCTGGTCTTGGAGCAAGTCCAGAAACAATCCCCATAGATTTGGGCTTCTTTCTCAAGAAGCACACAAATGGTCATGGGAAATCACCTCCTAGTATAGCACCACAGACGACGGTTGACAACATTCTCCTAGCACAGTGGCAAAAGCTTCCACGCCTCTACATAGTCCACACAGACCATCGAGACCTCTTGTTTTCTTATAGACTAACGAAAAGGGGTTTGTCCCTCATGTGGTCAACATCCTAGCGTCGACTTTCTCCCCATTGTCTATCTCTCTCCTCAACGGGAAAAATGCATTGGCTCTCACATTACCACAACATTGAGATGGGAGACTTGTTCTGAGAACCTTGACCCCCCTGTGATGCCCTATCACGGTATACGATATTATTCAAAACAAAACACACGATCAACTACTATTTAACCACACAACTAGAAAAGAGGGTAACATAAAACTGATTTTAACATTACCACCATGTTCAGAGATATTTACATAAAGGACCAATAACTATTATATCAACATATACCATATCAGGTAGTTATATGTACATCTAGTGGCATCAGTCACAACATGTGTATGAAAGATATCATTCCACATATACATGCCATATACACACAACATCACACTTCCAAAACATGAGTTGATATACATATCATCTACAAAACATCCCCTGGCCGGACCTGATAGTACATGGATGACTCTGGGACACTACTGCTACTACTACTACTAGCAGCCATCCTTATGCTCCTACTTCTCTCCAAGCTTCTCCTCTTCACCACCACAATCATGACGATGTTTCTGATGCCCACCTAAAAAGATGTGGTATCCCAAGAGGTGTGTCTAACATCCAAGCGAGAGATATATAACTCTCAACAACAATTATTGATTATAGTGGGTTATACAATCAAACAGATTAAGTTGAACATATAGGCATGACAACAGGTGTGCATAACAAGTACATAATGAAAGAGATAAGACTACTACTTACTAGACAGATGATTTATCCCACTACATTAAATAACAACTAAGCAATATAAGAAACAAGGCAAAAGTTATCAACCAATGTGAATATTGTTTAAACCAAAGTAGATATAGTACACGAGTGATTACGTCTTTTGTTAAGCCCTTGGGGAGTTTGAGGTATACCACCCAAATTCCAACCGACCACACTTGGTCACAATCAGTTCTGTGCAAGATCTAGGAGTGTCGGAATCCTAAGATCTCAACCGACCTCAGTTAGTACGATCAACCACAACTACATATACAATCAAGCTGTAAGATAGTCTAGTCCTCCCTTGGTATAAAGGTCAAGACCCTAGTAACTAGGGTATCAAAAACCCAATCATCAAGCTACAACTGTAATCGCCCTCAATCATATCACATGTACTGAATCATAATTATCTAAGACACAACCTCAACCGTTCTCCTGCCAAGGTATGACCACATCCATCCTTAAAAACATGCATATACCCAAAAATATATGACTCTGAGTTTCCATTAGAGGAATCCTCATTTCACCATCAAACAAGTCCTGACACGGGAATGGATCTATGTCACATGGCATTACATGATTAGAGTTTCACTTGATTAGATGATGCAAACTAGGTGAGTTAAGTCTGAATCAATAAAGTTACAAACCAACCTTAAAAAATACTACAACAATATGGGTATATTGCAACTTCAGAATATATAAAATATATGAGATATAAATATTATCACATCTTCACATGACATCAATCCTTGTCACCGATGAAGAGGATCACACATTCAAGAAAGGATCAACTATGCTCAAAGGCCATTAAGACCACCACATCATTCCTTGTAAGAACATCATTATCTTTTATTCCTTACCAAAGGCTCATCATACCATCACCATACATGTGATATAAAAGTTTGGCATAACATTACTTCTAACATCTTATAATGTTCACGTGGAAACAAACTAGGGTTACAACAACATAGAGAGAGAAAGAGAGTATTCTTTCATCATATCAACATATAAGGTAACTTGGCACAATTATTCACCATCATGTAATTGCATTAGGGTTAGGTTCGACATGGCATATTAAGTTGATGTTATAAGTCAACCCTCAACTAACTATTGGTGCATATACTTACTTAGGTTCAAGGACAAACCATCATATAGTCAGGAGAACATATTGACCACTAGGGTCGGGAACTTCATCGATCACTAGGGTCAGAAACTTCATAGACCACTAGGGTTAGTACCCTTGTTAACCGCTACAATTAGCCATCATGGAGACCGCTAGGGTTAGGGTTCACTTTGGCTACCACTAGGGTTATTCACTTCAGAAATCACTAGGGTTAGAGACATCAATGACCACTAGGGTTGTGATTAGAGTCCTTGGTGACCAACAAAGCTCAAGTCTCATTGACCAACATGAAATCGGAACTTGGCAACCACTTAAAACCAAATCTTTGGTGATTACATAACCTCAACGACCACATAGGATCAAAAAATAAATGACCACATAGGGAAAACCTTGGTGACCATATAGATCAGATCTTATCGACCATCTAGAGTTCAAACCTTGGTACCATATAGTTTAGAATCTTGGCAAGCTCAAGAGTGCAATCTTGGTGGCCAAAGAAGATAAAAATCTCATCAACCACTTTGAAACAAAATTCTTGGTGACCATGTAAGATCAAATTCCTTGGCAACTAATCATGAGTCCAAACTAATTGGCGAACATCATGGATTCAAAACATTGGTGACCACATAAGATAGTAAACAACAAAAGTTAATACCATCAGTTGGAACAAGGAAGTAAAGTAAACTGAATCAAAACCAAACCATCGTGTACCGTTTCAAGGAGGAAAAACTAGCTTGAAACCCTAGAAATGAACCATCATTTGAAAGAGCAAAAGCCAGCATTTTCCACATGCAAGCAAGGTCTAGGTTCACCACTTCCATCAAGAGAATCATACACAAGGTGTAGGGTTCATGCAAGATGATAAACTACTCAAGAACTATCCCCTAAGTTCAAACCCTAGGAAGAGGTAGCTTCTTCTTTCTTAGAACTTCATTTAAGAGAAAGATCATGTACATGCAAGGTAAGAGTAAACAATAATCATGGAGAGGGTGATATAACTCGCCTTAGAGATGATGTAGAAATTCCAAACAACATGGTAGCTTGAAGAAAAGAAGGTAGAAACCCTAGCTTGAGTACTCTACTCGGCCAAGCTAGTCCCTGCTCCAAAAGGGAAGCAAACCCTAGGTTGAACAGGAAAGAAAGAAGATGTTTTCAACCACTAGATCAAGCTTCACCATGGATCCAACCAATAAGAGGGAATAAGGGGGTAGCACAACAAGGAAAACATAGGAAAATAGGGAGATATAACTTACCAAGGTCAAGAAACCAAGCAAGGAAGCACTAAATGACCTCAACTAGGGTAGATCCAAACCCTAGGTGCACATGCAAGCAAGACCGGACTCCTTATTGAACTTTGAGCTCCTGATTTACCACCAAGAAAGAGAGGAAGAGCTCCAAAAGCAAGAAGAGAGATAGAGGGTTCAAAGGGTTTGGTTGCATCAAAAGAGGGGAGTATATATGGCTATGGGTGAGAGAGGAAAAAAGGTAGAGGTGTCTAACCATGTTTGCCATGTCCAAGGTCAAAGCATATTGTCCATGCAAGCATATCATACATGCAACTAGGTCAAACATAAACCAGGTGACTCCACCAAGAAAATTCATCGACCAAGGTGAGAAAAAAACATAGAGACCACTTAAAATACTTAGCGACCAAGCTGGTCAAAAAAGAAAATGACCACATAGAACCTCATCAACCACATAGAAACTCATAAACCGTGAACACTAGGAAAAGTTGGCGAACAAGGTGAGTTCAAAAACCTCATCGACCACCAACCCTAGAGGCCTAAGAAAACTTGGAGACCACCAACACTAGGTAGCTCGACACCAAAGGTCAACCATGAGTTAGGGCACCCATGAGAGCAAACCCTAATCGCATCATGATAGTTGTCACCACTCAAACCAAGGTGTAACAAGGAACACCAAAACATAAATATCTCAAGCATGATATGGAAGCATGTAAGGCACAAGAAATGTTACAAATTGCAAGAATAACTCTAGATATGGGTAAATTGCATAAAAGCCCAAAATAAGCACATATATGCAACATAAATATCTCAAGAATGATATGGAAGCATGTAAGGCACAAGAGATGTTACAAATTGCAAGAATAACTCTAGATATGGGTAAATTGCATAAAAGCCCAAAATAAGCACATATATGCATAACTTGCTCAAACAATTTTCAAACTGGACCAAACTTGAAACTTAAGCTTGTAAAATGATATCAAAGAACATATTGAGGTTTTATTAAGACTATAAACATCTAATTATGATAAGTAAGAATGTTCAACCATATATCAAAGTCAGGGGTCTTACAATCATAAATCTCTGACAAGTATTTCACCCCTGAAATCCTACATGACCAAAGATGGGTACTTCCTACACATCTCATCCTCTAACTCCCACGTGGATTCATCCACACCAAGGTGATGCCACAAAACCTTAACTAAGGCTATATCCTTCTTCTTCAACTTCTTCACTCCCCTATCCAGGATCAACATAGGACCCTCGACATACAACACATCCTCCTCCAACTAAACCTCCACTAGCTGCAATGTCAGGTCAATATCTGCATGACACTTCCTTTACATGGAGACATGGAAGACAATATGCAACTTGTGCAACTCTGGCGTTAACTCCAACTTGTACGCCAGCTTCCCAACATGTGCCACAATAGGGTATGATCTCATATACCTTAGAGCCAACTTACCCTTCTTACCAAACCTCATCACACCCTTCTAAGGGGAAACCTTAAGGTACACCTGGTCTCCAACTTAGAACTCTAAAGGTCTGTGATGATTATTGAGATACAACTTCTGTATGTCCTAGGCTACCTTCAACCGATGTTGTATAACTTTGAACTTCTCTATAGTCTGTGACACTAGCTCAAGACCCAAAAGCTGATACTCATTGGCCTCATACCA
The DNA here is from genome assembly GCA_963693085.1 of Alisma plantago-aquatica. NCBI lineage: Eukaryota > Viridiplantae > Streptophyta > Magnoliopsida > Alismatales > Alismataceae > Alisma > Alisma plantago-aquatica. The sequence goes on along the minus strand of OY856410.1, from coordinate 811,274,514 downwards.
ACAAAGAGGTGATCGACAATGCCTCATGTATAGAGCTTCATATGATATTGTGTCTATACTCTTTTGATAACTATTGCCATACGAAAACTCTATAAAACTTAGATGCACATAAAACTACCCATAAACTACAAGACGAAAGCCCTCAAGAGATCTTATAAAGTCTGAATGGTCATCTCTGGGTGATTATCTGTCTATGGGCAGAAAGTTGTGCTAAAATTCAACTGTGTCCCCATAGCTAAATATAAACACTTCCAAAATTGACTTGTAAACCACGGACCTCTTTCAGATACTATAGTAATTGTAATACCATGCAAATGGACTATCTCATCAGCATATATATATATGTGCCAACTTATCCATGGTATACATCGTCATGACTGGAAATAAGTGAGCTGACTTGGTCAACCTGTCAAAATCACCCAAATAGAATCATGACCTTTGTCTGTCCTAAGAAGACCAACCACAAAGTCCATAGTTATATGATCCCATTTCAACTGTGGTATGGGTAAAGGTTGCAAAGTTCCCACAAGCTTCTAATGCTTTGCCTTGACCTATTGATAGATTGGACACTTAGCAACAAACTCTACCAATTCATGCTTTAGACATGGCCACCAATACAGATACTTCAGATTATGGTACATCTTGGTACTGCTAGGATGAATCATGTACATTGAGGAATGAGCTTCCTTAAGAACCATATTCCTCATACCATCAACAGTTGGAACTACCATCCTATTATGAAAGCAAACCCTCTATCTCATGGAAGCCATCATACTTCCTACTACTAAATTCTAGCATGATATTCTCTATTATAACATCACTCTTCTAAGCAACCCCAATCTACTACATCAAGGTAGGTTTCACCTACAATTTTGCCAACAACCCTGCTAACAAGTAAACCTCCAACTGAAGTTCATCTGTTGAAGTGACACCAGCATGTCCCGCTTCTGACATAACCAAGAATGTAATTGTGCCTTGTCTACAGACGATGACGAAGATGACTTCCTGCTCAAAGCATCAACCACCACATTCGCCTTCCTTGGGTGGTAGTCTATTGTATAGTCATAGTCCTTGATCAACCGCATCCATCTCCTCTACCTAATGTTCACCTCCTATTTCAAGAAGATATACTGATGGTTCTTGTGGTCAGTGAAGATCTGACACTTCTATCCATATAGATAGTGCCTCCAAATCTTCAAGGCATGAACCACTACCGCTATATCTAGATCATGTGTCAAGTAGTTCTCCTCGTGTTTCTTAATCTATCGCGAAGTGAAAGAAATCATGTTCTTGTCCATGCATCAACACACATCCCAAGTCATTCGTCGAAGCATCACAGAAGACGATGTAACCTTTTCCTTGCTCTGGAAGAACTGCCACTGGAGCATTGTTCAACTTCTCCTTAAACAACTGAAAAGAACACTGACACTTATCATCCTAGATAAATGGGACACCTTTTTTGGTGAACTTTGTTAGGGGCAATGCTATAGAAATGAAAGTCTTAATAAATCTCATGTAGTAACCTAGAAAACCCAGGAAGCTTCAGGCCTTAGTTAGAATCTTGGGTTGCTCCCACTCCAGCACTGATTGAACCTTCTTAGGGTCTACTCAAACACCCTTAGTAGATATGACGTGGCCAAGAAAAGGTATCTTGGTCAACCAGAACTCAAACTTGTTGAACTTGGCATATAACCTGTGCTGCTTCAAAAACGTCAACGCCTGGCGTAGATGTTTCTCATGATGTTGGCTATCCCTGGAGTATATCAATATGTCATTGATAAACACTACCATGAACTGATCCAGGTATAGTATGAACACCATGTTTATCATATCCATGAAAGCTACTGGCGTGTTGGTTAGCCCAAATGGAATAACCACTTACTCGCAATGACCATACCTAGTCCTAAAAGTAGACTTGGGTATGTCATCCACCTTGATCCTCAACTGGTGATATCCTGACTATAGATCTATCTTTGAGAACATTGTAGTGCCTCTCAATTGTCAAATATATCATCAATCCTCGACAGAAGATACTTATTCTTTATCGTGACATTGTTCAACTATCGGTAATCTATACAAAGCCTCATGGAACCATCCTTCTTTTCACAAACAACATGGGATCACTCCAAGGGGAAGTGCTCAGTCTGATAAAACCCTTCTCTAGTAACTCCTACAACTATTTCTTCAACTCCTACATATCTATTGGTGGCATCCTATAAGGTGCTTGTACTATGGGTTGTGCTCTAGGAATAAGATTTTATCTTCAAATCAATCTCTATAGGAGGGGAAACACCAGGAAACTCTTATGGAAAGACATCATCAAACTCACACACTATAGGTACCTCCTGGATACTAGGTCCTCCCGCCTTGATATCTACAACATGTGCCAGAATAGCCTCACATCCCTATTTGATCAACTTCTCCAATATTACTATCAACTCCAATCACACAGGAAGAACATTCCTATCTCCTTAGAAGATTTAAGAAATTTCTCCATCACAGAATGTCTCCACCATAGAACTATAGTCCAAAACAACCTTGTACTTCTCTAAGGCATCCATCCTTAGGATCACATCAAACCATGCATGTCAAGTGGCATAAGGTCCACTTGAATGTTGCATCCCAAAAAATAAAGAATGCATGATGGACACACATCTCACAACTCAGTGAAACCAATAAGAGGGGTGTCTTTCCGAAGACTATCATATCTATTATAAACAGGCACATTACTACTACTTATAACCACTCTGGTTAGAAAAGAGTGTATTGCACTCAGGTAAACCAAAAAAGATATGAAAGAATAAGCAGATAAATTATAATGAAAAAGTTCCATCTAACCTATCACGACCTATAGATTGACCACTCCCTCTGGGTGATTCATAACATAGAATCTAGTCATCGTCTGTTGCCATCCATGTCCCCTGCTAGCCGGACCAGATGACCCTGCCTACGACGTCTGACCATGTTCTCTAACCCCACCACTGTTGTACTACTACTATTGATAACCTCACTGACTCTACCTCATCTGTTGTGTCACTTCTTCATCCTTCATAGGGAAAGATCACCTTAGGTGCCCTACTTGACCACAATTGTGACAAGTCCTTGATTCAAACTATACCATAGACGACCTTGTCATTGACACTGATGTTGCATTGCATGCTCCTACTGGTGGAAAGTTGTGACCTTGTCACTTTCTTGGAAACCACTATGATGGCACACATGATCTCAGCTAAAAAAAGGTTGATCTGTGCTACGACTGTGGTGATGAGAACCTTAGGTTATTAAAGCCACCAGATGACTATCCTTGGAACTTTGCTGGCCTCTTCTTAGCATTGGCTTCATGTTTCTCAAGAGAAGGCCTTTTGATCCTCCTCACAGACTTCATAAAGGTAGAGAAACTCTTTCTATTCTCTAAAGAAAACAATGTCGTAGACAACTCCATTTTAGACCCTTCTCAAATCTACATATCATTTCCTTCTTTGTCATTATCATATGAGGACAGAACCTCGAGAACTCTATAAACTTATCCTCATACTCATCGATGGACATCGCACCCTGACGTAACTTCTCAAATTGAGCTTTCTTCTCATCCAGGTTCATCTTGGGGAAGTATCAACTCACAAAATCTTTCCTAAACTCTTCCCAACCTACAACAACACCTAGTCTCTTCTCTTTTTCAATGGTCCCCCAATGGCCAACACTGTCCTTCAATAGATAAACCACATGCTTCACATTGTCCTCTTCTGGGATGTTCAAGATCTTAAATGCCTTCTCAAGTTCTATCAACCACATGTCAGAGTCTGTCGGGTTTTCTATACCCACATACTCCATAGCCCCAACATGTATCAACCTCTCAAACGTCTTCCCAGAATCTTGAGATTCTACATTAAGTATGACTTTCCTAACTTGAGGTATTGGCGTTCTATCTGCTAAATGCATAATCGTCACCATGTGCTATCCAAACATGGACTAGAAAGAGGGAGTTTCCATGGCTGAGACATCATAGGCTATTCCAGCCCCATCTCAGGCACTCTATCATCATGTTCCTTCCTACCACCACCTCACGGCATGACGAAGCTGCACTCCACATGCTCTTTACATTCTCTACACATATCTACATAAGCATAAGCTATGATCTCATATTTTGGGTAACGTAAGAATAGACACAAAACCTAAGTCCTTGTCCATGTAGACTTAGTGAACCTAAAGCTCTGATACCAATTTAACTATGACACCCCACAATGGTATACAAGATTACTCAAAACAAAACACGTGATCAACTACTAACACTACAACAAAATAAGACAATAGCATCAAGATTAGCGACAACTAAAGTAATTCATCATAATAGATAGACTATATACAACCAAGAGCAATTATTGTCATTATTAGTGGGCTTAACAATGACAACCTTTTCCATGTATCACAAATATTTTACAAGATCCGAGTTAATATTGAATTTAGCTTCAATTATATCAAAAATATAAGCTCAAGTTTTCATTTGTCATTCATATTTCCCTCTCACCTTGCAACATACACCTGATGTATCTACCCGATCAGATTTCCCTCTCACCCTACATGATATGTCGATGTTTCTACCCATGAAATCCCTAGCTCTAGTCTTTTACCCAACCTCGCTACCTCCTCCTTGTCATCCTATCCCCCTTCCCTCATCAAGCCATGTTACTCATTGCCTCCTCATCCATGTCATCCTCTCCTTTCCCTCCTTTGGATGCCGCCTGCTTCTCCCTCATCAGTTTCTACATGTTTCTTCCTTGTCGATTGCCACCTACTTCATCCTTGTCTGCTTCCATCTTCTTCTTCCTCGTCAGTCGCTTCTTGCTTCTTCCTTACCCTCCCACCAATCTCTTCTTTTCGCACTCCTCTCCTTCACTCCCACCATCCAACGTTCTCGCCTTCCTCCTTATCTCCTTATTGTTTTACCCCCTTCCTCATCGTCCACCTCTAAAGTTGTCACCAAGGTCGAGGTCTTTTTGTGATGGCAGATCATGATGGAATGGAAGACAACTCTAAGTGGAAGGCATCATCAGAGAGTAGGATCATGAGTGCCTATTAGCAAGCTTCTAGTCTTTTTGGAAGAGAGATGAACGTGAGAACCAACTCATCCAGAAATATGTTGATGGGAAATGATCAAGAGACCTCAATTCTCTTCCTGTGATCTCCCCAAGTTGGTAGCATGAATGATAGCCTAACAAGCCTAAGATTGGGTCTAGTATGACAACATCTAGTTATGAGGCATGGAAACATAGAAATCTTATCTAATTATTAGATCCAGTCTTTGAAAAAAACAAATAGAAACACTTAATAGCCATATGGAGCTAATAATACTACTATCTTCCCCCCATTACGAAAAACCCTTGTGATATAGCATCAATAAATTAAAGATAAAGTATCATCAACTACAAAAGTGAACAATTATGTTTTGAAGCACTATTTTTAATGAATATTGGAAGGTAGTATAGTTAAGATGATGATTGGGCCCTCACTATTGTTCACAATGAAGATACAAATATCTTTCAGGTATAAAGGAAGCATTATCCTTTAGTTATAGAGACTCAACTATGTTGGCTAGTGATAAACATTCCAGTCCATTGCTAAAATATCAAGGAAAGAAAATAGTTGTCGATTCTCCCTTACAATAAAATTTATGAATGCTTTTGACAAACATAAATAGTAAATAATAGGCTCATATTGGATGTAGAATACGGGTTGCACTCAGTTTTTACCTTTACATCATTACATATTCTACATTAAGAGATTCTCTACTAGATTGATTTTCTCATATTACACTCCTTGAACGAGTGCCCTATTGATGCAATCATCCTTCTTCCAACAAACCAAATCCACCTATGAATTGGGTGTTCTCTATTATCTAAAGACGAGCTTGTTAAGAGAACCTCCCCATTTGTTCGTAATGCACTATGACAATTATGATAGTCACACATATATAAATAAGACTTATGTATATATTTTTTATTATGTAAGTCAACACTAGAACTTATTTTTCTTCTGAAATATGTTATCATTTTTTCCTGACATAAGAAAACTCATTTCTTGACACGTTAAAGTTGTTGGCATTTTTTTTGAACCTAGAGTAAAAAAATGCAATGTGTTGTCATCTTTACTATATCAATTATCATTTGCATGTGTTTTTGGAAGAGATGGACTGAGGATGGACACTTTGGTTTGGCTAAATTTGCTGACTAGTTTCTTTTGTGATATTTGTTATTTATTAAAGGTTTTCTTGATATGGATAGGTGTATGTGATGTGGTTGGCATGCACTGTTTTCCTATTTATTGGTCTTTTAATTATTACCAAGTTCCACTATGGAAAAGGACACACTTACATTTTCTAAAACATAGTATGTGTTATTTGTATTGATTGAATTGGCCACTCAGTATCTCCCTGAGTACCATCACATGACTATTGACGATCTAGTATGTAACTTGATCTTTTTTTCAATAGCCTTGTTTTCCATATTGTAGCTACTTAAGCTAGGAAGTTATGTAAATTCTTCCTTAAAAAGGACCACGAGACACGTTTACCATCTCCACTTGTTAAATGCTATGGTTTATAACAATGAATGTTGGGATAAACCTGTTGAGGAAAAAGAATGCATTTCTGCACATTTTTCATTGTCCACATGTATTATTCTCTTCTCAATTTTGCTTGCTTTCGTACAATATTATAGTAAATGCATCAAACTTTAAATATTTTTATTTTTTGTTTCTGTTGATGCAATTTTATAGCCAAAAAAATCTTTTCATCTACCCATGTCAACTATTTTCACAAAGAACCAAATACAATACTTATTTTTCTACTATCCTATGTGCTTAAACATATTGTGTAATCTGTTCACTCTAATTTAATACACAATTTAGAATTTGGTGCTTTCTTTGTAGCATTTTTTATTTTTGTCCTATTGAAGCTGACCCCAACACGGTTGGTATTGAGGCTTAGATATTGATGATTTCCTATTGTAGATAGTCCATGCTACATACCATCTTATTCATATCAAAATATCTTATGGAATCTATGTAGTGGCTCAAATATGGAAGAATATTTTCTAATGTGATGATGTGAACTAACTTGTATATTTAATCTAGGTTCATTGGAATAGTAGAATCATCGATTTTGCTAGAACACTAGGGTTGTATTTGGTTTACTTGATAGGATATTGATTGAATCTAAAGAGGTATGGAATTGTATGGTAGAACGAGAGGGAAGGAATAGATGGATCGTTATTTACATCGAGATAGATCTCAGATTGGATATCTTTTCACCCTAAATCACTGGGTGAAATACTAATTACTATTCGGGGTGAAGTTCAATGTTGTGAATCTCCATGACATCAACGACCATATCTAGGTCAACATCATCTCCTACATCATGCATGTGTTTCGAACATTGTCTTTCTAGTTGCATTCTTCAATTAGAAAACATCAATGGTGAGCTAGAAATTGATCTCCTCTCCTTGAATGATCTTTCTTTGATTCTCTAGTCCATTCTTGCACAACTGTACGAAGCTACGACTCTCTAAAACATACATCTGGCTTAGTATCTGTGCAACTTCGTATGGGTCTTTCACCTCAACCAGGTCTTGCTGGGTGCCATCGTCTTGGGTAGATGGTGGTTCGGAGCAGACAAATTGAAACAATGATAACAACATGTTTCATTTTTCATGTCCAACTTTGATGATTAATTAATAAATTTATGTTATATTTCCTTCCTTACTTTGTAAATTTTCAAATCAATATATGTTGCTTTTATCCTCATAACCAATTCAACTTTATCCCTATATTTGTCACTTGATAATTACTTATTCATAAACTCCATGTAGTGTACATTCTCCGAACCTTGGTAAGATATTTCAAGTATTTGGTTTTTTCACACAATGAGGTCATGCGATATGTGCTAGGACTTTTTACTTGATGATGATTTTTTAGTTGGTGTGCACTCTCACTGTTCATTTGATAGGGTATGCATAGAAACTTATTCTTCTACCTCCGAACATCGATGTAGTCATTGATATTGCTTCATGTGTAGATTTATGTACTCTACCATTCCAACTAAAAAGAAAGAACCAAAGCTATAGTAGGTGAACTTTTTCTGTTCTAAGAGGTATTTTTATTCTAAATAATTGTTTCTAGAACATTAGATAGATTGTAGTTTGTGTACACTTTTGACTGAGATGTTTGTTTCACCTTCTACTTTCCCTATGTCTTATACTATCGAATTAATTACTCTAGTAATCCTAACAAACTTTACTTATAGATCTATCACTCTCTCTAGATGATTGTTGCATTTGCATCAGAAGGAGAATTGAAGGGGTTCAAGGTTGTAGGGGCACATCTTGTTTTTGCAGTGAAGACAAGCTTGAGAGAGGCGATGTTAGCTCAGGTGGGACTAGCTTCTTGCTTTCTCTGTAGAAGTATGATTGAGACCAAAATTGACCATAGCCTTTTTGGGAAAAATAGAGGCAACGATGACTACTTGTGATCCCTAGTACATGGGCATCATCAATATCTATGTTTGAAACAACATGCAGGTATTCTTCCGCCCTCCCTATCCCCCTACCTTCTCTCTACCTACCTTTTCCCATTTTCTTCTACCTATCACCCTTTGCACTAACTGGCATAATCCTCAAGGTTTTCCCAATTTTTGATGAGTATGTTATTGGGGGCAAGCAATTAGTAATATAATATGATTGTATTAATCCAACACTGCTGACCAAAAGTTCAAAAAGGGACTTCATACTTTTCAAAACTTGACACTGCAACAATCCGGTGCCAGTATTAGTTCATTTCTTAAAAACTGCACATGAAGGTTTTCTATTTTTCCTGAAGCTAATTTTGTACTATTTGCTTGTTTCTTATTCTATGGGAGTGTTGTCGGTACACTCCATGTGAGAGAGACTAAAATTAGGGCCTTACTACATGCCTACACTAGGTAATATGATGTTGTAATAATTGGTGACTTTTTAAAAAATTGGTGTTCAAGATGTGACACCCCTCCCCGCACTCTACATCATTTCATATATGAATCAAATATGATGATAAATATGTATTCCACATTATTATTTGAGTCTTATATGATGACATGTCACTTTTTCTATCTCATGCATTTATCTCATGCTATTAATTCACAAACATAAATTGTAGTTGAAAGAAATCAATGTTGAGAAGTTTTTGCCATCCTGATTATAGTAAGTTAACTAGTGATGTAAGACATAACAAATATAGTTGGTGGTGTTATCTAGGAGGCAAGTGTAGGTATCACTATATCAATTAAATTTACATATATTCTATTCATTTATCTTCATGTGGACATTTATCTAGTGATTCTGTATGATTAGTTGTTTCTAATATTAAATTTGGAATCTAATACAGTCATAACTTTACTACTTCAGGTAATATCTTTTCCAATCTTTGTCTCTTTTTAACTAAATTTTATCTATTTACACAACTCAATATGTGTCTATTCTAGAATAAACATATTTCTAGTCACCATTTTTGTGAAATTGCTTCTTTGTATTCAATTGAGAGCTCATTTCAGGAGTGATAATGTTGATCTCATGTCAAGCTATACACTAACATAGCTACTTTACTTATCATGCACCAAGTGATGTTATCACACTACGTCACTATCCAAGGAACTACCTCAAGGGACTACTTATTATTTTGGAAAACATTAACACTTAACTCTTCACACCACTAGTTACTTAAAGCTCGAGTTTGCACGAGGGAATAGAATCCAAATGGTGGATTTATGATGGTTGTATCTCTTCTCAGGATTGTCATAAGATAGTTGTCTCATGTTTTGTCATAGTAAACACGGTAACTCATCTATCTTCGTGCATTTTGTGAACTTGGTTTCGAATCTAACTTTTTTATTTATGTACTCACCTATTCAATGAATTTGTAGTAGAACATGGTTCTAGGTTGGATTTGTGTGTGTTGTTTGACATTGTGGGTGTTGCAACCTGATAGTCGAATCTATGAAATTTCACTAGAGAAACCTGATCAGGGATATGACTAGGAACCATCGAAACCTTGTTGCCATACCCATATTCAATCCCCTATGATTGTGGAAGATGATCCTTGTGTTGGTTCTTTCATTGTCAATCACTACTAAATCCACATTATCTTCTAGAACTCCCCATGTTGAATCAACCCAGTAAGAAGATCATTTTTTTTCTTTGAAGATTTATAAGATGTCAAGAGTCTTCTATAAACCTCCTTGTGATTGTTCACCCTCCACATAAAGAAAACAACTATTATAGTAGGTTGAGTTAGAGTATGGTTAAACACAGCTTCATTACAACTCTTTCAAGAAACTAGGAAGTAGACAAAGAGCTATATTGATTCAATAGCACCACATTCTTACTCACATCATACTCAGACCGACAACCATGAGGGTGAGAATGAATTCAGTAGTACTAAATTCTTACTCACAACATACTCAGACCAAAAAAATGAGTTCAGTCACACAAGAAATATTATATTAGAATATGCATGCCACTAGTCATTTTAGTTTCAATTCCTAATAAAATTAAGGCTAAGGAATGAGTATTAATGTAGCTATTTCTTCATAGATAGAGATGAAAGGTGAGAATAAGAACAGGAATAAGGAGTTGACGTACTCTAGATTGGTTGAAAATCTCATTTTCTTCCACAAATATGTCTAGCACGGTTCCTCCTAAGTTTTGTCCAAGATTCGCATGCCTCCTTCAATGCACTGGCTAGAAATGACCCCCTCGCATTGGACATTTGACATGGGAGGTATTAAATACAAACTCCAGTGAAGTATTTCCATCTAAGATTGATATAAGCGAAAGATTCAACACTGATCTTGTGTATGGTCGAATATCAGGTGTGTAGATCCGTCTTCACTACACTTTATCGTAAGCGGGTAGGTGATCAAGAAGATATTAACAATCTATCATCTGCATTATTGGGAAGTGAACTGCTTCCACATCCTCCCAATACCGAAAAAAAGTTTTTTTCCTATGATGATCCCATTTGATCTCAGGTTTTAAAATATAATTTGGGGGTAAGGGCCTTCGGTATGATGTGGTTGTGGCATCATGTTCAGTTCTATATGTTTCCTTCTCATCTTGTCATCCAACTTCCTTTTATCCATTAAAATAACTTTATGTCACCTAAAGTATAATCCTTTACCAAAGCTAGAAATATATGCATTATCAAGTAGATAGAGAAGACCATACCTTGATCTATCCATTAGTTATCCCGATGTATTTAATATCGTAGTCTTAGATTTTATTCTTTTTGTGATTCCTTTTGCTTTCATGTACCAAATTTTGGGCTATATTGATATTTCTACTTGTAGATATTTGTATGGAACTGAATGTTGGGTTGTGAAGAAACAAGCTTTCAGAGGATTAGTGTGGAAAAAATGAGAAGTGGATGCATTGCAAAATGAGGGATCTTGGTGTTACAATTATTTATTAAAGAAATAGAGTGAAAGTGAATAGTAATGAGGAAAAACTACAACAAGGGCTTTGATGATATGATGATGAATTCATAATGTTGGATGATATGTGTTGATGATATTCTTTAGATAAATTGGAAGTTACTTGGATAACTGATATTTTCCTTTTCAACTACGTTACTTATTATGTGATATGCTTTTTAGTTATTTATGTTTATGTGTTTAACAGTCAGATACAACTACTATTTTTTGGAAGATAAATTGATATTATATTTTGTGTGAAATGGTGTTCATTGATGATTATGTCACATGGTAGTGCGACTATACCTCCATTTTATTGTAGGGGTGATTGCATCAGTGTTGAAGAACTGAAATAGGTACAATAAACCTTAAAAAGGCAGCATGAGTCTTACTGGAAGAACTATGCACAACATGACAAAGATTTTGGCTACCATTGGATGCAACATGGTTATCAGAGTGATGTGGATTATTCTAGGTTTAGTTGTGAATGTAGAGGAGGATATTATCATCTATAGGCAACCATGACCTCTTTCTAGTAGAATGTATTTTTATGTGAATGTTCAGTTCCCTGAGAATGAACGAGTGCTAACTTGGTGTTGCTGCTATGTAGTAGGAAAGTAACCATTGAAATAAATCAACTTGGACCGTGGATGTGTGGACTATTGAAGTGCACCTTGTCTCTCTCTTGATGGCTTATTGTTTTTTCTTATTGATAGTTAGAAAGGAAGCATGGACACATTTATAGACACCAACATTGACATGTACACGGACATGGGACACACCAATTTTCTAATAGGACTTGAACACGACGTTGATGATGGCTATATTTTTCTCTAATATTTACATATGTGAGTGCATAATACATGTATGTATAGTTGTATATGATTATGGGATTAATAGAGGCATTCTCCCCCTCTCTCATTCCTGTAACGGAGGTCGAACATTTGAGAGGGTCATAAACCAGTGCCATAGTTGGGATTCAAACCCGGGTCCCTTTGTTAGGGGACACCATGCTTGACCACTTGAGCCACTCCTTGTCGAGATACTTGTATATGATTATGAATGAAAATATGTATGCTTGTGTGGAGTACAAACAATATGAAGTAGATAAATAAACCTGTTGCATTTTTTTAGGTAACGACGTCAGATTTTCAGAATTAATAACTGAGTTCCCCACACTATTTTAATTAGTTTATTAGACCAAATTGTGATTCATGGTATATAACTCATATTGGATTTTGCATTTAGTCTCTTCTTAAGAGATTGATTTATAAATTTGATTATTTCTTATTGTGTTATATGTTCTCAAACATATAAACACTTAGAAGTGGTTGTTTTTCCAAAATCTACACTTAGAAATAGATTACTACTGGAGCAATTGTTTCACAAAGTGTCTGGGGAGTGTCTGGGTTGTGTCTAGTTGTGTCTAGGATGCAAAAAATGGCCAAAATAGATAGGACATGACATAGCCGTGTTCAAAACTTTTTGGGCCGTGTTGGGGAAGTTTTTGTGTCTAAAATGTGTCTGACACAAACACAAAAACCATATAGAACTATCTGTGCTTCCTAGGTAGTTTGTGCGTGGGATTTTCATTGCTACTAACTCTACACTAAAGGATCAATGATTGTGTTGTGAGTGAAAAGAGGCTTTAGAACATATGTTACTAGCACTGACAATGTTCATTGGGGCCCGTCTTTTCTGAAATCAAATCTACTGCAAATGCAGATCAACACTCACTAAGGAGTTCTAAATTTTCAATGAAATACCTAATCACATAATGTTTCCTTATATATAAAAATTGTGTGGGAAGGTGGGCTAGTATTGATCCCTACTCTAATTCTATGGTTATCTCTTCTGGTAGCCATTGCCATGTGATGAATCTAAGGTTTAAAAAGTGTGAGGCACAATGAGGCGTTTTTGTATTAGTGAGGTGAGGTGTAAGCCTCAAGGCATTTGAGGTGGTCTTAATAAATAAAAGTATACATTTACAAACATATTTGTATATATATAATGATATTATATTTAAATATATTTTATGTTTATGCATGTGTGTAGCATAAATATGTATATAAAAAGTTTCAAGCAAACTAAAATGAAATATAAATTATATATTAAACTTAATAAGGACTAAAAGAAGTTAAAGACGACTACAATACTGAAGAATATGCATAGAAATAATAACATATCAATTAATTATACTCTTAGATCAAAATATGTAATTAAAAATGAAAAAGTTAGGGAGCTAGAATTTGGAATTAGTAGGAACAAGGATCCAAAATTAGTTAACAATGAGTTAAAATTCACTGACATGGTAAATAAGAAGGTAGCAAACAAAGATAGATTTAGCAATGAAGATTGAAAGAATTCACTTAGAGAATGAAAATTAAAAATTTTGAGTAAAAAAAGAATTATAAGTAACTACAACAACTCTTAATATTATTATATAGATTAAGTGATTGTACAAATCTTATTTGTAGAAAATTTATTGGTTTACATAATGCATTATCTTCCCTTGATCATACAGAAATCCATTAACTAAATGGTTGAGGCTATGTCCATTAATACTATAATCCCTAAATTTCAAAGTAACAGACCATCCCTTTATCATATGAAAATTCAAATTGTCCTCAAATCATATTTTCTACTAGATTATATGGAAGTCCACACATACAAACCTATTTCCAAGGAAACTAATAAATATGCAGTTAATCTTCTTCAGTTAATCTTTCATATGTTATTCCTTGTGAAGCTTTGTAGGCTTCAACTAAACATGAGTTTTATCCTTCTTGTATATCCCTTCTCATGTGAGTCATGTTGTAACATACCAAAACTTGGACATACTATCTTTTTGATTCTCTTTCTAAGATTTTCCTTTCTTTTCTATCCTCTTTGGCCTTTATGTGGAATCTGTGGAAATAATTGTGGTTTGGTGAACATTTGTTCATTATTATTGCCAACAAATGGGTTTATGCACAAATACATCTATAAATATTTTTAATAAGGATCTACTATGCAAATTTACCACATATAGGAGATAATGATAAAATAAATTTGTTCTAGAATATTCCTTAGCCTTATGGAGCAAGGAAGAGAAAAAAGAATGAATACTAATGCTTTCAACATGTTAATGTGATATTGAAATAATTAATATGGGAAATATTGGTAATTTTCCTTGAGTTTGGTTTGCCTTGAAGGACAAGTTTCATAATTTCGAGACAATGATAATTATCACTTTTATTTTGAAAAGAAAAGGTGAGTTTTCCTCAAAATATGAAATAAAATACTTAATGACTCAAAACGTGGAAAATAGTTTTACATTCGTAATCTACACATTAAAATTAGCCTTTGGGTGAATTTTTATGTAATTTGGATAATCTTTAATATACATGTTAAGTTAGGAGAGAGAAAGTGTGTAGAACCTTCAAAATATTGCATAAATGTACAAACTACTTCAAGATATAAAATTAATGGCAAATTCATATACAAGACGCTTAATATGACTTGTATGTGAAGTTTCATCAAATTTGAGAATCTTATAACCATTAATGATGGAAGAAAGAGAAAATAAGATTTGATTTATTTAACACATAAAAAATTCTCAAAAGGAAAATCTAATTCTATATTCAGATTCCTCATGTCCAATATAGGTTGTGTATCAAATTTCATTTAATTTGGGATTCGTTTGCACCCTCAAATGAAGAGAGAGAAAAAGAGAAATTATTGCATTCACATTTTGTTCGAATTGGATTTGGAATAACATTTATGTGTCACACGATTCTGGCCATCGGATTTTTGATCGGATGGTTCATGGATTGTCTGCTACCTTGTGCCCAAATAGAAAGCAATAGTTGCTTTGTGATTTATAAAATCAGGATTTCTCCCTCGTTTCTCCATCTTTGTTCGAGATTTCATCACCATGGTTTTCTATGTTGAATTTTGCATGTAATGGCCCCCTACTCGGAAACTATGATCGAGTATTTTGCAAATGCCTAATTTTTCTCCTCAAACTTCTAGTGCGGCTATCCCCACACGACCATACACCCATCGATGCCTATAAAAACCTATGCCTAGACTTTTGCAAGCTTCGTTGCAACCTTTTCCTCACTCCAATTTCTCTTTTGCTTCCGTGTTTTTCTACTGCAGAGCCGAGCATCGGACCACAACTCTGGCGACCATGCTCTCCCCTCATGTGGTCTCACGTCAATTGTTCTTGAGGTATCTTTCAGAAACACCTACTCTTCATTTTGGAGGTGTTGGTTCGACAATTGTTCATCTCTTCAAGTTTTACCCAAATTATGCAAGAAATGAGCAACTTACTTCCTACTTCCATGGCATCGGGTGTGAAGGGGAAAATCCCCCTCGCCTTTTCCCAATTTTACCCCTTCGATCTCTATTTCTTTAGTTTTTCTCGCCAAGGGTGGTTTGGTAATTTAGCCCTCATCCTTCTTTGTTTTGGGGTGAGTCAACTGCACCTTTGACCCGTGACTTAGTCTCACCCAATTGGACCAAGTCAGTTGGGCCCGGTCTCCCTCTCTCTCCCTCTCTCGCTAGGTGTTTGATGATGTGGCTTATTCTGATTGGCTGATATTGCAAACTTCATATCATTTTATTCCTTTGTCCAAAAATTAAAAGAAAATATTTTTTGGAATAAAAAATGTAAGCTTTCTAAGAAAAACATTTTTAGACTTGGTTTTGAGTTTTGTTGAAAGGTCTTTTATAGAAAATGATTTTAATGCATAAAATCACCAAAAATGCACTTTAATCGTCATAACTCCAAAATAGATAAAATTATATGTTTTCTTAATCAGGAGAACCTAATAAGATCAATGGTAATGTTTTCAGAGTCTATATTAGAGTTTATGTGAAAAGTCTAAGACTAGGGTTTTATTTACATTAATGTACATGATAAACCCTAATACATGATTATACATTGAGTTGAAAATGAATAATTGAATTGCATATGAGAGGGATGTGCTTTCCTTACACCTAAGTTGGGCATAATTGCAAACCCTAATCTAGTTTCCCCAATGAGGCTTCTATGAAACCCTAATATCTCTTTTGATATTTTTTTTTCTATATTTGCCTCAAAATCAATTTTATTATTTATTTCTTGGGTCTTGTACCCCATTTCCATGTATACATTTACTTGATGCTTATACGTGGCATAGTTCTTAGCATGTTGATTTTATTAGACCATTGAACTAGTGTAGTGGTACTTTTGTACAACCACACATAGATAGGGCATGTGTAAATTTTCTCAGGGGAATGTGTTACTCTCCCCGATATAGAATATTTGTAGGTGATTGGAATGTGTTACTCTCCCTCACCTATTGGCTGAGGTTAGGTATGTAGGTAGTCAATATTAATCATGCATGCAACCTTTTTACTACTTTTTTTATCACAATAATCTATTTATTTATGCCTCATACTTTTGACTATCTTCATCTTATGATGAAATCTTAACCTTTATTTCTGTGTTATTTATTTACATTTTGTCCTTGTTCACTATTGACACATACCTTGGTTCTTTCTTTTGTTGGGTGTCTTCCCAACCACCCAAGGTTTGATCAAGGTGTTGAGCAAGGCCTCAGATCAGGGTGCGCAATAGGAGTGTGGAGTACCAGCCTAGGATTAGGATGTGGTATGCATGGCTCTCAACATGGACCTATCTCATGAAGTTGTTTCTTGGAGACAAAGTTGGTGTAGTTTAGAGTTCCCTCTATCTAGATCCTTTTTTTGTTGTAAACCCTATATGGAAGATATGATGTACACTTTTATAAAATTGATTATGGTCATTAAATTATATTCCGCTGCAATACTCTTTGGTCTTTTGTATACCATTTATATAAGATTTGAAAATTTTACACCTATTTGTGCATACCTTTTTGAGTGTGTTTGGAATGGATGTTTTATTTTTATAATTTTTAGTAAAGGGGTGATTTCACTCTTTTACACATGATGTTGCTGATTTTGATTAAGTATTATGATCTGATCTCATTTGTTGAATCTGCTAGGAGTATGACTGTGTGGTTTCTTCAACATGTTCTCAAATGTTGATATGGTTGAATGACTATGTTTTTTGACATTTCTTTCTTCACAACGATTCCTTTTGTTTGGGTCTTGCTTTTAATGGAGTTTCTTTTCATGAGTAGTTGGTTCTCTATTTTAAAACAATTTGCTATTGGTCCAATTTTATTGTTTGAAGATTGTGTGAAAATGGTTAAACATGGTTTGGTTTTTTCAACTTGTCTATTGTATTGGATGAGCTTTGACACATTTGGTGATGTATTTTGTCTGACTTCCTATATAGTTAATGAGTTATTCTACCATTGGGTTTTGATTGTCTAGCACATAATCTGGAGTTTGAGATTTCAATCTATTCTCTTTTGATTATCCCTATATTTTACCTGATGCTCATTTATGCTAACAATTTGTTAAATCTGGCCATTTGAGAGATTGACATTGTATTGTTGTGTGCTGAAATTTAACCATGTAAGACTTTGGGTATTGTCTCTAGTTTGCGGTGACGTCTTTTAGTCAAAGTTGTTGTGATGTTGAGACTCTCGATGCAAGATAATATTCTTGTATCTTACTGCAGATTTAGTTTGACTAGGAAATTCTAGTTTGATGGGCATGTTATGCGAGATATAGGTCTGGAATATCCAATTTCTGTCTAGGGCTATTCTAGATGATGGACAGTCTTACACCATTGCTCGGCTAAAAAGTTTCAACCATTTTTATGATGGTTTAGTAAAGACTTATGATTTTGAAAAAGATCTAGCTACAATCACCTCTACAACTTACCTTTCTCCATGCTTATTTAGAAACTTATAGGCCGCTCAACCTATATACTTTTTTTATTATATTTAAGCATGTGCCTATTTGACCATTTTTTTCCTTCTTTAACTTGAGAGATTGTTCCTCTAAGATTTATAGTAACCTCTTGTAATTATATTTTCCTTTTCAGTTTCTTCAAAATGGTTCTCACCATGTAAAGTCCTTTATCAGTGCATGAATTATCACACTAATGAAAAAGTTGAATATAATATGGAAGACAAAGCAACACATACAAACTGGAAGTAAGTCTTCCTATCATAGATAACATGAATTGGTAAATTTTTTTCTCTTCTTTTTTAAGTAGTAGGAAATAGACGTACAAAGTATGACTTTTGTTGGTTGAACTTGATATGTTTTTTAATTTGGTTAATAGTTGATTTAGTCACACTGAACATCACAATATACCTTTCTACACTAACATTAAATTATTCAAGTTGTAAGTTAATGCAATAAAAATATTAGAACTGTATGCTGCAAATAATGTAGGGACTTAGCATGTAAATGAGTGACTATTATTCAATTTAAAGTATTGCATTCCTTCCCAATATAGATCCTATAATTTTCTTGTGACACTACACAAAGTCCTTCCAATTTTTTGAAATGGGCAATCTGTATTCATCCTGTGTCCAAGGGTGACTGATGCGATGATTTTGAGTCGCATTTATAGACTTGTTTTACTTGTGTTTTATGTGTTTATTGGTCATTTTGGTGGTTAATATCATATAATTCACTTACTTTAGTCTATGATCCTTCTCAGTGTCAAATCTCTCTTATTTTATTGTTTTGAGCATAAATGATTACAATAATAGGTTTTATCTCGGCTTATGTGGTTTTGTTTTGCAATTTCAGGAAAAATACATATCTGCAGTTGTCGATACCATTGACGGCTGTCAATACTATCGACACAACCACAGGCAGCCAGCCGCAAGGAGCAGCCCAGAGTCGATACCATCGACCGAGAAGTCGATGGTAGCGACATTCCATCAGGTTGCTGGCGACCAGTCAGTCGATACTATCGACACGTGGAGTTTGAACGACGGAAAAGGGGTAAAACTGACGCCTAAGGGTGTCGATACCATTGACCCACGTCGATGGTATTGAGTCAGCATCAGGCGCAATGAAGAAAAGAAAAGAAGGCTTGCCGATATCGCGTAGTGTCGATACCATCGACCCGCATCGATGGTATCGACACCGTCAGATCAGAGTTTGTTTCAGATCAACTCTAATCCAACGGTTGTGATATTTTTGCAACCTAAATCGGGGATTATACCTAATGACGGCGGCCAAGAGCAGGGTATCATGTCATTAGCCGCTGCACACGTCTCAAGAAGGTGTGGAGAGAAGAACAGGGTCCAGAAGCACGCCCCAGCCATTTCGGAAGCCGAAGAAGACGTTTTCCACCGCCGAAAGGCTTTAGATCGCGTATTCTACGCCGAGGAACGCTTGGATCTTCTCCGTTCAGGGGTTTCATTAATTATTCACATTTTTCTCCATGTTTCCCCTTTTCTCAACCATGTTTTGCTCTGAGATGAACATGTAGGGCTAATCCCCTTTATCTTTAGGATCGGGAGTAGCCCGAGGAAGCATTGTATGACATTTTTATCATCGTAATTTATAATTTATCTCTTAAATCCGTGGTATGATTTCATTTTCTCAATTATATTGTGATGCTTGATCACCATAATGATAATCTAATGCCTTTAATTACTTTGAAAGAAGAATTAACGGTTGAAAAGAGACGAAATTTACATTAATTAACAAATCCCTTGAACAAGGTGATGTAAGGTTAATGGTGGAAACTCAGAGGTCGATTCTAATGCACCTAGTTTAGGGTATAGGTTACTACAACGGTGGAACTGACCTAGACTTAGGTAGCGAATTGTACCATGACAGTGGGCAATTCTAACTACAAGCCACTACCTGGATTGAGAGATGAACCTGAATAACTATATGGAAATTCATACAATGAAAACATGCGGTGAAACCGCAATCCTAAAGATCTCCACTTGAATTGATTAAACTAAACATTTAATCGATTGCTTTGTTTTCTTTTCTTTTCTTTTATTTTTCAAACAACTCTCATAACCTTTTTATTGGTCTAGCTGATTGTGAGTAGTTAGTAGTAGTCTACCGATAATTTAGTGTCCTTGAGTTCGACTCGGGCCTCACAAGGGCCTATACTACATTGACGCGTGCACTTGCGTTCGACGCACGGTAAAATCGTGTCAAGTGTTTGGCGTCGTTGCTGGGGACACGGCAGTTGTCGGCACTACGAGTGCTGCAAGCGGCCATTCTAGGCCACATTTTTATTTTATTATTTTATTATCATTTTAGAAATTCATAGTTCTATCTTTCATATTATTGTAATCTTCTAGCACTGTACTGAACAAAAATTATCATCTTGCAGGTACTGGTGCATGGTGAAGACGCGTAGCACCAACTATACACAGCAATCACCAGAGGTTCCACTGCCGGGACCAGACGACGAGCAGAACCATATTCAAGACCAAGCATATAAAATAGATTCCAATTCAGAACAAGAAGCCATGGTTGAAGAGCAGACGATATGGGAGAAGATACAAGCTTCTTCCTCATCCGCTTCAAAGGGGCCAATAAAGAAGCAGACAATCAATATTCCAACTTATAAAATTGATCTTGCATTAATAAATTTGGTCAAATCAAATGCATTTCACGGGCTTAAAAGCTAAGATCCGGTGACTCATATTAGCCAGTTCATGGAGAATTGCGACATGATCAAGATAGACAGGTTTCCATAGGAGACATTGTACTTGAAGTTGTTCCCCAGCTCTCTGGCGGGAAATGCACGAGAATGGCTACATAATCTTAATGATGAGTATGTGGAATCATGGAACCACATGGTGGAAGTGTTCTTTGGAAGGTTCTTTCCGCCCGAGAAGACAAATGATATGATCCGAAAAATTCATAATTTCAGCCAGAAAGCAGGAGAGACTTACTCTGAGACCTGGGAACGATTTCAGATCATGCTAAGGAGGTGCCCGCATCATGGGCTTGACAAGGAGAAGCAAGTTAATATCTTCTATTTTTCTCTCTCCGAGCATGATAGAAGTAACTTAGATTCTGCGGGTTCATGTTTCTTCTTAAACAACACATGCACAAGGTGTTGGGAAATTTTGAAGAACATGGCTAAGAAGCAATCGTGGGGTGATAGAGACGCTGTAGAGCATGTTCAGGATGCGGGGGAGTCAAAGGCCATCAAAGAGCTAAATGAGAAGATGGACCTTCTAGCAAAGAAACTGCTTGCAAAAGAAGATGCAGAATCAGATGATGAGGCTCAAGTAAAATTCATGCGCCAACAGCAGGGGTACAGAAACAACGATTATTCATGGAGGAAGGACAAGAAATTTTCCTGGAAGGACCCAAATTATTTCTTGCAGGACCCCGACGCAAAACCCCAACCGTCACCAGAGGATAAGAGCAATGAGTTTCTCAATCAAGTAATAAAGCAGAACCAAGAACTAATGAACACTTTTGGCCAGCAGATCAAGCAACAAGGTGAATTCATGAATCAGTTTGGGCAGACCTTATTGAGTCATGGGGCTCAGATGAGGATGATAGAGACATCTTTGGCACAGATGGCAGCTGAAATAGTAAATTTGAAGAAGCCAGTGCAGCAAGGCTTTCCCGAAAATATGAACATTCCAGGAGGAAACCAACAGGCGAAGGCAATCTTGCTACGGAGTGGCAAGTGGATTTTAAATTCCAGGGGTGAGGAACCGAGCACACCCCAGTCAGAGACCATAGGTGAGGCCGCAGAGGAGGTCCCAATTCCAACCACAGGACCGATAGAGGATGTGGTAGAGGATGTTGCAACAAAACCCGTCAATGTTGAGGAGGAGACACAGAAGAGGATGCCATATGTGCCGCCACATCAGAGGGCACATAATGTCCCGGTCCCATATCCTAATAGAGTGAAAGCCAAGAAAGTGGATGCTCAATTCAAGAAGTTTCTAGATAGCTTTAGGAAGTTGTCGGTCAACATTCCTCTTTTAGAAGCAATTGAGCAGATACCCTCCTACGGAAAATTTTTGAAAGACATCATCACAAAGAAAAGGAAAATCCCTGATACTGAGGTTGTGGTTCTCAAGGAGCAGGTAAGTGCCTTCATCATGGGCACATTACCACCTAAAAGTCAGGATCCGGGCTGCTTCAATATTTCATGCTACATTGGTAAGGTGAAATTTGGCGAAGCACTGTGTGATTCTGGGGCAAGCATAAATTTGATGCCTCTCTCTACGTTCAAGAAATTGGGACTGAAAGAATCAAGGCCAAGCAATATGATAATACAGTTGATAGATAATTCAGTAGTGAAACTGTATGGTATTTGTGAATATGTGTTGGTGAAAGTTGATCAGTTTGTATATCTAGCAGACTCTGTTGTAATGGAAATGCAAGATGAGCAGGGTAATGAGTTACTCCTTGGACGACCCTTCCAAGGCACTTCTGACATGATACTTGAGATGGGGAGAGGTCATTTGACCTTGGGTATCGCTGATGATCAGTTTGAGATGGTCATGTCCTCTAGCACAACACAATCAAAAGCTAAAGAGCAATGTCACATGATGAAGCACTTTGATCAGAATATTTCTATTTGTCTAGGGAAGCCATTTTTAGATATGGCTCATGTAATGACTAAGGTGGAGAAAGGGACACTGGCTGTAGACATCATGGAGCAGACCAAGGTTGTGTCTCTTAGCAAGGTGGTGGGTTTTACCAATGATGAAGGGAGGACATTCCTCCTTCTACTGAAGATGAGGCCATAGCAAGTTCTGTTTTCAATGCATATCCAGAATTGCTTCTTGAAGCCTTTCTGGTTAATATAACATATAATTGGATGAGAAGCAAGTCACTACAAGAATGTACCAAGATGCTTCAGGTGCTGCCGTGTTTCTACACTAGGTACTATGAAGACCTTAGAGAGCTCCCACCACTGCTTCAGTCATCCTTGATCAGCCCACCAGATTTAGAATTGAAGCCACTGCCACCTCATTTGAAATATGCATTTCTAGCTGAGGGTGAGAAGCTTCCAGTGATCATTTCGGCATATCTGAGTGTCGAGGAGGAGGATCAACTGCTGATCGTGCTGAAGAACCACTGAGGTGCATTGGGGTGGTCGGTTGCGGACATCAAGGGGATTTCCCCTACATTGTTCCAGCACAAGATCCGGCTCGAGGAGGGAACCAAACCTGTAATTCAGCCACAACGCAGATTAAATCCTAGCATGATGGAGGTCATCAAGAAGGAGGTGATCAAGCTCCTTTCTGCAGGTATCATTTATGCTATATCCGACTCGACTACACAGGTAGTCCCTAAAAAGGGGGGAATTACTGTTACACATAATTTGCTAAATGAGCCAGTCACGACCCGTTTGGTAACCGAGTGGCGTGTATGTATAGACTACCATAGATTGAATGCTGTTACACTTAAGGATCATTTTCCTCTCCCATTCATTGATCAGATTTTAGAGCGATTGGAGGTCGATCTCATTTTTGTTTTCTCGATGGTTATTCGGGCTACAATCAGATTTCCATTGAACCTAAAGACCAAGAGAAGTCCACCTTCACTTTTCCTTACGGAACATTTGCATACCGTCGTATGCTCTTTGGATTGTGTAACGCACCAGCAACCTTTAAGCGTTGCATGGTAGCCATTTTTTCCAATATGGTTGAATGTTGTTTGGAAGTCTTTATGGACGATTTCTCCGTCTATGGTGCGTCTTTTGATGAATGCTTATACAATTGGGATAAGGTTTTGCAATGATGTGAGGACACACATTTGGTTCTCAATTGGGAGAAATGACATATGATGGTTAGTGAAGGGATCGTGCTTGGACACAAAGGGTCTAGCAAAGGGTTGGAGGTAGATCCGGTGAAGATTGAAGTTATTTCTAAATTACCCCCATCAAACTCGGTAAAAGGGGTAAGGAGTTTTCTAGGTCACACCGGTTTTTATCGCCACTTTATAAAAGATTTCTTAAAAATCGCCAAACAATTATCTGAGCTTCTAGAGAAAGATGTTGTCTTTGATTTTAACGACAAGTGTTTACATGCTTTTAATGTGCTTAAAGAAAAATTGGTTTCCGCACCGATTGTGCAAACACCAGACTGGACAAAACCATTTGAATTGATGTGTGATGCATCGGATTTCGCAGTAGGGGCTGATTTAGGACAATGTGTGGACAATAAACCCGTTGTGATTTTCTATGCATCCAAAACCTTAAATGAAGAACAACTGAATTACATGACAACCGAAAAAGAGCTTCTCGCTATTGTTTTTGCTTTTGAAAAATTTCGGCAATATCTTGTAGGATCTAAAGTCGTGGTATGGATGGACCACGCCGCCATTAAGTACTTGATGGAAAAGAAAGATGCCAAACCTAGACTGATTAGGTGGATCTTACTGTTGCACAAATTTGATCTTGAAATCAAAGACAAGGCCGGAATAGAAAATGTGGTTGCAGACCATTTGTCTAGGTTGGAAAGGGTAGATGGGAAGGATGTGCATATACCCATTACTAAGATGTTTCCTGATGAACAACTTCTTTCTTTTAAATCTAAATATCATTGGTTTTCTTATATTGTTAATTATCTTGCCTGCAAAATTATCCCAGATGATTGGATAAGCCAAGAGAAAAAAAGAAAATTTTCTATTCTTTGCGATATTATTTCTGGGATCACCCCATTCTGTTGAAGCAGTGCAGGGACGATGTGTTACGCAGGTGTGTACCAGAGGTGGAATATGAAAGTGTCCTTCGTCATTGCCATACTCTACCGACTGGTGGCCACCATGCAAGTTCCAAAACCGCGGCCAAGGTACTTGAGAGCGGCCTTTACTGGCCTACTTTGTTCCGGGATGCATATGACTATGTGTGGCAATGTGATTCCTGCTAAAGGGCGGGTAACATTTCAAAGCGACAGGAGATGCCCCTCAATGTATTTTTAGAGGTCGAGGTGTTCGATCTGTGGTGTATTGATTTTATGGGACCCTTTGTGTCCTCCAACTCTTAGTTGTACATTCTATTAGCTGTTGACTATGTATCAAAGTGGGTAGAGGCAATACCCACTAGGACTAATGATGTCGTTGTAGTGTGCAAGTTTGTCAAAGAATACATTTTCTACATGTTTGGTGTACCAAGAATGATTATTAGTGATGGAGGTACACAATTCCGAAATCAGAAGTTCGCGGAATTGTTGAGAAAGTACGGTGTAAAGCACAACATTGGTACCCCGTACCACCCACAGACACAGGGGAAAGTGGAAGTCTCTAATAGAGAGATTAAGAAGATCTTGGAGTGCACTGTGGCTTCGACAAGAACAAACTGGAGTACCTTGCTACCAGACGCTTTGTGGGCATATAGGATGACGTTTAAGACACCTATAGGCACTACGCCTTTTAGGTTGGCTTATGGTCGGGCCTGCCATTTGCCGGTGGAATTGGAGCATAAGGCACACTGGGCGCTGAGGAAGTTGAATTTGAGCTATGATGAAGTAGGAAAGAAACACTTGTTAGAGTTGAATGAACTCGACGAGCTGAGAATGAATGCCTATGAAAGCTCGTGGATTTACAAGGAGCGAACAAAGCTGATTCACGATCGACATATTCAGATGCGTGTCTTAAAGAAGGGAGATAGTGTGCTCTTGTTCAATTCAAGGCTAAAGATGCATCCCGGGAAATTGAAATCCCGATGGAGTGGACCCTTCACTGTAGAGGAGGTCAGGCCACATGGAGAAATCATGTTTCGCGATGGTGAGACAACATTCTTGGTTAATGGACAACAATTGAAGTTATACTTTGGTGAGGATTACACTAGGAGAGTGCATGAGGTCAAACTCATTGTGCTTTCGGATGCATGAGGAGCTTGATTTCGTCTAGCCTAAGACGTTAAATAAGGGCACTTGTTGGGAGGCAACCAAGCCATTGGTAGTTTTGTTTAGTTCTTTTACATTTGTAAGTTAGTTTGATTCGATTTTGTTTCTAGTGTAAACAAGGTACCTTGATCGCTTGTTCAATGTGCAGGACTAAGGCAGGGTCGATACCAGTGACCCTTGTGTCGATGGTATCGACAGGGGTACAGTTAGGCGGCTGCAAAAATTTCTCTGCGTCGATACTATCGATGGCCTCGTCGATGGTATCGACCTACCATCAAGTGGCTCGTCAAAATGAGGTCGATAGTATCGACATGGATGTCGATACTCGTGAGATCTCTAGAGATTTTTAGATGAAATTTGTCTCAGTGAAGTCGATACCATCGACGGGCCTGTCGATGGTATCGACCCGGTTACAGGCAGAAAGTGGCGGCCGGGTCTCGCGAGGGTGTTTGCCCTAAGCAGAGTCGATACTATCGACTTGCGTCGATAGTATCGACGCGACACATCACCGATACGTGAGAGGAGATCAACGACGATCGCTACATCAAGAGAGTCAATCCGTGGGATGGGTCAATACCATCGACACCCTTCGATGGTATCAACGCGTCATCGATCTGGGCCCCCACATCAGGCTATCGAAAGCTGTCGGTACTAGCGGAAGACCGAATTATGCTACAGGAGTCGATACCATTGACCCGCATCGATGGTATCGACGGGTGCACAGCAGCGACAGCCTCAGCTATAAAACGGAGGGATGGTTGTCATATGTCGTCACACTTTCAGAGCCTTTTCCCTCCACTTGTGTCGTGCATCTTGTTGTGCAACCAGAGCCTGGCTACGAGCATCCAAGGAGTGTGATCATCCCCGATCCTTCATCGAGCGGAGATTGTCTTCTCCGACCTTCACCAAGCTCCTTCTCCTATTCCTTCTTTCTCGGCGATGATGGTGCCTACAGCCGGTGCATATTCTTCACGGGCGGATCCTATGGAGATCCCCGAGTTCATTCCTCTACCTACTGCATCCATTCCTCGTCCGAGGATTGTCCATCCTTCCGCGGAGGTCCGGAAGGTCTACGAGGAACTGATGAAAAGAAAGATCAAGCCCACACGCTATGTTGATCGGACAATGGTCCGGGACCTGGGGTTCAATGACAACCTTGCCTACTTCTTGAAGGGGCAGGCGAGACACACAACCAGGAGGCCCGACGAGCTGGGGTTCCACACCGACGACCAACCATTCTTCGGCGAGTGGCCGACTTACAAGGAACTCATGGCGGAGTTCATGGCATCATTGGACATCAATGTGTTGCCCAATGTCTTGATCGCCACTGACAGAGAATGGAAGAAAGGGCGGGTGTCGTTCAGACTCTTCAACATCAACTACACTATCACTCTCTCCCAGTTCAACTCAGTGTACAACTGGTATCATGACGCTTACCAGCACCGGAGGGCAGATAATAGGATGGACTACGACGCCATATTCACCCAGCTCGTGACTGCGCCTCCTGGCAAATCCGTGAGCTACCACAATGCGTATGATGTAGATTTCGAGCATCCATTTGTGTGGGTTCTTCACGGCATGCTCTGCACCACGCTGTTCGCTTGCGGTGACCTGTCTCTTAGCAAATTCCAAGAGACGGATTTTTTCTTCCTGCACAAATTGCTGAAGCGCGAGGCGTGCAATTAGGGTGCGTTCTTCTTGACGCACGTGGTAGCCGTAAAGAGGAGTATGCGGAAGGCTCCTATCCATTTTGGAGGGATAATTACTCCATTGGCCACCTATCTTGGGTTGGATCTCTCCCAGCTTACTCCCTTTCCACCAGGACCAAGGTCAACCTGCAACATCTGCACCGCTCCAACCTCATCCTGCTTCGTGATGGCTTGGCATATGCACATTGCCATGTTAATCACGCATATCAAGAATGTTCACTTCCAGACCCCGTCTTCCACATCGAGGGCGCTCAACATTTCATATGGCCTGTCATAGCCATTGATGACTCGAATGAAGACGGTGGCAATGACGACAATGATAATGACGGCGACGAGCATGAAGAGGAAGAGGAGGCCTTTACTCCTCTTCATGCACGAGTGGCACCCCGGAAGCATCCTCACATGCATATGGGTGCATCTTCATTTTCACAACCTCCGCCACCACAACCCTCTTATCAAGGAGAGGATGCCTACTCCATGTAGGGGATGTATACAATGCTGTAGGAGATTCATCAGACGCAGCAATAGCATACCGCTTCATACGCCGGTATTCAGGATACAACGAACTGGCTGTTAGATAATCAGAGGGCCATTTTCGAGAATGAGCGCCTCCTCCTCGACAACCAACATCACATCCATGACATGTTGCATAGGATGGAGATGCAGCAGCAGCCCTTCTACGATCATTACTGGAGCCAGAATTATTTTGGGGGGTATCCACAACCTCCGCCCATGCCCCAGTATGATCCGCTCTTTCAGGGGCAATACCCATCTTGGGACCCCA
Organism: Alisma plantago-aquatica; assembly: GCA_963693085.1. Taxonomy (NCBI): domain Eukaryota; kingdom Viridiplantae; phylum Streptophyta; class Magnoliopsida; order Alismatales; family Alismataceae; genus Alisma; species Alisma plantago-aquatica. Next base: position 811,245,783 of record OY856410.1, on the reverse strand, counting down.
CAGCTCCGCAGTACCCGCCTCCTCCTGAAGAATGATTGGTATCTCTGTTCCACCTTTTAAGGTTGTTTTTGACTATGAGGCCATAGTCAAATTCAAGCTTGGGGGGGGAGTTGGAACAACTCTATCCTTTATTTTTCCCAGTTTTTGTTTTTATTGTTTTTTCTTTTGTCATTTATTTCTTGTAGTCTTAGTTTGTTTGTAGGATCCACACTCTATCTAGTGTAATTGTGGATGTCTTAAGTCATGTGTAATCTCTTTGCTTGTACATGGGAATTAGGGGCAAATTTGAAATTTTTTAGTTTTTTTGCAAGCCTGTGTTGTTAATCTTTGAGCACATAACTTAAGGAAATAATTGGGTTTGTCAACTCTAAAACAGGAAATCACAACTATACATTCAGGAAAAACACATATCTGCAGCTGTCGATACCATCGACGGTTGTCGATACTATCGATACAACCACATGCATCCATCCGCAAGGAGCAGCGCAGAGTCGATACCATCGACTGGGAAGTCAATGGTAGTGACATTCCATCAGGTTGCTGGTGACCAGTCAATCGATACTATCGACCCCAAAGTCAATACTATCGACGTGGAGTTTCAGCGACGGCAAAGGGGTAAAACTGACGCCTAAGGGTGTCGATACCATCGACCCGCGTCGATGGTATCGAGTCAGCATCAGGCGCAACGAAGAAAAGAAAAGAAGGCTTGCTGATATCGTGCAGTGTAGATACCATCGTCCCGCATCGATGGTATTGACACCATCAGATCAGAGTTTGTTTCAGATCGGCTCTAATCCAACGGTTGTGATATTTTTGCAACCTAACTCGATGATTATACCAAATGACGGCGGCCAAGAGTTGGGTATCACGTCATTAGCCGCTGCACATGTCCCGAGAAGGTGTGGAGAGAAGAACGGAGTCCAGAAGCACGCCCCAGCCATTCTGGAAGCTGAAGAAGACGTTTTCCACCGCCGAAAGGCTGTAGATCGCGTATTCTATGCCAAGGAACGCTCAGATCTTCTCTGTTCAGGGGTTTCATTAATTATTCATGTTTTTCTCCATGTTTCCCCTTTTCTCAACCATGTTTTGCTCTGAGATGAACATGCGGGGCTAATCCCCTTTATCTTTAGGACCGCGAGTAGCCCGGGGAAGCATTGTATGACATTTTTATCATCGTAATTCATAATTTATCTCTTAAATCCGTGGTATGATTTCATTTTCTCAATTATATTATTATGCTTGATCACCATAATGATAATCTAATGCCTTTAATTACTTTGAAAGAAGAGTTAACGGTTGAAAAGAGACGAAATTCACATTAATTAATAAATCCCTTGAACAAGGTGATGTAAGGTTAATGGTGGAAACCCAGAGGTCGATTCTAATGCACCTAGTTTAGGGTATATGTTACTACGACGATGGAACTGACCTAGACTTAGGTAGTGAATTGTACCACGACAGTGGACAATTTTGACTACAGGCCACTACCCAGATTGAGAGATGAACATGAATAACTATATGGAAATTCATACAATGAAAACTTGCGGTGAAACCGCAATCCTAAATATCTCCACTTGAATTGATTAAACTAAACATTTAATCGATTGCTTTGTTTTATTTTTTTTCTTTTATTTTTCAAACAACTCTCATAACCTTTTTATTGGTCTAGCTGATTGTGAGTAGTTAGTAGTAGTCTACCAATAATTTAGTGTCCCTGAGTTCGACTCAGGCCTCACAAGGGTCTATACTACATTGACGCGTGCAATTGCATTCGATGCACGGTAAAATCGTGTCAGTGACTACCAAAATTGTACCTTATCCTAACATGCTACATTTTCAAACAAACTCAAATAAAGAGTCTTGGTCCATATAGCATTCTTTGGTTATTCAGTTTCAGACAATACAATATTGTTTGCTTCTAGTCTTAAGAGACCCCCAAAGTGGGATGTGATACATTGTGGGGATGTTCTTTGGGATTTGTGTTTTATTACTAAGAAGATGCTTGGACTTACTTAAATATGATGAATATGTGATGAATTGGGGGATAATTTGGAAATAAACTGTCGATCTCAGAACCCTTCTGGTCATTTTTTTCACTATATCTATCCTAACTCTGCCTTTCCTTGTGCAACTTACTCTACATTTTTTATTTTGTTTTACTAGGAAATCTCATAGTCATCTAGACAATTTCTAAGATGATGATGAATTGGTGGATGGAGAGATAAAAATGGAGTCATAAGGGCAAAAGAGTCAGACCAACAACAATCCAACAACATTATTGTTGATGTGAGTACTTCGGTCGTCATCATGGAGGCAACAAGTGGGGTTGATAAAGCAGCAACAATAGCTGCATCATCTCTTATTAACTAACATTTTCTCTATTAGAAAATGATGTTGAGGAGAGAAAAAAATGGAAATTAAATTCTTTGGTGCCCAATATGCAACATGTGAGTCTGACAAAGAAGCACCAACAACCTTTGATACTGAAAAGGGTTTACTCGCTATAAATGTTGCCTCCATTGTAAACTTAAAGAAGGAATATGGTCAATATGGTAGTGATTACCTCTATTCACTATTAGTTATACAATTGTTTGATTATGTAGAATGGTCTAATAGTATCCCTTGACTTTGTCAATGTTCTATGGTTCTATTTAACGCTTGATATCATGATCAATCAATGTGAATGGATGACTCTGTTGGACAATGTGCATAGTGCTTTTACAATTAGCGTGATACCAATTATCATATTACAGAATATGAGAGTCACATAAAATTTATTACCCAGAGCCAAAACTTCAAGATTATTAATTCCATGTTCTCATTAAGACATCAGAAATGCCAACCATCAAACCACAAGAGTCTTAGACTATAGAACATAAGCTATGCATTAAACCACAGTGATAAGTGAAGATAGCTGATCATAGTTAAGAGGTTTTTGTAGACCAAAAAAGTTGTAGAACCATGTATACACAGTAAATAGAATTTAGACTAACTCATGAGTTGGTAGAGATAATCTTGTCTAGAAATAGGATAATTGAGTTTGTTAAAAGAATAGGAGAAGGCAAGCAGCAGATAGCTTCATCTTCATCCTCAAAGGATAGTCAATCTACTGTCACGTTTCATGTTTTGTTATCTTTAATAAAAGGGTGAGGGACTATTATCATTGTATATTTTTATTTGTTGAAGGGGCAAAGTGTCATATCTTTCCTATGGAAATTCACAATTTTCTTTGATATAATAAAAATAACAATTTGTGAACACATAGTGTATATCATTGTTGAAGTGCATTTCAAATGGTTATGGTTAAATAGGATAGATTTTTGTATTACAATTGCTAATTCATGCATTTCATAAATACATGGGCAATGCATGAGCTATATGTTTCACATTTCTAAGAAAAATGTTGTTTACCACTATACCTATTTACAAAGGAAATTTTCCATCCTAATTAAGCTTTGTAACAAAACCAACAAGTTCGTCATCATTGATGTTTACTACAGAATTATGCTATCTTGATTACAAATAATGATAGGTGAATTATGTTGGTGCAATAATGATTAGTGAAAAACTATATTTTTTGATGTAATTGATAATAATGATGGAATGAAATTTTTGTCATTATTTGTATCAACGGCAAGACCAGTAACGACAACATGTGAAGACTCTTTTTTCCATCCCTAATATCTATAACGACAACCTTTTTTACAATAATGACAAATATTTTCTACTATTGATGTTGTGTTTTCTTGTAGTGTAATACCCACACAACCAGAAAAGAGGATAAATTAAAATTGATTTCAACATTTCCATCATTTCTAGAGATATTTACATAAAGGTCTAGAAACTATTATATCAACACATACCATATCATGTAGTTACATGTACATCCAGTGGCATCAGCCATAACCTGTATACCAAAGATATCGTTCCACATATACATGTCCTATACAAACATCGACATATTGCCAAAACATGAGTCTTTATACATATCATCTACAAAACATCCCCTACCCAAACTTGGGAGTACATGGATGACTCTAGGACAAAACTACTACAATTACAACTACTAATTGCCAACCTTCTGCTCCTACTGCTCTCCAAGATACTCTTCTTCACCACCACAATCTTGACAACATCACTGATGACCACCTAAAATGATATGGTAACCCATGAAGTGACCCCAACATCCCAGTGAGAGATATATCTCTCAACATGTTATACAATCAAGCATATTAAACATATTAAATAAGATGAACATTTAGGCATGACAACTGTTGTGTGATTTCTACATCATCTTTTCACATGCTATCACACACACATTTGGTTCATTATGATACTATTTAGCCTCTTTTCATATTACTTTTTCCATCTTTTTGTTACTTTACTTATCGCATAACTTGCATTGCAGATATGTTCCAAATAAGACTGAATTGTAGAGTTTAATTCTACTGAAATAGCAGAACGTACGCCGTGTAGGAAGAACGCATGATGTGCAAGATTTCAAAAGAATTTTTGTTTCACCCAGACAATAAAATGCATGACGTGTTCGAGCCTTGAGCACGACGTGTGAGTTTCCAGAAAAGTGCAGAAAAGCAAATGCACGACGTGCACTTAGAGCGTCAGGCTAACCAAAAATCTTCTGGAAAGTCGCACAGTGTGCATTACTTCAGTGCACATTGTGCGCAATGCTTTTTGGAGCAATTGTCGGAGGCCTTGCATGGTGTGCATCTACGATGCATGCCGTGTCGCTGTCAGTTTTAGACATTTGAAAGTTGCGACCTTTTATTTAAAATGAAGGGGGGGGCTTAATGGGCAGTTATCGAGGGTGATAATTCAAAGTTCTCTCATCCTAGAGGAAGACTAGAGTAGAGGAGGGTGATTTTGAGGAGAAAGGAGGTGGTTTCTTTCCAAAGGAGCCCATTTCTTCTTCTATTTTTCTCCATTGTCTTTACCAAGGTGCAGCCAAGCCTCCCCAACTTTGTGCAGCTTCTAGGGAGAGGAGCTAGTTTGTTTTGGAACAGCTAAAGGAGGAGAATTTCGTCCCCAAGCCGGAATTCCTCCCTCTTGTGGTTACATTTTTGGATCTCTTTGTTTTTCCTCCTCTAGATCATGTTAAAACATGAATTTTCTATAGCAAATCTGCAAAGCATGATTATGGATGAGTAATTCCCTTTTCTTGGGCATGGGAGAGTAGCTCCCATGTCATAGCATGTATGGAATAAGTTAATTTTGTACTAAATACTATGTAGCTTATTTTTCTACCATGAAAGTACCAGTTTTATCATCTCTTACATATATTGCTGGCCACTTTATATGCATGCGTTCTGCTTTCTTGCTTGATCTGAGAAGATAAGTAGGAATGTATGGAGGTGCTCTTCTTGGCAACTCTTTTTCTACCATGAGAGTGGAGATAAATGAGTTGAGGAACATGTTGTCATAAAAAATGAAATTTATGCATGAGAATGTGACTTTGAGTTGAGATCGTTGCACTTATACCAGGAGGTGAAGTGCAACACAACTTTTCCTTTAAAAGAAGTGCTTATGTATGTTTATATTGAGTGAAATTCTAATGTCCAAGATCCATTAATTTTTTAATATAAACCCTTTTAGTAATCTTTTCATTACTTGTTTAAATCTGAATTTCTGAAATTAGATAAACATTACCATCCTTTTTAAGTTGATCTAGATTGTTGAACTTTAGTGTTGTTGCACTCGATTAATTACTTAAGGTCCTTGTGTTCGACCTCGACTACACTACCTCTGTATACTTGCGGAGATTGGTTAAGTTGGGTAAACTTTCCTTGTTAGGATTGAAACTCGTTAGTGTAAACAACCAACAACTTTTTGGCACCATTTCCAGGGAGCTACGGCAATTTAATTAGAGTAATAAGTGCTAATTAGTAGTCGAGACTAGATCACCATTTTCATTCTTTAATTTCGTATACCACTTAGTTGTGTTCTTAATTCCTCTTTCTATTTTTTAGGTTGTATGCGTTGCTCACAAAGGGGTCTTCAAACATCTGTGTTGTTAGACCTTGAAATCGAGCGTACCCTTTCAAGCTTAAGAAGAGCAAGGAGAGTACAACCACCACTGCTAGGAGGTACTTCACCATCATCACCATCTTCTTCACACCTTGAGGAAGCTACACGAAGTGATCCAATCATGGAGGACGACCATCCTTTGAAGGACTTCGCAATGTCGGTCGCCATAAACATTTGTGGGGACATTGACCTGCCTATAGTAGAAGCAAATAGTTTCTCTATTGCTCCTTCTATGATGCAAATGATACAGTAGAATCATTTTGGAGGTACAACCAACGAAGATCCAAGTCTTCATGTTGCCAAGTTTTTGGAAATCTGAATACTTTCTGAATCAATGGAGTATCTGCTGATGGAATTAGACTTTTGCTATTTCCCTTCACCCTAAGAGATAGAGCCAAGGCATGGCTTTTTTCTCTTCCAAAGAAGTCAATCAAAAATTGGGACCAACTCTTAAATGCATTCCTTGCAAAGTACTTCCCACCTAGCAAGACATCCCAATTGAGAAATTAGCTCACCAATTTCTCTCAAAATGAAGGAGAAACTCTATATGACACATGGGAACGGTTTAAGGATCTTCAACGCCTTTTCCCACACCACGGTTTAACCAACTGACTGCTACTTCAAACTTTCTATAATGGATTGTTTTACAACACCCGGTTGACACTGGATGCTGCAGCCAATGTCGCATTGATGACTAAGTCTTATCGGGATGCTTATGACATTATTGAAGACATATCACTTAATCACTGCCAATGGGTAGGAGATAGGGGAGTCAAATCAGCCTCTACAGCTAGTTCTTCGACCAAGAAGCAAGGAGGGAAACACACTGTTGATGTTGTTGATCTTATTGCTGCCAAACTCGATGTTCTTACGCAGAAGTTCAAGAAGATGACCACTTTGCAAATCCAATCAGCTGAAGTTATATGTGAAGCTTGTGGAAATGTAGGGCAGTCTTCTTCTTCATGCTTTTCTCCTAATGCAATTGAAGGGAGTTTTGAATAGGTCGATGTCGTTGGAATGCAAGGGAACAAGTAGTACAATCCTTATTCCAACACATACAATCTGGGATGGAGAGATCATCCTAATTTCTCCTACCATAACACAAGCACCGCTCAGAACATCCAACAAGGACAACAACAACTGCAGCAACAACTGCAGCAACAACCACATATCAAACGACAAGGGAATCCGCTGGGTTTTAATAATAGGGGTTACCAATAGCCACAACAACCCCAAAGTTCTTCTTTAGAAGACATGATGGAAAAATTTATGTCTTCACAAATGCAGCAAAATGAAGAACTTCGGGAAAATGACAAGTTGTTAAAAGATGTTATTGCTCAACTTTCTGCAAAGGTGGATGATATTTCCACTCACACCAAAATGATGGAGAACCAAATAGCACAACAAGCTCTAGCACAATAAAGGAATCCGCAATCTGGTTCTTTTCCAAGTCAACCAGAAGTGAACCCAAGGCAACAAGCTAATGCAATTACTCTAAGAAGTGGAGCTGAAATTGAGAGACCTTCTCCACCCAAAGAGAAGAACATGGAGGTAGCCGATGAAGAGGAGTCAAACACTCCTAATTGTAGCAAGGAGAAAGGTATGGCTGAAACACCACCTTCTTTCAAGTCCACTACACCTTTTTCTCAAAGGCTTGCCAACAAGAAGGAAGACCTCAAGTTTAGGATGTTTAAGGACATTCTCAATAAACTACATGTCAATCTTCCTTTTGCTGAAGTTATTGCCGAGATGCCTTTTTATACTCAGTTCCTAAAGGATATATTAACTAAAAGAAGAAAGGTTTATCAAGTTGAAATAGTAATGCTTTCGAAGAGAGTGAGTTCTATTATTCAAAACCGCCTTCCACAAAAGCTTGATGATTTGGGAGCTTTTACACTGCCATGTAAGATCAACAATACCACTTTTGACAAAGGTCTAGTAGACCTTGGTGCTAGTATTAGTCTCATTCCATCTACCTTATGGAAAGAACTGGATCTTGCAGATTTGAAGCCAATAAAGTTGGCTATTGAGTTAGCCGATCATTCTATTAAATACCCAAAAGGCATAGTGGAGGATGTACTAGTGCAGATCGAAAAGTTCTATATACCATGCGATTTTGTCATTCTTGATATGGTGGAGATCCCTTCCAATCCTGTTCTTTTTGGAGGACCATTCTTGAGGACTGTCGGATGTCTTGTTGATGTTGGGGAAGGAAAGCTCACTCTACGTGTTGGTGAGGAAGTAATGGAATTCTCTATTTATGATGCCATGAAAGCACCTGCAAGTGATGAAGAAATTTGTTTGTTAGATACTATAGATCAAATTGAGGAGGATAATGATGATATTGCTTATTTAATGATTAATCTTTGTGATAATGATGTGGTTGAATCAACAAATCTGAAATTTCTGGATCATTTCCTATCTCTAAAGCATAAGCTACTAATGAAGATGCTCCACTTGTTGATGACAAAGTTGATGAAGGTACAACAGGGAAAAAGGTAGAACTAAAAGCCCTTCCACTCGGGCTGAGGTATGCATTTCTTGACCCAAACTCTACATCCCATGTTATAATAAATGATGAATTAACCAATGACCAAGAAAATAAATTACTTTCCAAACTACGTTTGTATAAAAACGTCATTGGTTATTCCATAGATGATTTAAAAGGCATTCATCCTTCAATCTACATGCATAGAATAAATATGGAAGATGATGCTAAACCAACAGTTGAACCACCTAGGTTCCTAAATCAAAATATGCTTGAAGTGGTAAAGAAAGAAATTTTCAAATTAATTGATGTTGGAATCATTTATCCCATTAATGGCTGCCCTTGGGTTAGTGTCATTCACGTAGTTCCTAAGAAGGGGGTGCAACTGTCATTAAGGGAGACAATGATGAGTTAATACAAACACACATGGTCATCAACTGGCGTAGGTGTATTGACTACCGATGTCTGAATAAGGCAACCCGCAAGGATTATTTTCCATTACCTTTCATTGATTTGATGCTTGAACGCCTCGCTAAGCATTCTTACTCTTGTTACTGGAACGGGTATTCCAGATTTGTTCAGATTCCTATTTATCCACCCGACCAAGAGAAAACCACATTCACTTGTACTTATGGAGCATATGCCTATCATCGTATGCCGTTCGGTCTTTGCAACGCTCCTGCGACATTCCAGCGGTGTATGATGGCCATATTCTCTAATTTTACTGAAAATATAATGGAGATTTTTGTGGATGACTTTAGTATATACGGTGATTCCTTTAATCAATGTCTATTGAACCTATCTTTAGTCTTAGCCCACTGTAAAAAGGTTAACCTAGTGCGAAACTAGGAGAAGTGCCATTTCATGGTACAATTCGGTGTAGTACTAGGACATGTTGTATCCAACAAAGGTATTAAAGTGGACAGGGCAAAGGTTGAAGCCATTGAGAAGATGTCTACTCCATCTTCAGTTAAACACTTTCACAACTTTCTTGGCCATGCAGGTTTTCATAGAAGATTCATTAAAGATTTCTCTATGATTGCAAAGCCGCTGTGTTCCCTACTTGCAAAAGACGCCGAGTTTGTATTTGATGATGATTGCCACACAACTTTTTCTAAGCTCAAGGAGGCCCTCATTTCAGCCGCAATTATTCAACCTCCAGATTAGGATTCTCCTTTTGAGTTAATGTGTGATGCAAGTGATTATGCAGTGGGAGCTATTCTAGGACATTGGAAGGACAAGAAACTCCATGCCATTTATTATGCAAGAAAAACCATTTGATGAAGCACAGATCAACTATACAACCATGGAGAAGGAAATGCTAGCCATTGTATAAGCTTTTGACAAGTTCTGACAATATTTGGTGGGATCCAAGGTGATTGTATATACTGATCATGCTGCCATAAAGTATTTGCTAAACACGAAAGATGCTAAACCACGTCTTATTCATTGGATTTTGCTTCTATAAGAATTCGATCTTGAGATCCGAGATAAGAAAGGTACAGAAAATAATGTTGCTAATCATCTTTCTAGATTAACCATGGAGGTTGTAAATCCATTGCCCATTCAAGATCACTTACCCATTGAAAAGCTTTATGCATTATCATCTACTCAAGCTCCATGGTTTGTAGACATTGCCAACTTTCTTGCTACCGGACAACTCCCACCTGATTTGACATATCAACAAAAGAAGAAATTCTTTCATGATGTGAAATTCTATTATTGGGTTGATCCATTGTTATTCAAGCATGGAAGTGATGGGCTAATCTGTCAGTGTGTTGTTGAAGAAGAAATCCCAAACATTATTGGTGAATTTCATGCCTCTCCTTATGGAGGCCATTTCAGAGGAGAGAAAACTACTGCTAAGATACTACAAGCTGGTTTCTATTGGCCCACATTATTCAAGGACGTCAAACTATTTGTTAAATTTTGTGATAGATGTCAAAGAATAAGAGGTATATCCCATCGTGATGACATGCCCCTCAACTCTATCTTAGAAGTTGAGGTGTTTGATGTATGGGGAGTGGATTACATGGGACCATTCCCATCTTCTTGTGGGTACAATTACATTCTTGTTGCCAAATATATAGTAAAGCTATTTCAAAAGATCATCTTTCCTCGGTTTGGAGTTCCTTGAGCTGTAATTTTAGATGGAGGCACACATTTTGCTGAAAACAATTCAACAACCTTCTCTCTAAACATGGTGTAACTCATAAGATCTCTACGCCATATCATCCTCAAACTTCCAGGCAGGTAGAGGTTTCAAACCGACAGCTAAAAAACATTCTAGAAAAGATTATTTATAGTTCAACAAAATATTGGGCTTTAAAGATTGATGATGCAATATGGGCGTACGACACAACCTAGAAGACTATCATAGGGACTACTCCGTTCAAGATGATTTATGGCAAATCCTGTCACCTTCCGCTGGAATTGGAGCCCCGTGCTTTGTGGGCCATTAAATTCTTAAACTTTGATATGAAGAAGGTAGGAGAGAAGTGCCTTTTGCAGCTACAGGAACTTGAGGAACTCTGCCTTTATGCTTATGAGAATGTAAGGTTGTACAAAGAAAGGACAAAAGCTTGGCATGACAAAAGAATTCTCAGGAAGGACTTCCAAGAAGGAGATAAAGTCTTGCTATTCAACTCTAGATGAAAGCTATTTCAAGGGAAGCTGAAACCAAAGTGGTCCGACCTATTTCTTGAGCTAAAGATTTTCCCATATGGAATTGTTGAACTCCAAGGCAAAGACGACAACTTCAAAGTGAATGGACAGCATTGCAAGCTTTATTCTTGTGGAGATGAAGTGGACAAGGGAGCCTCTTGCTCCCTCCAAGATGCTTGAAGGAATTGAAGAGTCTCACTCTGGACTCTAAATGGAGGACCTTGTGGAGTTGACCCCACATTAGGATATATTTCTTTTAAAGTTCTTCGAGTAAAAAATACTCTTTAATTTCGTCAATAAGCCTGTCATGGATGAATGTAATAATTTAGAATTTATGGCCGCCATAAGTATCTTTATTTTGTGCTAACTGACTGCTATTTTCTACAGAAATTCCAAAATGCATGACATGTCTTTATTTGACATGGCGTGCATCTCAATAGAAAATATACTGTAATCGGGATATATCTCCATGTACACGACGTGTTTTCACCAACACGCCGTGTTCTATTCACAAATATGTTTCTAGAAAGTAACACAACGTGCATTCACTCGATGCACGCTGTGTACCCAGAGAGCTGTAGAAGACAATAACTTTCTAAAAAGTTGCATGTTGTGCACTTGTTCACACACGTCGTGCACCTAGAGCTGCAAATGTGCAAATAAGTTACTGGAATCTTACACGGTGTGCATATAAACGAAGCACGCCATGTGTCTATCTATCAACTGAGCAACAAGAGTTTCTGTAAACTCGCACGACGTGCATCCATACATGCACGCCATGCGTTTGGGCACAAAGTGAAGTCTGCAAAGAGATTTTAAGGCCGAACACATCATGCACGTAACCTACACGACGTGCGTCTGGGCGTAAAAGGCAGTTTGAAAAGAGGAAACTTAAGAGGAACATGTCGTGCATATCACATGCACGTCGTGTCTTTTTTCATAAAGATTGGTCAAAAAGGGGGAGTGCACGACCTAACTTCTCATTCCAACAGTCATGTAAGAGCAAAAGAAAGAAAGCAGTCGTGCCCTCAGTAGCACCGCCGCCTTCCTCCCCGCTCACACTGTGCATATCTGCATGTCGTTTCCTCCTCTCGCAAGCCGTGCACATCTGCACGCCGCCAGCTCGCACCTCCACTGACCACCGCCATTTCGACCTCTACTTGCTCCAGCTCTGCGAGCGCCCTAGCACTGCCACCCTAAGCAGTCGCCTAGCCGCCACCCTAAGCACCCACCTAGTAGCTGACAACAACGCCGATGGTAGCCCCCTCAGCAAACGACTCTACAAACCAGCCGTCAGTGTGCCAATAACACCGCCACCATCAACCATCGACGACCCTAGCATCTTGCACCCTACTGCCAACAACTCACACCTCAACAACGCCGCCAACGTCATAATTTTCCCCATTTCTTCCCCACTCCTGGTTGCATATTTCAAACTGCAGAATATCTACAGGTGCACGACGTTCCCTTGTTCTGCATGCCGTGCATTTGAGTTTCAAAGCAAAAAGAACACCTTCCAAGTTCACGCCATGATAGCAATCTACACACCATGAACTACTACAGAATCAATGGCACCAATCAAGAGGGGTTCGGGCAGACACCATGGTGGTGCTTCATCTTCAACGAAACCTTATGAATCAACAACTTTTGTACCCTCCACTCAGTTCCGAGTCACTCGGGAGGAGGATGCAGATTATAGTTTCTCATCACTAGGCGGGTTCTACCTTCCTACTATGTTTGTGAAGGAACACTTGACAAGCTGGGTTTCAAGACTGAGGTAATGGGGTATCTTCAGTTTTTAGGCCTCCATCTACTCTACACTAGAGACACAAAGAACTAACCCCGCCTTGTATATGAATTTTTGACCACCTTTAAGGCAGAAGATGACCTCCAAAACCACCGTGAGACCTATCTGAAGATTAGTTTTCATCTTCTAAACAAATGCTTTTCTATGGATCTTTGCCGATTTTGTACTTTTCTTGGGTGAAACTATGGAGGCTATACTGATTATCCACCCGCTTTCCATAGTGATACTTTTTGGTCTGAAATTACTAGTGAACCGGTGCACAAGGCTAGGAATGCCCATTCTTCATCACTCCATAATCTGATTTTCAGAGTTGTACATCACCTTCTAAGCACATGTCCCTTTGCCAAAAATGAAACTCAAGAGGTCGTAGGGAAAACCAACCTTTTCTTCTTGTGGTGCATGGTCAAAAATGAGCAAATATGTTCTGGTTACTACATTGTAAACAAACTTCTAGAAGCCAAGAAGAAGAAGCAAAGAGAGGTGGGGGATATCATGTGTGGTGGGTTGCTTACTGTACTTGCAATGCAGCTAGGGTTAGGTGTGGCTACCTTAGAACCTACATTGGGGAAAAACCTTATAGACATAAATTATCTTATTTCTTGTGGCCTAATATCAAGGTATGGTGATAGCACCAGAAAGTTCAAGGTTTTTATCATAAAGAAACATTTCATTGTCATCCCCGATGCAGCCCGCAATGACCTCAGAAACAAAGCAAGTTGGAAGGTGGAGTTACAACTCGAGGATGAAGCAGAGACACCCACCCATGGCGCCAGTAGCTCTACAACCACATCTACAGTAGATGCTACAACAATACTTCCACCCTCCACTAGTACTCAGACAGAGTACGCTTGGGTGATGCCTGATGTGAGGCACCTTTTAGACCAGATGGGCACACAGTACACTGCGATGTTCAGCAGTGGTTTGACCACATCGATGATCGTTAGGACCAAATGTGCACGCAGTACACTACGATGTATGACATGGTTGCCCAGATAAATGCTTGTAATATCTCTCAGGGCCATTACTCGGTCTCACCGCCGTATCAGTCACCGCCATCACAGCAGCCTGAGTTTCCACCACCTGAGTTCGCACAACAACCACCAGAGTTTCCACCACATCAGCCCTAGTTTCCCCAGCAGCATGATTCTGCAGACCAGCCAGCCCATGGACATTCCAGATCTTGTCAGCCAGTTTTTCCCAGATCAGGGCGGTGGCCCTCTTTTTTTATATTTGATCTATGACAGGTACTCGGTTGTGAACTCCTTAGGTTTGTTTGACGCAGTGAGGACACTGCTAACTTCACGCTTAGGGGGGGGGGGGTACAACTGGCCGATATTTGTAGTTTCCATTCAGTTTTTCTTTAATCGAGTCAGTTGTGTCAGTTATTTTCCATTTTATTCCATGTTCAGTTTCCTTGATGGTAAAGTTAATATGATTTGAGGATATCGTATTAGAATGAAACCCCCTTGTATGCTTGAATTATTCTATCCTTTATGTTTCTTGGCTACATGAAAAGAAAAATCAAGAGCATGCATGAATGAAATGGAAATTGAAAATCCCCATGTACATGATTTTGCCTGGTGTTTGTAGTTAAAATCTCAAAATCTTTTTACATCTTTGCTTAGTTAATACATGTAAAAGTTCCATTTTGAGCGAATGAATAAACTTTACAACATTTAATATAATACATGATACTCTTACCAAACCTTTAATGCATTTACAATAAATTTTTCAGTGAAAAAATTTACAAAACAAGGACTGAAATCTTGTTACCTTAACATTCTTATTGACTCTTTGGTGTTGAATAATGAATTGTGCTATCCTTTGTTCACCCTTACCCAATAAAAGATGGAAAATGGCCCACATATCATGCTAGCCTAGTGTGAGTCCAATCTGACAACGATGGTTAGGTGATATGAATATCAAAAGAGGGTAAAAACAACACCCCAACCATCATTCCACGTGAGCATAAGCCTAAATTAGCAGCCGAATGTCAGAAACCCAAAAATTTCCATCATCATATCCTTGAGAAAAAGAGTACAAATAAGTTTGTTAATGTTAGTACTAATTTCATCGTCTTACATCCATACTAGCTGAAAATTTTGTAATGTACATGCACTGATTGTTTGGCTTGATTAACCAAATTCTATTTAGTGTTGTCTAGTTGATCATTTCGTGTGATTTAGAACCAACCTTGTTGAACTTAATTTCTCTATCTTGGATGTTGAAAATTTGACACGATAACAATGAACACAAGAACAATGTACTTGATTGGTTGAGCTAATTGCATATCTCATTTTCATTTAATCCATGCATGAGCTTGTTTACTCTTTTGCTTTGATTGTAGCCCTATTCTTTTTGCTTGAGGACAAGTAATAGTTCAAGCTTAGGGGGATTTGTTCTGTTATTTCTACATCATCTTTTCACATGCTATCACACACACATTTGGTTCATTCTGATATTATTTAGCCTCTTTTCATATTACTTTTTCCATCTTTTTGTTACTTTACTTATCACATAACTTGCATTGCAGATATGCTCCAAATAAGACTAAATTGCAGAGTTTAATTTTGCTGAAATAGCAGAATGTACAACCTACAGGAAGAACACATGAAGTGCAAGATTTCAAAAAAAATTCCGTTTCACCCAGACAGCAAAATGCATGGCGTGTTCGAGCCTTGAGCACGGCATGTGAGTTTTCAGAAAAGCACAGAAAAGTAAATGCACGACGTGCACTTGAATGCACGTCATGCACTTGGAGCGTCAAGCTAATAAAAAGTCTTTTGGAAATTCACACAGAGTGCATTACTTCAGCACACATCGTGCACAGTGCTTTCTAAAGCAACTTCCGGAGGCCTTGCATGGAGTGCATTTGCGACGCACGTCGTGTCGCTGTCAGTTTCAAAAATTTGAAAGTGGTAACCTTTTGTTTAAAATGAAGTGGGGGACTTAATGGGTAGTTATTGAGGGTGATAATTCAAAGTTCTCTCGTCCCAGAGGAAGTCTAGAGCAGAGGAGGGTGATTATGAGGAGAAAGGAACTGGTTTCTTGCCAAAGGAGCCCATTTATCCTTCTATTTTTCTCCATTGTCTTCTCCAAGGAGCAACCAAGCTTCCCCAACTTTGTGCAACTTCTCGGGAGAGGAGCCAGTTTATTTTGGAGTAGCTAAAGGAGGAGAATTTCGTGCCCAAGCTGGAATTCCTCCTTCTTGTGGTTACATTTTCGGATCTCTTTGTTTTCCTCCTCTAGATCATGTTAAAACATGAATTTTCTGTAGCAAATCTGCAAAGCATGATTATGGATGAGTAATTTCCTTTTCTTGGGCATGGGAGAGTAGCTCCCATGTCATAGAATGTATGGAATAAGTTAATTTCATACTAAATACTATGTAGCTTGTTTTTCTACCATGAAAGTACCGATTTTATCATCTCTTGCATGTATTGCTAGCCACTTTATATGCATGCGTTCAACTTTCTTGCTTGATCTGAGAAGATAAGTAGGAATGTATTGAGGTGCTCTTCTTGGAAACTCTTTTTCTACCACAAGAGTGGAGATAAATGAGTTGATGAACATGTTGTGATCAAAAATGAAATTTATGTATGAGAATATGACTTTGTGTTGAGATCGTTGCACTTCTACCGGGAGGTGAAGTGCAACACAACTTTTCCTTTAAAATAAGTGCTTATGTATGTTTAGATTTTCATGTTCCTATGAAGTGCTATGATGTGTGATTGAAATTCTAATGTCCAAGATCCATTAATTTCTAAATCTAAACCCTTTTAGTAATCTTTTCATTGCTTGTTTTAATCTGAATTTCTGCAATTAGATAAACATTACCATCCTTTTTAAACTGATCTAGATTGTTGAACTTTAGTGCTGTTGTGCTTGATTAATTACTTAAGCTCCTTGTGTTCGACCTCGACTACACTACCTCCGTATACTTGCAGAGATTGGTTAAGTTGGGTAAACTTTTCTTTTTATGATTGAAACTCGTTAGTGTAAACAACCAACAACAACATGTGTGCATAACAAGTTTGTAGTGAAACACATACGACTACTACTTACTAGACAAATGACTTAGTGAAACACATATGACTACTACTTACTAGACAAATAACAACTAATCAATATAAAAAACAAGGCAAATGTTATCACCAAATGTGAATAGTGTTTAATCCTAAGAAAATATACTACACAGGTGGATTATGTCTTTTATTAAGCCCTAGGGAGTATGAGGTATACCTCTTAAATTCTAACTGATCATCACTTGGTCATAATCAATTTTGTATAAGATCTAGGAGAGCCAGAATCATAAGACCTCATCCTACCTCGGTCAATATGAGTCATCCACAGTGACATATATAGTCAAGTTGCAAAACAACCCAGTCTGTATACAGGTGACGACACTAGTAACCAGAGTATCATAAACCCAATCATCTGAGGTACAACCACATATGTCCTCAATTATATCACATGTAATGAATCATAATCATCTAAGACGTGGCCTCAACTGGTCTCCTGTCAAGGTATGACCACAACCATCCTAAAAAAATGCACATACTGAAAAGTATATGATTCTAATATTCAATTAGAGGAATCCTCATTTCACCATCTAGAAAGTCCTAAAATTGGAATGGATCCATGACACATGGCTCTACATGATTAGGGTTTCACTTGAATAGTGCATGCCAACTGGATGAGTTAAGACTGTATCAATCAAGTTACATACAAACCCTAAAAGAATACTACAACGATATGGGTATATTGCAACTTTAGAAGATATAAAATGTGTGATATATAAATCTTATCGCATCATCAGATGATATCAATCCTTGTCACATCATGAAGAGGATCACATCTCTAATAAAAGATCAATCATGCCTAAAGGTCATTAAGACCACCACATCATTCCATGTAAGAACATCATTATCTTTCCATGTCTTACCAAAGGCTCAACATACCATCGCCATACATGTTTGGCATAATATTACTTATAATAACTTATAAGGTTAATGTGTAACCAAATTAGGGTTACAAAAACATAGAGAGAGAGCATTCTTTCATCATATCAAATACAAGGGAACTAGGTATGATTGTCTACCATCATGTAATTGCATTAGGGTTAGGTTTAGCATGGAAGATTAAGTTGATGTTATAAGCCAGCCCTCAACTACCTATTGGTGCATATCTTACTTTCATTCAAACACGAAACATCATATAGTCCAAAGAATATAGCAACCACTAGGGTCAGGAACTTCATCGACCACTAGGGTCAGAAACTTCATCGACCACTAGTGTCAATACCATTGGCGACCTCCAAGGTTAGCCATCTTAGTGAGTGCTAGGGTTAGGGTTCACTTTGGCGACAACTAGGGTTAGCCACTTCAATGACCACTAGGGTTGGAGGCAACAACGATAACTAGGGTTGGGGTTAGAGTCCTTGGCGAAAACTAAGTTTAAGTCTCATCTACAAACATGAAACTAGAACTTTTGCAACCACATCAGACCAAATCTTTGGTGACCACATAAGAGTTCAAAACCTCAATGACAACATAGCGTCAAAAACTCAACGACCACATAGGTAAAGCTTTGGTGACCATATAGATCAGGTCTCATCGACCATCTAGAATTCAACCTTGGAGACCATATAGGTTAGAATCTTTGTGACCTCAAGAGTGAAATCTTGGCAACCAAAGAGAATTAAAATCTCATCAACCACTTTGAAACAAAATTCTTGGCGACCATGTAAGACCAAAATTCTTGGAGACCAATCATGAGTCCAAAAACATTGGCGACCATCATGGTTTCAAAACATTGGCGACCACATAAGATACAAAACAACAACAAAGCCAATGAGATCGGTTGGAACAAGGAAGTCAAGTAATCTGAACCAAAACCAAACATCAGGTACCATTTCAAGGAGGAAAAAGAAGTTTGAAACCCTATAAATGAACCACTATTTGGGAGAGCAAAAGCCAATGTTGTCCACATGCAAGAAAGGTCTAGGGTCACCACTTCCATCAAGAGAATTATGCATAAGGTGTATGGTTCATCCAAGATGATAAACTACTCAACAACTATGCCCTAAGTTCAAACCCTAGGAAAAGGTATCTTCTTTTTGCTTAGAACTTCATTTAATAGCAAGATCGTGCACATGCAAGGTAAGAGTAAATAATAATCATGGAGTGAGTTATATAACTCACCTTTAAGATGATGTAGAAACTCCAAATAGCAAGGTAGCTTGTAGAAAAGAAGGTACAAACCCTATCTTGAGCACTCTCCTTGGACTATCTAGTCCCTTCTCCAATAAGGAAGCAAACCCTAGGTTGAAAAGGTAAGAAAGAAGATGTTTTCAACCTCTAGATTAAGCTTCACCATGGATCTTACCAAGAAGAGGGAATAAGGGGGTAGGAAAACAAGGAAAGTGAAGGAAAAGAGGGAGATCTCACTTACCAAGGTCAAGAAACCAAGCAAGGAAGCACCAAATGACCACAATTAGGGTAAATCCAAACCCTAGGTACACATGGAAGCAAGATTGGCCTCCTTCTTCAACCATGAGATCCTCCTTCACCACCATGAAAGAGGGGATGGGATACATAAGAAAGAAGAGAGAGAGAGAGGTGATTCAAAGGGTTTGGTTGCATGAGAAGAGGGAGTTATATATGGCTATGGTTGAGAGAGGAAAGAAGGTAGAGGTGTTTAATCATGTTTCCATGTTTACAAGGTCAAAGAATTTCATCCATGCATGCATCTCATACATGTAACCAGGTCAAACACAAACTAGGCAACTCCACCAAGAAAACTCATCAATGAGGGTGAGCAGAAAAACATAGCAGCCACTTAACATTCTTAGCAACCAAGCTGGTCAGAAAAGCAAACGACCACATAGAAACACATCGACCATGAACACAAGGAAAAGTTGGTGACCAAGGTGAGTTCAAAAACCTCATCAACCGACAACCCTAGAGTCCCAATAAAACTTGGAGACCACCAACGTTGGGTTTCTCAACACGAAAGGCTAACCATGAGTCAGGGCACCCATGAGAGCAAACTCTAATCTCGTCATGGCTAGGTGTCGCCACTCGAACCAAGGTGTAATAAGGCACCCCAAAGCATAACTAGATCAATAATGATGTGAAAACATGTAAGTCAAAAAAAGCATGTGACAAATTGCAAGAAAATCCCTTGATATGGGTTAATTTCATAAAAGCCCAAAACAAGCACATATATGAATGTGAAGCTTAATCTTGTCACATGATATCAAATCACATCTTAAGGTTTGATTAAGGTTTTAAGCATCTAATTAAGATAAGAAAGGATGGTCAAGCAAAAAGTAAGGTTAGGGGTCTTACACCCCCTTTATAAAGGAGTTGATGGGTTAGGGTTTCCACAAACCCGGGGACATGAGGAGACAAATTTTATGAATTTTGTTACTACATTGAATCACCTATCAGTCGAATGGAACATCTAGTCAGTCAATTGGAAGGTTATCTTATTTACAAACATATTGGCTTTTTATAAGACGAACGATGCACAACATGACATCAACATCAATCCTTGATCTATACTTACTGATCGTCCAGTCGGTCGACTACACTTGTTAGTCAGTTGACTGGATACTCTAGTTAGTCGACTGGCTTTCCCAGTCAGTCTACTAGACACTCTATTCAGCCAACTGCCAACTAATGTTGTTTAAGTTGATTACCCAAACACTTTAGTAATTAAGTTAAACCATATTCAGGAGTAAAATCCTATTCCAAGTACATCCTATGTGTGCGACCCTATAGGTCCCAAATTACATTGGTAGTGAATGTCCATAACCAAATTATGACATTAAATATAATGACTAATATCTAGAAAAACATCATTGCTACCCAAAAAATTGGAAAGTTGGAGAACAACTTCAACCTATAATATGTGATCAGTGTTACAATGATCATATAGTTCCTTTGTCTCTAATATATAGATTGAACTCGAGGCATGAAATCCTAATCCTCTTAGTATTCAATCCATGTTCCTTGAACTAGATCTTACTGTGTGAGATGCATGTGAGCACACATATCACATATTGGTTCACATGAGTATGGCCATACATTTCTCAGTCTCACTTATCATGTGGCCAAGATATCAACTTTGGAAGGAGGAACAAATCCCATCTACATCACCTTTATGGTAACCCTTATTCAAGGTCACATTAGATGGTGTCAAAGTACATCAAATAACATGTGATGCGTGTAGTGACTTCAAGTCTAACAACCACAATCACCACTATCACTATGGGAGCTGATTCTGACTACCATTTAATAGTTTCCATGTATCACTCTCAAGGTGGGTCTGTTTGATACACTATTCTGGCTTGATATCACATATCATGGAAAATAAGATTTTTCCATCAATCAACACACATTCGAGTCTTACGTATTATTGTTGTCTGTATTGTTTCCACAATAATATCTGACTCAGGAGATGATAAAAATATATATACTCTTATCATACATATGATCTCATTGTTCTGATCCTCAACCTGAAGACATATATCATTAAGTAATATCATTCTTTTAGACATCTATTATGTTGTACCATCATCTCATAATTGAACAAACATTTAGATGAAAGATAACCTTTATTGTTAATAGAATATATTACATGATTCCTCATTACAATCATCGCATGACTGGCTCTCTGGGCATACATACCAACAAAATTTCTAGAAGGAAAAAATCTAGTTAGAAAATAAATATCCACAAAATATATGTAATACAAGGCATTGTAGCAAAGGAATTTTAACATGAATAAGGTATTTATTATTAAAAAACCTTCTCCCTTGTTGCTTGATGTGAGGACTATCCTTGCACTAGCGACTCAACTTTATTTTCCTTCTCTTTCAACTCGATGCAAAATTTACCTTCTTGAATTTTGAAATGGAGGAAGATGTTTCCATTTCTCAGCCCGAAGGTTTTCCTATAAACATGCAAGAAAAGAAGGTGTACAAACGCAACACTGCATTCAACGGATTGAAGCAAGCACCACGTAATTGGTACAACAAGATCAATGCAAGAGTTTGAAAGAATAAAAAATGATATCATTCTCTCCTTGAAGGAGTGTGAGTAATTTTTATTGCTATGTTTTTGTTTTACTGATACAATTCATTTAAGACATAAGCGTGTCTTAGTTTCTTGTTGATCATTTCAAACACTCAATGATGGAAGTGTTTATAATGATTTATATGGGATGGATCCTTTACCGTCTTTGGCTGAAGACACATCAAGGTGAAGATGGCATAATAAGCCACTAATCTATTAAAAAAGTTCAAGCATATTGAATTGCACACTTGTAGTTAAACAAATGGACACTAACGAGAAATTGAGGCTTGAAGATGGCATTAAGACGGTTACATCTGCCAATTTCAGAAGTCTAGTGTGTGGTTTGATATATCACACTTATCAAAGATTTGAATTTGCATTTTCTATTGATGTAGTATCTGGGTACATGTACGATCCAAGCAAACATCTTCTTATGTTACATGAACAATCAACTATAGAATTCTATATTCTCATGTGTCTAATTTTGGATTATATGGGTACTTAGATAGTGATTGGGTAGGTGATGCAGATGATCGTAACAACACATGCAACAATATTTTTAGTCTTTGGCTCAGGTGCCATTTCTTGGATCTCAAAGAAACAAACAAATACGACACTATCATCCTTTGATGATGAGTATAGGCGAAGCAACATCTTTGGCATGCGAACGAAGTTATATAGAACTTTGGCATCATTTCATTCGAGATCATGTTGTAGAATGTACGATTGCTATTGAATTTGGAACACCAAGGAGACAGTCGGCACAGACGTATTTTTCAGACCACTTTCATATGAAAAAATATGTTTACTTGGGATCGAAGTTGGATAGTTGCTGTGATTTTGAATCAGAGGGGTTGTTAAAGATTAATACAAAAATTGCAAGGTGGCAATCCATGTGGGGTCTAAATCTTTTGTACCCATTCTCTGTCCCCTACTCTGTCCCACAATATATGATCCATTGACTTTTATGTCTCATGACAAAATATACGACTGGGATGTGCGAGACACATTGTCCTGGACACAAAGGATGTGAATTCGTCCAAGTGGTTGCCAATCTTTAAGAAACTAGTTTCATTAGTAGAACAAGTGTCCTATTTGTCCTTTAATTAAGCTCCTTAGTTTTGTTAGTGTGTCTAATTTTAATTAACTAGTATATTTTTGTTTTCATTAGTCTCTAATTTCCTAAATGGAATTCAGTCATTGAGCAATTGAGATGATCTTGTGTGCATCGTTGCCGTCGCTTTCGCATATTCACGCTAGTTGGTTGATGCTATGTTCACTGTAGATCTACAGGAGCTCTTTATGCCTTCTCTCTCTAGCTTACAACGCGCGTACTGTAGTTCGGCATTGCCTACGAAGTGAGGACTGGGGAGCAAAAAGTACCTGCATGCACCTAATATAGACACCCCCACTCGCTCTATATTAGGTGCACAGTGGATGTAGTAAGAGCAAACGTCACCTGAAACGAGTTGCGTGCATGTAAGAACTCTTCGCGTACAGGAAAAGTCTGTGCATCCAGGAGGACCAGCATGGTGAACTGAAGTTGGGTCTTATAAACCAAACCAATTGACCCCACGTGATATTTGGAGACGGCCAATCACTTTCTAAACAATACATCATCACTTTTAGAGCGACGTCGATAGTACCTGTGAACAGTGTCCCGGGTATGGTCGGCTCCTGTTATCCGTCTGTTCATCAATCGATGTCGTTGTTGTTTTCACCCGGTTTCCCTACGTACGTCGGCACCACAAACACGAGATCTCGTTTGGATGGTGGCGGAAAGAGATTTTATCAGTAATTTAACGTTATCGGGCTGTTTGGTTGAGCGGGACTCGGTCGTGAGTTATGCTGCTGCTACTGACGCATATCCTTATCGGGCTGTTTGGTTGAGCAGTACGTCTGCCTGACCAGTGACCAGCGCAAACGAGTTGTACATTGCGTGTTTTGGTATCACAATTCACAAGCTTTAACTATCTTCAAGTGGTGCTTGATTTACTTTGTTTTATATCTCGGTAGCTAAACAACAATTCACAAGCTTTAACTATCTTCAAGTACTGCTACTACAGGCATGCTGCGACACATCTATAAGCTATAGAAATGCATCAATTGTACCTTACGGTGCTGTCGACCATCAGTGGTCGTGCTGGTCGTCTTTCAAGCTGCAGCCAATGGTCGTAACTGGTCGTCCGCCGCTGGCGGATACACAAGTACTTGGTGAATTCACTGATATGCCAATTGTCTTGGCGTCTTATTTTTTTTGCTTAGCGCGCCTGTCGGTCGGCCGACAGCATGAGATACGTAAAGTCCGTCTAAGGGCCCGTCTGGTTGGGCCGTGTTTCAACTCATCCGATTGCAACTCAGTCTGTTTTCCAACTTGCAACGTTTGGTTGGATATTGTTGAAGTCCACACCAAGAGAACCAACTGCACGTATCCGATTCTATAGAAAATTGTGGAAAACAGACTGCGTCGCGCGGTTCGTTTCCTCGTTCTCTGCTGTTGCTATAGGTTACTCTCCCTCCATCTGTTTATAGCGTACATCCTTCCTCATAATTACAGCTGGAAACTTAATATCATGGCTGATAGTAATAGATTTTTTAGTGGTATATTCACCGGTAGGTAACAAGAACCTATAACAACATCTAACCAAACGAAAATAAATCAAAACATATGCGTCTAACCCAGGGGCGGAACCAGAAAATTGCATAAGGGGGGGCTGAGTTAGCTATACATGGCACTAGTTGTGATAGGGGGGCTGAGTTTAAAAAATATGCCTACAATGGGATTTGAACTTGAGTCCATAGTTTAGAACTAATGTACTTCTATCAATCCAGCTACAACTTTGCATTGTCATATATCTAAAGAGCTCGTATATGTACTATATTTGTAATACTAAACATGCATAAATACATATAAATAAACATTTAAGATTTTGGGAGGGGGGCTGAAGCCCCGTTAGCCCCCCCCCCCCCCAGATCTGCCCCTGGTCTAACCAGATGATAGAGTTGTACTTCAATTTCCTATTTTGATTTTAGTGTGTCTGAAATCATACCACCGCTTCCAACCGCATGCAACCAAATTAACCCCAAGTGAACGTAATGATGTACGTACGCTACCCACCACCCATTGCGTGTATATTGTGTAGATCCAGAGCTTCGGGTCTAAGCCAATGCGGACACCGACACGGCGCATTGCCTTCCTACCGCCAACATACTGCCGTACACACATGCATGTTGTCCGACGAACCTGACATGGAGGAGAAGTTGACACGTATATTCACGGCATGTATATCATGGAATGTGTCTGCTAAATCAAATGATCCTTTGTTTATTAATGCCAGCACAAGCGTATCATACATGCATGGAATGTGTCTGCTAAATCAAATGATCCTTTGTTTATTAATGCCAGCACAAGCGTATCTAGATATCGCAGTGGCAGATCCATAAATGTGTCGTAACTAGTAAGGGGGTTGAGTTACTATGAGCAATGATTTTTTTTTTTACCATAATATAGATAGAAAAATTACATATGTGATAGGCGTAGTAGCACGTCTTGAAATTATTTTTACCAAACTTATAATTAGTATCACATCATCATATATGATAATTTCTATACAACCTATAAAGAGAGAAAAACTCATCAATAGTAGTTTGACTCCTTCCAATATGTAATAATACACAAACATGCCAACTTGATCAACATGATAGATATTTTTGAAACACAAACAATGAATAGACCTATAAGCACACAACTAAACTACTGGAACATGCCCATACATTCAACGATTAAAAGCCAATTCTCTCTACCTTGTAGCATTTGATTATCAAAACATAAATCTAAAACTATTTTTCCTCCAGGACAACTTCATTTATAGTCAGACGTCCTGCATTCTATGGCACACATACGTATATGACTAATTAACAAGCAAACATACAGTTTGTGGGAACTCCCTCTGAATCTAAGATTAATTTTATGTGGTTAATGATTAGTACAACACAACACCTGTATCAGCATAAAAATAGTAGAGGAAGCAGTTGTATTAAGGCATGGAGATAAATAAACAAAAAAGGTAAAATGTTATGAAGTCGAGACACCAAGTCACACCTGTGTTTATTTTAATCTCAGAGCACAACTGTCCAGTGTGTATTTAAAAGCATGTCTAAAATAAAAGTTAGCAGACTAATAGGAGTGATGAGCCGGCAAGACACATGCGTTCATTATAGAGTTATAAGACTGGGTAGACCTGTAAACGGATCAAATACAGAGCAGATAATGGTATATCCAATATCTGAATCCGTAAGAAAACTCGATTCGATATCTGATGTATATCATATAATAATATATGACGTGAAAAATAATATCTGAATTCAGATAAATATCCGACCTGAACTAAAAATCACAAATGTATTGCTATAAATATAGTATACATAAAAATATTGATATTACAATGCATATATATGATAATATATTTATATATTCATATTTGTATATATTGATTATATATATATATATATTTATCATATTGAGATTTTTCAGAGCAGATACAACTATATTTGATATTCTACTAGAAATATTTGGATATGAAATTTGATATCCTAAATCCAATTCGGGTTATGTGGATGTTAAAATTTTCTTAAAATTTTAGAATCGAATCCTAATCGAATTTACAGATTATAGATATCCATTTATAGGTCTAAGACTAAGTATAAACCCGTACATTAGCATGGACTTAAGAGTAATGAAAATATTCTAAGATGGTGCTTGTAAAGTTATGATTAAATATGTTTTAATTTCAACATTTCTGAAATATATTAACATACAACAATCATTTTAAATACTTCAAATGAAGATTTTGTTGCTTTTGTAGAAGAGATGCACATGAAAATAGTTAATATTATGTTGCTACTGGTCCACTTGGTACCAACATAGAATTTTGGCCAATTAAGATAAAAAGACTTTATTATGATAAAGTGTGATAATAATATATACACACATCTAAGGAGTTTGGTAAAATATATTAAAAGATTGTTGACCATATATTTTACAACCCAAAATCGAGTAACATGATTTTTTTAGAAATATTTCTAATAGAAGAAAAAAATGATTAGTAGGAGTGTCCATCGTGGATGTTCATGTTGCATCATTCAACAAGGTGTTTTGCTTCATTGGATTCTTCTTGTCTTTGTATTATCTTTTTTTCCTACATGCCATTAAGTTTGTTTCCAATTTTGATTTATAAACTTGCTAGATTTGCAGTTGGTGATATTATTGGCCCGTCTGACACAACACACAAGATACAATTGGATTTATAATAATCTTATTTATAATGTGCATGAGTTAGATAAATACTAAAATAAAATTTGGATACTTGTAAAACAAGATTTTAAAGCTTCTGTGGCAGAGATGTATATGAAATATTCAAATATATACATTTCTACTTTGTTGTTGCTATTATTGGTCCGCTTAGTACCAACACAGAGCAGTGGGCAGTTAAGATTACAAGTCTCTATTATATGGTAACATATTTACAATAATCAGTTTTATAACGTGGTTGAGTTAAATATATACTAAAGTAAAAGCTGAGATAAGAGTGAATAAAGATAAAATTATGAAATACTTCACTTTCATATGATGTGTTAATTCAAATTTCTAATAAGGAACCATATATGGAGAAAACATCAACAAACATATTTACTAATTTTGAGAGATGAATATGAATTGGACTTTTTAGCATCTTTGAGCATTCTAGATTGTCTCCTTTGTATCAATGTATCAGTATGTATAATAATGGATTGGCTCAACCTGTTGAGTGTTAACTTTGGTGACACAAAAGTATTCCAATCAACGTAGGATGGGTTCTAAGACATTGGATATTGTTCTTTACCAAATACCTCGTGTTTGACCTCCCACTCATGCGAATGGGTTTTGTCAATGACATTTTGAATGTATGGCAACTGGGGAAAATCTCAATTGTGAAATGTTGCAATCCAATCCATGGTGTTATGATTCACGACATGGTAAAACATGTTTATAGTTTGGAAAATCTATACCTTAGACCTTGAAAACACAACAACAATGAGGTAAATATAACAAATATACCATTCCATAACCCAGTAGGAAAAAAAAGAGGGAGACACACTATCTCATCTACCACCACCCAGCATGACGCCCAGATCCAAGAAAGAAGTAAAAGTTAAAATCATACCAATCAAATTTTTTGTTTGATTCCTTCAAAAAATGACAACATGCTTTCTGTATGCAGTCAACATGATTATTGGGCTTATTCTATGTGCCATTTAGATCCTTCTTTAGTGCCTTCTCCCAATAGAATAATTCCTTCTATCAGAAAAAGCACATGTATATCTTAACCATGTTAATTGAGATATGGGGATTTACATATAAAAATATAAAAGTTACAAGAAAGTACATGTCATGGTAATGTTGGCTTGATCAATGACATAGTATTCATGGAATCTAATGCATATAATACAGTCTAATCTAGTATTGAAGAAATGTATATAGATAGATGATATCATCTATGACTGTATGATCTAAGGTCTACATGATTTTTATGTGGTACTTTTACATTTAAGTGAGTTTTAGTAAAACAAATAAGGCCTACATCCATGTTTGTTGGTTGTTACATAGTGAGCTTTCTATCTTCTTTTTCAATTAAGGATCATATGATATTGTCATTCAATTTGATATATAGTTGTATATGGTGCCCCTCTTTGGATCTTTGAACAACTATAATATTGAGAATGGTACCTAAGGCGTTGCTCATGTTAGTCCTTTCAAAGACTGATGCAATAGAAATAATTGTTGCAGTACGGTTGATGATAATGTCCTTCTTCATTGATGTAAGAATAGAGAATAAAAAACATACATATACATGTAGTATAAAGTCTTTATGAGAGTGATGACATATTTATTTTATGCTTTAAATTTCATTTGTGATATAATGTTTGAGTTAAGGTAAAAATTTAATAGTCCTCTAGGATTAATCTTCTGCATAACAACATGAAATCAAGATCTATGGCAATTCCTCCTAGTTTGAGACAAAATAATTTATTTATCTCAATCAGCTGATATGCAACTTCCTCTTCTCTCTTTTTGTTAGAAATTTCAAAATTCCTTCTTCATCCCCTAAAAAATAGTAATAGAGGTGGACATACTTACATTTCATGTCACACCCCGATCTCACACTAACCACTAATCACGAGATTAGGGCGCGACGGAGGGATTATCACATAAACAAATCATTGAGAATTTTTTTCTTTTTAAAACCTTGTAATGATATCCGGATTATTGATGTAAACTAAAACATAAATAACTATTGCAGAAGCATTTCAATTAAACTGGCTAGAGAACATAAACATAGTTTACAACATGTAACATTGTTTAACAGAAAGTAAAACATAACAGTTAATTTACATCTTTTACACATTCTCCATACATACTCTCTCTCACCCACACCATGTCCCAAGGACCGAGGGGAAAGGACTAAGAGACCTCTAACTACTAACTACGTATACCTTCTACAGACTAAGCGTTAGGATGAAAAGATCCTTCAGATTCCTGCCGCTGATGATGACCTGAAAATGTTTTGAGTAGAGGTATGAGCCTACTCACTCAGTGAATAGCCTTTCATTTAGCTATCACTAAACAACTCATCAATTATATAAAATTGAAATAAAGCATAAATGCAATATTAAACAGGGCAGTTCTAATGACACAGCAGATTTACAGATAACTATCTCATTTCTACGCAACATCAGATGTCTTAAACAATTAAACAATTATAGAGGATTGGCATAGAAGTTCGAATCTCTTAACATATTAAATTTACTACAATCCTATGTGATTCATATTTTTATTTTTATTATGCCCTAATCATATGCAGTGTACTCTGTATATGAAGATCCGTAGCGAACTACGATCCCACCGTACAAGACTTAGCGACACACCCGGGAAATGCTAAGTCTGACGCCAGCCCTGTTCTACCACAGGACCCAGAGGCTCACCGACCTCAAAGCACTACTTTGAGTACTCTAGACTCCTCCTCACTAACCTGAGCACACAGGCGGAGAGTCTCACTGGGTTACCACCATGACTCCGCACGGTTCTTGTTGCAATAACCCATAATTTCCCCCAGTGCCACCATGACTCCGCACGGTTCTTGTTGCAACACTGGTTCTCTTTCCTCGTGCCACCGTGACTCCGCACAGTTATTGTTGCAACACGAGTTTCACCCCTAAGAAGCAGATCTATCTAAAGGGGTTCTACGGTGTTAGGGCACCTAAGTCTATGAACTGATTAACATATAAACACTTAAACAGGAATATCACATTTACTGATTTCATATCAGATCACCATACACTGTCATTCTAAACCGACAGAGCAATATATTTCATATCATTGTAATTTCTGAGAAATTCTCATACCATGCATTCAGACAAATTAGAAATGCATAAATAACCCAACTTATTTCAATTTGGCACATACATAGCGAATTTACGCAATTGAACATCTTATTGCACAAATAAAAGAAATTTACTTCACATATGAGAATCATACTCAACAATTATCAATTCTCTAAAATTCTTGAAAAACGTGCACATTAACCCAAATCCTGGTTTGTGCATCACTTAACTCAATTAAGAGTTAATTACATATCACAATACAATTTAATAACAATACTTGAGAATTTCTGGTAATATTTCGGAGAAATGTGCCATTTCATGTAAAGATCGATTTACACATATTAACGTCAAAAGATATATGCAATTAGGGTTTTCATGCATATTTTATTTATTCATATCAACTTTGAAATCGTACATCTGATAATTTATCAGAAATCTTCATTGTCTGGGTTCATACCCAAACCATACCATTTTCAGACATGAATTTCTAATTTCAACATTCAAATAAGCAATTTAGGTTCCAATGAACCATATAAATCTACCGATTCAATCCACACTGATCAATTGCTAAATTTAATCATATAACAACGTCTAGAAGCAATTTATGAAATAAAATGTCGGGCGACACCAAACGCCGCCCTACGCCTGATAACGCCTGTTATCAACGTAATTCACGCACAAAACAGAAAATATTCAAACGCCTGAGTTTATTAATGATAAATAAATGAAATTCTACTCACAGCGATTTGGACTGTCCGGATTCGTCCGGAAATGCGTCCAAGGCCTGATTCCAGACGGATATTGGTTGTCTTCAACCTTTCATTTAGCTTGTTCACTGTTTTTCCTGTTGCATCAAGCTTCACGGTTGGCGGGTAGAACTTCTTCGGTAGCCAAATCGTAGCTAGAGCTACGGATTTGTGACCTAAACTCCAAGGTCAACTCCAACTAGCTCCCCCCCACACAACTGGGCGCACCCCATGGCCCTCCCTGGCCGTACGCAGCAGTAGCTGCTACTGCTACTTGCCGCTGGACAGCCTGCTAGGCTGGGCGGGTGGAGGAAGAGAAAGGGAGGAGGAAGAAAAGAAGAAGAAAAAGAAGAAGAAGAAGAAGAAGAAAGGTTGATTGCTGGGAAAACGGAGCCAACTGCTCCTCAACTTCATCGATCGCCCTCCTGGTCGCTTCTGCGGATCGCACTGCTACAGTGCACCACTCAAAAGAAACAAAGAAGAAGATAAGGAAGAACGAAAGGAAAAGAAAAGAAATATAAAGCTAAAACTGGGAAAATTGCAGATTCAACCCTGGAATCTTGCAAACCTTATAACGTTTGCCTCGTAGGCCCAAATAACATGATTTCTTTTGCAAAACTTCAAGAACGAGGCCCACTACAACCTCAAGTCAAGAATGCATGCTAATTAGACTGTTTCACTGATTCAAGGCTCTAATTGCATATGTGATTACTTGATTCAACTTAATGAACTTAACAATCAACATTGTTATCATCATTAATTACCTCAGATGACTAAATCTCAACTATTGATTCACCAGTTAGCTTATCCTGATTAACCATGATGTTTAATATGATACTCAACACTAATCAAGGTGTTTCACACTAATTGAGGTATTTACTGGTTAACCTCAATGTGGGTCATAACATTTGAAGACAATGTTTTTGGTTGTTTTGTGTATATTATATAAGTGGCATTCTCACACATATGATATTTCATATATTCACATGACGACTTGTACGCAGGAAAAATAAAAAAAAGCTTATAGTATAAAATATTTAGGTGTCTTTTTTTTCTAAGTAAAAACAAAGGCACTTCTGTTCCCAACGTACCAAGCTATTTAGGCACCCTCTGTAGTATTAACAAAATTATCCTCAAACACAAAATTCATTCAAGTAAATATCAATACCAAACATTAGTGGTGTAACTAATTCTTTATTTTGATTACTCTAGGCCTCATATGGAGAAAGAAATAATAGAATTTGTCAACTTTTTGAAATCTACCAAAAAACTTTCCTTACACATATAATAACTGCAACCCAAGACCATGCCTAAAAACCTTTAAACTATAACTAAAAAAACTTAAATTTTGCAATATATAAAACTGCATAAAAATAAAATGTAGGAATCCCTTTTTATTCTTGATAAAGAGAAGCCAATATTAATCATTAAATGGCCTATCTCTTCTTGACTTTTTTTTATAATTTGTCATTTATATGTGTCTCCTAGATTTTGTAGTTGCATTTTTTTATTTCAAACTGTAGGTGGAAACATAGATGATTATGGCCATAATTATAGGATATGAGGAAGTAATCCACTAAATTTATTATATTTTATAATAGCTATGATATTTATGTAGAGACCATTGTTTTGTTCCTCAGTCTAAAAGGTGAAAGCCCATCCATAAAAAGGGAACCAAAAATTTTTGGTTCTATGTAAAACTAATTGCAGATAAGAAGAATTTATCAATTCTAGTTTGAGAGATGCTATCTAACGCTAAAGCTGGAAATATACTTAAAAATAGCAAGGAAAAAGGGAGGTCCACAACCTAAAGCATTGATGACATTATAGGATTAAATCATGGGTACACTACATTCATGGTTCTGGTTAATAAACTCTACTAAGCTCAACAAATTGCTAATATATTTAGCTATTTTATGTCATCAATCATTACTTATATAAGGGAAATTGCACCAGTCATGTAAATGCCTAAAGTTCTGAGATCGTTTCATTTAGACAGACCCCACACTCATAAATTTCTCATGCTTTCTCATCCTTCATTTATTAAGATAGTTCCCTACTCTATTCTAGCATGGATTTCTTTTATAACTTAAACATTACACACCAGATATTCCCACTCAATACAATCTTGAGGACAACTATAAGGTCCCCTAGCATACATCTATTGAATTTTCAAGCTAGATATTTCCATTACACAATTGAATAATTAGTATAGATAACTCCTTTGTGTCTTAGTACCAACCTCTATCTTCACCAACACGACTCTCCTCTAGTGTCAAATCTTCAAACGAGTGATGTGACTAATCTCCTACTTGGTCAAAGTTTAATGGCTACCCCTTGCTCTCGCTAACAAATTAGGAGATCACTTTTAAGTAGCTTTTCTTTTTTACAACTCATATATTTGCATCTCTTCTAAATCAATCTTTAATTTATTAGAGTGGTTTTACCTTTCTTCAAAGGTTGTAGGTTAGAGTTTAAATGTGTAAACTAGCATGTGTATTGTAGGAATATTGAATTTTGACTTACACTATGACCAATTGCTATGTTAAATGGGCTAAACAAGCTTTTTTTGGGGGCATAGTGAATGTTGTATGGACACTTAACCAAGTCAAGTACCATAGTAAGAATCATTTATATCTATGTGTCATAGATTTTTCTTCCTATCTAAACTTTTCCTAAGATATTAACTGCTACCTTTATGACTTTTACATTGATGACTATTGAGGTCTTTTCTAGATAGATCACAAATTTTCAAACTTTTCAGTTGCCATGAGGAACTGAATTTGCATTCCCCTTGGATCATCGACTCTGTTGAATAGATAATTCATGTAGATGCATGATACTAAAGCATTGATGAGATTGCAAGATTGAACCCTGGGTACACTACATTTAGGATTTTGGTCAATATATATTACTACAGTAAGAATCATTCAGATCTATGTGTCATAGATGGTGCCTCCTATCTTAAATTTTCCTAAAATGTTCACAACTACCTTTATGACTTCTCCTTCGATAGTGTCTATGGAGGCCTTTCTTGGACGGACACGTGGTCATAAATTTTCATGCTTTTGAACTTCTATGACGAATTGAATTTGTAATACCCTTGGATGGTCGACTCCATTGAAAAGATAATTCATGTAGATGCATGATGCTAAAGCATTGATGAGATTGTAGGATTGAACCCTACGTACACTACATTCAAGATTATGGTCAATAAATTCGAGTGAGTTCAAATAATCACCAATATAGTCAACTATTCTAAGTCATCAATCATTGATTGTATAAGGGAAATCCTACCAGTCATTTAAACATCTAGGTTTAACATTGTCTCATTTTATCATACCCTACACTCCTAAATCTCCCATTTCTTCCATCCTTCATTTATTAACATAGTTTCCTACTCTATTCTAGCATGAGTTCCCTACTCCTTTCTCATACTTCATTTTCCTACTTGCACTAGGCAATGGCCATTTGTACTGATTATTGATAACTGTTCGTATATCATAGATTAGAAACATCAAATTTACTATTAGTTAAATGCATCAATTAAAAAAAATGTCCCTACATATCCATATCAATTTACTAAGTAATTTATGACCACAACTGATTGTTCAACCCATATACACTCATTCCTTAATTGATTAAATCATGCCATAAAATATTCTCACATTACTCTGCCTCATTGACCTTTCTCAATGGTTAGATTCATCCCTATGACCTTAATATTTGACTTGAATACATGCTGCTTAAATTGTGATGACTATATCTAGTGTGATTCCCATTTCCAAATAGACATATATCACCAAACAAAAACTCACAAATTAGTATGACAAACCTATTAATGTCTTAGGCTCAATGAGATAACTTGTGAAAGTAATGGTCTACTTTTAACACGATGTGGTATTGGTTTCTATTGAAGAATATTTTGAAAGATATATATAGAGCATGCTTTAACACATGATATGGTGCTATTTTTTCAAAATAGCTTTTAAGAAACATGCATTAGGTATACTATTTTTTTCAAAATAGCTTTTAAGAAACATGCATGAAGTATGTATGAAAGTTTCTAAAAAAAGTTGTTGTCCTACACGAGAAAAAGGTATTAAACATATACATACATAAAAAAACATTCTTTATTAATTAAAACAATTTAAGTTTTAGAAAATGAACCTAAAGTATACATTTGTCGACATAAGCTCCATTTATAGGACAAAATAAGAAGCTTATCTTTCATTGAGTACTCTTTCTTAGTCATATATGTACAATATGACTTGAGCCTTCCTAAAAAACTTACCTTTTTCTATAACAAAAGAATGATGACATGAAATACATGGAAATGTTGTGTTTATGGATTAAAGGAGATTTAATTGGGTGTAATATTAGAATTTTTGCCAATGGGGTTCTATTTTCGATACCTTTATAAATATTTTTAGAATACTCAATCTGTTTCAAAGAAAAAGTATGACAATTTTGGGAGCTCATTGAAAACATATGAATTAAAGGTGACTATGACTTACGCCTACCTTAGGGATTAGCTAAAGTTGATCATGTACTAAAGTAAGTCAAATGCATATTCACACTAGAGATATACACAATTGAGGTTACATGTTTAATAATTTTTTTTGTAAATATTATTCTCCAACACTTAATTTTCAAGTCTTAACATCTTGTAAAAGCCAGGAACATACCATAACTTGAGGTTTTTGATTTATAATGGTAGGGAACTATAATTTTGAAATAATAGCAAGCCCATGTAACTTTAAAGTTTGCATGACTAAATTAGGGTGTGTTTTCTTTTGTGCAAATGTTGTTCACAGTCAGTTCAGACACTTTAATTCTAGTTTCAGGCCTTCCTAATTGGTGAAAAATAGTTTTTAAGTGATTCTTTAGAAGAGGTTATGTGTAGTTTGCAACTTTGGAGTGCCATTTTTTTAAGTGCTACATAGAAAAAAATGATTACACTGATAGATGAACTAGTTAGTGGCATTTGGTAATACTGAATCCACTTTTGACCTCGAATATGGTAATGGTTTTATTCATGAAACTTTTAAAAGATATATACATATCATGCTTTAGTACATAATATAATACTATTAATTCCTTAAAGAGTTGTTAAATAATATTCATCAAGTCGGTATGGAAATTTCCCAAAGAGTTGTACTTCTACGTGGATAAAAGCATTAATAATTGGTTATAAATAATTTAGCCTTTAGAAAGTGAACCTCGAGTAGATTTGTTTCATCACAAACTTCATTTATAGGAAAAGATATGAAGCTTTTTTTCACTAAATATCCTTTTTAGTCATATATGTACAATATGTCAGTAAGCTTCCCAAAAAGTTGACTTCCTCTGTGACAAAACAAGGATGATATAAAAAATATGGAAATTTTTAAAGAATTTTAAATAATTGAAGATGATTGGACAATTTGGAAAAATATTTATATATCTTACACTACATATAATTGTTACTGGAGCAGATCTTGAGATAACGAAGTGACAGTGAAGTCACGACTCATTGCATACAGTTGGTTATCTTTACATAAACACAACTAAAAAATGTATTTCTTGCCAACTACCTCCTCAAATATTTGATCAATAGCATCTTCATTCTCATACTAATAATAAAGAAAAAAGAAAATAATTTACCAAACTATTACTTTTTTTTATTGTGGTAGTAAATTAGTAAAATGAATGATATATGTAAAATGTTTTCTATGACCTTTTGTAATAGTGTTTCAGTTGTAATGCCCAAAATGAATTTGCATTCTCTCCAAAGAGTGTAACATATGCAAAACCACTTTCAACAAGAATTTTGAATTTTATCTTCAACCTAAAAAAGTTCAATTATAGATGAAGAAAATTTCATAGATTTTGTTGTTCATATATAAAAAATGTGTCTATGTCAAAAACACCACATTATTGGAACACAATTGATTACACAATGATAGAATTGAATACTATCTAATTCTAACTTGTATTTCTTTGAACATGTCTGACAACACTCATAAAATATTTCATCATCCCTTGATACAATTCTAATTGTGGCTCTAATTGTGTATTACAAATCCTACAACACATTAGTTTATTAAAACAATTGGAAAAAAGTTAGACAATTTGAAAAAAAATTCTACAAATTTATTCAAGACTTCAAAAGGCTTCTACTGTCAGGTTTTTATGTAGTTTAGAAATGAATATAGTAAGATAAACTATTAGATACCATTAAAAATATAATATTACATTGTCAATTATTTTTTGAGCATCTAAAACTATATAATTGATAGTCATGAATGGAATAGTAGTATCCATTTGCTTTCTATTGTAAGGTCGAACAGAGGCCAGTAGCTTCCCTTTCATTTTCTCCATGGAGAACCTATTTCAAACATTAATATAGATTACTATGAAAAAGTTTATTGAAATTCGTTGTTAAATGATGATTATTTGTATTCATGGTTTACTAACCATTTTTTTAACATCTGAAATTCTGGAAGCTATGTTGGTTGCAATAAATATTTGAACAATTGGTAGTTGTGATGAAATATTCATCTAAAGAATAAACTTTGTTAGGAATATATGTAACATTTATGTAAGTTAGATCTTTTAAAATGTTAGTAGGTAAATTTTCACTTTTGTTGCAAGGAGAATATCTTTTTCCTTTGCAGCGATAACTAGATTATTGTCATAATTCTTTGCAAGTTCATTCTAGACAGTCAAACAAATGGTGCAATTACTAGTTTGCAAAAGAAAGATGTATGAGATAAAGTATGACTATATTGTTTATGTAATTACAACATGTAATGTTTGATCGATGATGTGGATACTAATTCAACTGTGAGTGTACATGGTTCTTGATTTCAATTTCCAAATGATTCCAACTACATCTAATGCTAGTTAAGTGATTACATAATATAGGTTACTATGATAGAAATGTATAACATACCGATGAGTTTTCAACTTTTTTATCTCAGGGAGCTTGTCTCATCCCGTACTGTGATACCATGCATATGATATGGTATTGATTTGCCATCTTGTACTTCAATTGGTATGGAACGGTCATTGATATCTATCATAAATCATTAGGAACAATTTAGAAACCAAGTTGATTTTTTTAACGTCATAGATTTAAAGGCCATTGTGTGGCCTATAGATAGAATTTCATCCCATTTTGTTATATTTGAATGAGAAATTTTGGGGAGACTATTCTTAGCCACCACGAGAGCCTTAGTGGACATTGAAGCTAGAAAACTC
The DNA here is from genome assembly GCA_963693085.1 of Alisma plantago-aquatica. Taxonomy (NCBI): domain Eukaryota; kingdom Viridiplantae; phylum Streptophyta; class Magnoliopsida; order Alismatales; family Alismataceae; genus Alisma; species Alisma plantago-aquatica. The sequence continues at coordinate 811,207,287 of OY856410.1, read as the reverse complement.
ATTCTACGACCTGGAAAGAACACAATTGAATATTGGGTCCTCGAAGACTTAAAGAAGATTGATAACCCGATCGAAGCCTTCATGGAAGTAGGTAATCTAGAACCATAATAGTTAAAACTCCAAGATTCTAAATAAGTTAACAAAGAATCACCTCCAATCATAGTATGTACATCATTTGACCATGATCCAGGTCCTATGGAGCCAACAATCTAGGTTCGGAAACCCCACCCACATGTCCATCCTGATCAATGCATATTTTTTATCAGGTCTGCGACGTTTAAGTGGGACTCTTGTTGGGAGGAAACTCAACTTTTTAATTTCTTTTATTTATTTTTGCAATTTTCATTTATTTGTTCTTTTCACAAAATTTCTTAAAATAAAGGCCTTATTTTTTTCAACCCAATCTTATTATTGGATAGTCGACGTGGCTCAACAAGTTCATTATGGAATTTTTCATATGTTTATCAAATCCTCTGCCCAATCGCCTGATTGATGACATGAGATCTCAAAACCTTGAGAACTGATATAAATGCAAGGGGTGGGCTATGGCCTATTGAAGTTGTGTTTCACCTATCAGAAGAGTTCCTTTTTCCATAATAAATCATATTTCTTTCTCTTTGATAAGTCTATTTTTACCTTCTAAGAGAAGCATTGTTTCTTAGAAACAACAACTTCTATTATCCCAATCTCATCATTAATATTCATTGTCATAATATTTTGACGTGATTGAAATTTTTCAAGATGCAACACACAATCTTTATGGACTAGGTGGCTATCTAACACATGCATAAGTCATAACTGCCAACCTTTGGGTATCCCTGAAGTCTCCATCTTGAAGATATAAAAGGAACGAGGCACAAGGATAAGAAAGCACAACTTTGTCTCTTGTGATGATCATAAATAAGGACATGCATCCCCACCCATCTCCCTATGACATAATCGATGACATCTGTGACCAACAACCTCAACGACATACTCCAACATTCACATCATGACCCTTCAGCGACAGACAAAATACCATCCAATCAGGATATCCAACTCTACTATGCCTAGAACACCTAAATTCCCTGGGAGGCCTGCTTCGTGCACCCGACGAACCAACTTGGCCTATGGATGTTGATCAACTGGATGTATGATCAGCAAGCCATCACGCTCAAGATAAGGCATTGACTAGACACAGGCTGCAAAGAATGGGGTGCGCGTCCACGACCACCCTCACTTGCACCGAACGAAGATCATGGAAATTGGTGGCCACATTGGCGCCCGGATGAGGGCCTCACCAACGGAAGAGGGACCCATTCTTAGGGTCTATGTTGCGTGCTCTTAGACAAAGAGCAACACCCCACCCCCTCCATCTGCATCGCCATGCTTATCAAACCCCCTCCATCTCTAACTTCTATCTACCCAAGGATAGGCAAAATTTTGAAGTTGGGGTGGAGGATGGGTGGTACGTCATCTACACCACTTTAACTCTAATCTTTTTTTTTTCATTCTCAGATCAATTTTTTCCGCCTTTATTTACAACTATCTTATTTTCCATTTCTTATTTTATTTCATTTTTGTGTGATTTGTTGTCTTTACCTAGCTGGCCACTTTTACGCAGGAAAAAATTGAAAATATATAAATAAACTATTCCCTTTTTCTTGAGCTAACCCATGCAAAAGGAAATTTTAGGGAAGAAACATGTCTTGAACAGATCTGAGCCCCAATGATAACAATTGAGCATTATTTCCCCTTAGAAATGACGATCATCAAAAATAGTCAGAAAGGTCAAGCTGCATGTACCCTCGATATGACTTACAACAAAATTTGTAAACACTTATTTACCGTACATTAACTGATATAATATGACGATATGATTTCAATGCAGTAATAAAATGAAGAAGCACAAGCCTGCCTTTTGTTTCCACTTTTCTTTCATCATTTCATATCTCTTTGCCAACCACAAAAAGAGAAAAAATAGTATATCCACTATATGTCAAGCCCTATGTTTGGGGTGGCATCCCTTTAAAAAGGTATACCTCCTTATCAATTTTTTTCTACAAACATGGCATAAATAAAAGAGGTCAATGAGACCAAAAGAAAACAAGTGGCCAATGAAACCACAATCAAATAAAAGTTTCAAGTCGAATAGAGGGGAGACAAAGAAAATAACTGCCGGGACCCGCTCTTTTGATCAAAACAAATACCAACCATTAGAGGTAAATCCAAAACCTAAACCCAAATTATGAAGTAAAATAATAAATTCTCGACAAAGGCGATTAAACAATATATGAAAAATACAGATAAATTTTTCCTTTTTCTTTTTTCACAAATTCATAAATCAATGATCATGGACATCACATCCAGATATCACAAAACATATTCAACTTCATTAAAACCAGAATCAAATCTTGTTCCCATATGCTATTCAGTTTACATCAGATACATGTACATTGCTGAACAAACTTAATCTACAACCCATCCTGAGAAAGAGAGAGTATAGAGACATTTTAATCTATCTAGATTATACTATTTATATCTTCTTTATCATGACCTCTCTGCTAGATAGCATTATACTTAAAAACATTTGAAAAACCTCATGAGACTCATATAGGGCCCCAGTGAGTGGATACCTCCCACTCAAGCAAGGTACATGCATCATCATCAGATTAAGTATAATAAACTTAACAGAAACATGCAGATATTGAAAAGTCTAGTAGATAGATCTATCATAAGTCAATTTTAACTTGCAATGATAATCTGATCCAACAGATAAGGTCATCACTTAAAACAATTATAACTTTGAAACATCTTTTAAAGCATGTCTATGAACAAATCAATAGATACTTCTTAGTTCAGATTAAGAATCCTACTGCATGAGTAATAAGTCAAGTTCTAAGCATTTTGAATCAATACATAACAATAACATTTTCTTTGTGACACTCCACCAGCCAGACTAGGAAAACATCCTACAGTCCTGAAGTTGAAGTACACATAATACAGATCTACCAAACAATACTATCAAATAGCAAGCAATCCAACTCATATTCAAAATGGATATAAATCCCATCATTTATAACTTGTCAGCATGACAGATCATAATATGAAATAGTAAATGTCCATAGCAACATGATTACTTTCCTCAACATGAAGTATAATCAATGATAACAAATCATCAAGTAGCAGTACAAGGAATGTAACAACCATTCCAATCATGTTCTACACGACTTATCATCTTTTATTCATTTTCCCTAAAACTACTTGGCATGTACCTCAACAAGTAGAAGTTGCCACGCCTGATTCTCATGTCAATGACTCATCGTCACTATCTTAGGGTTTAGTCGGCCACCCTAAGATATCAACAAAAGGCCCTGGCCACCTTAGGGTTGCCTAAAGAGGCTCACGTCCACATCTCGGGTACACGAGATAGGAACCAACAAAACATTATATCACATATCACAATATTTCACATATTTTTCATTTCACATTTCACATATTTCATTTCATCATAGTCTATTCCATCTGGACATAGACTTTTATATGACTCATTCCTAAATCCTAGTGGTCTAACCTTTAAGGTATCGATCCACACTCTAAAAATCCTTCTCATAATTCATCGATTACTACAAAGAGATCTGTTTTGTTTCCCCAATGTGTTCCTCAGGGGAAACTCACGCTGTTCAAGGCACCTAACTAGATGTTCCATCATTTCACTTGTTATTCGTCTCTTTTACTCATCTTAAAAGAATTCAAAACATCATACATCATATTTGTGTATTCTCACATAACTAGAATAATATGAAACATATCAAGTTTATCAATAAGGAAAATGATCAAAGTAAGAAGCACCATAAATCTGTAGATTGCAACACATATGATTATTTCTATCTTCTACATCATCTCGCGACAATCATCAATCGTGGGCTTTCTTCCCGAGACATAATCTTATTATCCGACATTTATCCGATCAGGGTTTTATCATCATCAGTGGGCTTTCAGCCCTAGACATAATCTCATTATGCAACATTTACCCTTATCAGGGTTTCTCAATTTAAGGAGTGCATATTAAATTCAATTTCAACATAAATCTTATCATTTCATTATATATCATAGTTCGAAACAAATATTAGTATAGGCATTAGAAGTAGCAACAATAAAAGCATATAGATATCATGTATCATTCCTCATACACAGAATAGATTTATCATACAACATATGCATGTTCCATCCAATCTGAATAGATGCCAATAATTTCATGCATATACATTCATAACAAACTTATTTCTCTTCTTCTTTTATTTCATTTCGTGCATATACATGCATAACAAACTTAATTCTCTTCTTCTTTTATTTCACATTCTTCATATGGGTTTACTAATCAACACATGTTGACTATCAATTGAAGTTTGTATTATTAGTCCATTCTCAGAGTATAATTCACAATTCAAGAACACATTCTTGTAAATCAATTCAAATACTTGACTTTCATCTTTTAGTTGAATTCAACTATAGTTATGTGCATCTCTTAGTCCCCCATTTGAGATTGTCATTCAGTAGCATCATCAAACTCATCATTTTAGGGTAAGAGTTACATTCTTAGAATCATCTACTAATTCCTATCTTTTTCCATCATTTTATACTCAACAATCTCAACTTCTTTTATTTCATGTTCATTACATTATATGGACCAATCTTTCTTGATTCACTTTACATGCAATGCTTCTCTTCTACATAACATTTATCAAAGTACAGTTCTTATTATATTTCATTTAATTTGGGTTAAGCCACGTAATTAAAATAAAAGATAAAATACTTCATCATACTATCTTCATTAGTTTCATCTTTATCTTGCAATCACCATTAAGTACATCTTGTTCATATTGTCTCTTATATTCAGATAAGTGTACCTTATCATTGACTACTAATGTCATTCCCATAATAAAAAATGAACATTCTTTATTATACTATAACAAATGCATTAGACTTAGTTGATATTAGTAAGACTCATCATATTCAATTGAAGTATTAATACCTTCAACTTCAACATTTGATCACATTTACAACATCATATACAAGTTCTAACTTTATCACTCATAATCGTCTTAATAATAAACTTTTAGGGTTTTCAAGAAGTCATTCCTTAGTTCAACATATCATAATAATCATATCATTCAGTAATCCAATCATGACTCAAGGGTTCATTAGAGTTATTCACAAACATGAAAACCCTAGTTTCCATTTTCACACATTTCATTCATCAATCATAAGTATACATTGATTAATTGACTCATTTCATTCACTTCCTCAACACAAATCCTAATCAGGACATGTGGTCATTCAATTCCATTAACATTCAACAATACACTTGTATCATACAATCTAGTACAATTCAAATATGATTTTACACATGTCAATTCAATTCCATGCATATCGGCCATTGGGCTGATTTTTAGGCAAAATTCACAAGAAATAGCATAGTCATCTACCCATAAGAAAAACCCATGGATACTCAATTAATTTACCAGGAACTAATCAAGTTCCAATCAATGATAAATAATCAAAATTAGTAGAATTGGATCCCCAATATCTTTCCCAATTCAAATCCAATCACATACATGTACAAACAAGGTTTCTGATTGTTTTAGCCGGATAGAATTAGGCTTTCAACATGAATACAAAGCTTAGGAGGGAGAAAAAACACACACCTCGGGTTCCAAGCACCTTAAAAACGTAGGTCAGCCTCTGAATTTTTGGAAACCCAATCAAACTCTCACAAAACAATCTAATTCTTTCTCCTCTCAACTCAGAAACCCTAGAAATGGGTATTAGAAGAGAAAGAGTGAGAAAAGGGGGATATTTGATGTGATATCGAATCAAATCAGGGGAGGAATATAATCTTGACATGTGAGAGAAGATTCACCATGAAATGCTATGCAAAGAAGCTAAACTTACTTGATTTCATCATATCTTGGGTAGAGAAACCCTAGGTCAACATCTCCACCACTTTCTCTTCTCAAAACCCTAGCTCTCCTCTCTCAAGAATTTCATTTCTTTGACAGGAAGGACGAGTTATGAGATCTCCTTGTGTGTTATGCTAGTTATATAGATTAATTGAGGTGTTTAGAACATTTGCAAACAAGCCCCTCAATGTATTTTTATTTTGCTCAGACTGGTTGGTCGGCTGAGTTATAAACTCGACCAAAACCACACGTTTCAGAACCCAAACCTCATCCAAAAATTATGAAACTTTAATCCAATATCTGAAATTGAGTTTATAAGATAAAATTAAAATTGTAGATCATTTAGATTTACTAATAAATAAATAAAAATCAAATACTATACTACTATATTACAGTCAGCATCATGGTCAGTCGAGTTTGTCCTTCACAAAACTTGAACAACACCCCTCTCTGTAGTGATAAAAAATCATCTAAAAATTACACCAATTTAATAGGGTGTATAAATGGAGTTTAACAACTAAATTTAAAATTTGAGATCAATTGGATATACCAATAAAAAGATAAAATTTAATTTCCACACTACTATATCAATCTAAAACTATGATCGGTGAAGTTTGAAACTCGACCGACAAACAGGTCATAACATTCTTCAAAAATTCTGATATTTTTCAAGAGTGTTCGCATTTAATATATAAAAATTATATCCAAATTTGAATTAAATCAGTGTAACAAATAAAATACTAAAAATCATTTAGTGAGACATTATACTTATCAAATTATGTATTCATATGTCATCAAAACCCTAATTTGGGTCAATTAGGGTTTCCAAATCTTAACCCTAATTATGTGAATCAAAGTATGATTAAACCTTCTCATTATATTTAAAACATCAAAAAGTAAGTACCATCACTAATCAAGCTTTAAACAATGATCAACTTAGTTAAGCATACAATCATCCAAGTAAACCCTAATTAGATGACTAATTTAAAAATGGGTCATTACAAATTCTCCCCTCCTTTTAGGATTTCATCCCGAAATCCAAGAAAAGATATGGAAGAATATCATATCATCTAATCATTCATCTCTCTCGACATCCAGTTAGAAAGACTTCCATTTTATATTTCTTCCATATGACATCTTTTTTTGTTGTTGTTGTATTAGATGGATATTTCATCCTATGTCATCATCATATCTCTCCTTGAGTATTATAAACAATTGAATCACAAATATTAGTAATACATCATTTATCAAGATCTGATTCACATCTCCTTTCACATCCTTTTTTTTAATTTGATTGTATATCTCATGGATTATGATTATGACTCATTCACATATTATCATCCACATTCATCAATTTCCTTTATAAAGAAGATCATCTAGTGTGCATATTAGTTCATAGATTTTTCTCAAAATTTTAGATTTCATACTCAAATTCAAACACATTAGAGATTGTTTTCATAATCCATTAATCTTTCATCTTTCTTATATGAAATTTCATGCTTTCCATAGGTTCCATATTGAATTATAAAATCCTTTTCTCTTTCACCATTTTATCGTCATTCTTCTCTTTTTCATCATGCATCTTATTATACTACCAAACTATGTTCATCTCGATACTTGATCAGGGCATCTAGAAGAAGTATAGTCAGCAGTTCCATACTAGCTTAGCTCAATACCCAAATACTTGACCAGAGTATCTGGATACCGAGTTCAGTCAGTATGCACATCAATCAGGTTATATTCAACATCCACATTATCATTTATTCCTAGATCCTATTATCCCTATAGACTCATATAACCTAGGCTCTGATACCAAGTTTGTTGGGACCCACTCTTTTGATCAGCTCAAATATCAACCATTAGAGGTAATCCCAAAATCTAAACCCAGATTATGAAGTAAAACAATGAATTCTCGACAAACGCGATTAAACAATATATGAAAAACACAGATAAATTTTTCCTTTTTCTTTCTTCACAAATTCATAAATCAATGTCGCATCATGGACATCACATCCAGATATCACAAATCATATTCAACTTCGATAAAACCAAAATCAAATCTTGTTCTCATATGTTGTTCAGTTTACAACAGATACATGCACATTGCTGAACAAACTTAGTCTACAATCCATCCTAGGAAAGAGAGAGTACAAGGACATTCTAATCTATCTAGATTATACTCTTTATATCTTCTTTGTCACAACCTCTCTGCTAGATAGCAAACATTTGAAACAACTTCATGAGACTCATATAGAGCCCCAATGAGTGGATACCTCCCACTCAAGCTAAATACATGCAACAACATCAAATTAAGTATAATAAACTTAACAGAAACATGCAGATATTGAAAAGTCTAGTAGATAGATCTATCATAAGTCTTTTCTAACTTGCAATGATAATCTGATCCAACACATAAGGTAATCACTTAAACCAATTATAACTTTGAAACATCTTTTAAAGCATGTCTATGAACAAATCAACATATACTTCTTAGTTCAGATTAAGAATCCTACTACATGAGTAATAAGTCAAGTTCTAAGCATTTTGAATCAATACATAACAATAACATTTTCTTTGTGACACTCCACCAGTTGGACCAGGAACACATCATGTAGTCCTGAAGCTGAAGTACACATAATACACATCTCCCAAATAATACTATCAAATAGCAAACAATCCAACTCATATTCAAAATGGATACAAATCCCATCATTTATAACTTGTCAGCATGACAGATCATAATATGAAATAGAAAATGTCCATAGCAACTTGATTACTTTCCCCAACAAGAAGTATAATCAATGATGTACAAGGAATGTAGCAACCATTCCAATCATGTTCTACACGACATATCATCTTTTATTCATTTGCCCTAAAACTACTTGGCGTGTACCTCACCAAGTAGTAGTCACCACGCCTGATTCTCATATCAACGACTCACCGCCACTATCTTAGGATTTAGTCGGCCACCCTAAGATATCAACAAAAGACCTTGGCCACCTCAGGGTTGCCTAAAGAGGCTCATGTCCTCATCTTGAGTACACGAGATAGGAACCAGCAAAACATTATATCACATACCACAATATTTCACATATTTTTCATTTCACATTTCACATATTTCATTTCATCAGAGTCTATTCCATCTGGATATAGACTTTCAGAGCAAGGATTTAGGGCCAGAGCCACTCCAGATGACTCATTCCTAAATCTTGGTGGTCTAACCTTTAAGGTATCGATCCACACTCTGTAAATCCTTCTCATAATTCATCGATTACTAAAAAGAGATCTGTTTTATTTCCCCAGTGTGTTCCTCGGGGGAAACTCACGATGTTCAGGGCACCTAACTAGATGTTCCATCATTTCACTTATTATTAGTCTCTTTTACTCATCTTAAAAGAATTCAAAACATCATACATCAAATTTGTATATTCTCGCGTAACTAAAATAACATGAAACATATCAAGTTTATCAATAAGGAAAATGATCAAAGTAAGAGGAAAAATAAATATGTAGATTGCAACACATATGATTATTTCTATCTTCTACATCATCTCACTACAATCATCAATAGTGGGCTTTCTTCCTGAGACATAATCTTATTATCCAACATTTATCCCATCAGGGTTTTATCATCCTCAGTGGGCTTTCAGCCCTAAACATAATCACATTATGCAATATTTACCCTTATCAGGGTTTCTCAATGTAAGGAGTGCATATTAAATTCAATTTCAACATAAATCTTATCAATTCATTATATATCACAGTTCTGAACAAATATTAGAAGAGGCATTAGAACTAACAACAGTAAAAGCATATAGATATCATGTATCATTCCTCATACTCAGAATATATTTATCATACAACATATGCATGTTCCATCCAATCTGAATAGATGCCAATAATTTCATATATATACATGCATAACAGACTTAGTTCTCTTCTTCTTTTATTTTACATTCTTCATATGGGTTTACTAATCCACACATGTTGACTATCAATTGATGTTTGTATTATTAGTCCATTCTCAGAGTACAATTCACAATTCAAGAACATATTCTTGTAAATCAATTCAAATACTTGACTTTCATCTTTTAGTTGAATTCAACTACAGTTATGTGCATCTCTTAATCCCCCATTTGAGATTGTCATTCACTAGCATCATCAAACTCATCATTTTAGGGTAAGAGTTACATTCTTAGATTCAGCTACTAATTCTTATCTTTTTCCATCATTTTATACTCAGTACTCTCAACTTCTTTCATTTCATGTTCGTTACATTATCTGGACCAATCTTTCTTGATTCACTTTACATACAATGCTTCTCTTCTACATAACATTTATCTACATACAATGCTAGATAGAAAACATAAGTTGAGTACTCACTTGTTAATGACCTCAAAAGTACTGTACACATCTGGTCAAGAATCAACTATAAAATGCATCCATAAGTATTGTAACCACTTGTTAATTCCAACCCAGTTTCTCAAACATAAGTGTAGTACCTATCAAATTACAAATTCAAGCATAATTGTATATCTAGTGTAGAAGCATAAGTACAGTACCTACAGAATCTCTAGCAACACTGGTCATCTGGACAATTTTTTTTTACAAAATAGAGTCATAAGTTGAGTACCCACTTGTTGATGATCTAAAAAGTACAGTGCAAACAAGATCAAGAATCTGCGATAAAATGCAACCATAAGTACTATACCCATTTGTTAATTGCAACTCAATTACTAACGTATAAGTACGGTACCTAACAAATTACAAAATCAAACATAATTGTATAACTGATCTGGAAGCATAAGCACAATACTTATAGAATCCCATAGCAACATTTGTCATCTGGACATATTTTTTTTTTACAAAATGCAGACATAAGTTGAGTATCCTCTTGTTAATAATCTCAAAAGTACAGTGCACACCAGATCAATAATTAACTATAAAATACATCTATAAGAACGATACCCACTTGTTAATTTCAACTCATTTACTCAAACATAAGTACAGTACTTAGAAAATTTAATCCATAAGTACAATACCTAACAATATAAAAGATAAAAGTACAGTTATCACGTATTTGTGAAAGAACACAAAGTGAAAAAAATAGGAAGACAACATAATTTAATAAAAAAATTAAAAATTGAAAAGTTGTATGCAAGAAATGAAATTTCAAATAAGAGTGTATGTCAGATTTTGTCAGATTTTGTGGGACAGTGGGACATCACAGCGGTACTTTTGTATGACTTTTGTATGAACGAGCATGCAAAATTTATACTGTATCTTAATATATCTCAGAACGCGCATCAATTCATTGTTTTTGGGTATGTCAGCGGGTTAGTGGCCGGTTATGTCAAGAAATTGTTTCATTGTCTCTATCGGGTGCGTAGGAGCAAAGGTCATTGGATGGGAGCAAGTTGCGTGCTGGCAGCCTGGCATGCATGATTTGGTGGAAGGAATAACCAGTGAGTCGATATAAATAACCAGTGAGTCGATGACTTCCATAGGAGGCACGAAGGTTGCGGACAAAATCACTTTAAAGCGACGGTGAGGGATAATGTGCCCTGGCCTACCTTCTATAATAGGCTGCAATCGTCCGTTTCTTCTCTATATATTTGTTGTTAATCACCCACCTCCCTCTCTCTATAGCACCAATTATTATATTGATAAAGATAATACCTATTTTGGAACAGCGTGTCTACATCCGTTGCGCAAATGTCAATTTAGGGGTAACGTATCCCACTTCGAGACTGATTTTTATATGAGAAAAAAAAATAACAACGTGTCTGATGCAGATATACGAGAAGATAGCCCATTTGCAGATCGTATCGCAACCATGTACAATTTCACTCAGAGTCAATTTAGTAAGATGTAGTCTACGCCCACCTACGATCTCCACCTTTGGGTGGAAAAAGAAGTGATCGAGCGATGACAACCAGCAGGTGGGCTTGGAAGCAGCCATCCTTCCTTGGTTTTAGCAAGTGGGATGGATTAAATAGCCGTACAAGATATATTAATAATATAGGTTCTTTTTCTAATACAGAAAATGTGACACCTTGTGCTGTTCGGAGAAGCATCCATTCATCAAATTGAATATGAGGGAATTATGTCCTTAGTCAACATGCCACATTTTGGAAAACATCTCCAATGTTGGATTTCATTCTCTAATGGCCTCGATACAAAGTAAGAAAGAAAACAAACTCAGTCCTTGCCTCGGGTGATCCTTTCAATCTCGTACTTTTTGTAATCGACTGACCGGATCGGCGACGGACGAGCAAGATCCCTCTGTGCCCAATCCCAAAGTTAGTGCTATACATATGACTGAGTATCAGGAAAATAAATAAAATAGCTAAATGATTTTCCAATATCTTCTTTCGAAGCTGTTAACAATAAAAACTGATGATTCTTTTTAAAAATTATGTGGTTAATAAGATTTGTAAATCGGTGGTTCCTAAGAAAGCTTTTCACAAGAGGTCTCCTCCCACTGTGAATGCCGAGTAAAGACTCGCCAACTTCTAGACCTCGGGTGAAGGCCGTTTCGCGATGCTTGCAGTGGCTTGCTGGAAACCCAGAGTTTTTACTTGATCCTATCCTTTCAGTCGAGCTGCTTCGTTCCTCTCCTTTCAGTCCCCAAGATGACTCCTATTCTGAATTCCCCGGATTATTAGTTTGAAGTGTCGTTCTAGTAGTGTTGTGTGGTCGGTCACTCAAGGGAAATCCTCGGCGGGCTTCCCAATCCACTTGGATCATCGCCGTTCTTAACTGAGTTGAATGGGTATCAGTGTAAAGAGGCGACACGAAGGGCCAAAGCTTCAAGGTGTGGATTTCATATAAATAAAAAAGAGGGGGTTATGGACGTGCCCTCTCCGAAAAATAAATAGTTATGGAATGGATAGATGAGACAAGATTAACCCGAGTCTCGGTTAAGAACGACGATGATCCTTTTTAGTCGAGCCTCATCTCCTTTGACAAAGATTCCTTTTCCATTTCCAGGTATGTTTCTTCCTCGTGCTCTCCCTCATCTTGGAGCGAGAGGGAGACCGAAACCTGGAAGACCTCATACTTTGCCATGCATGGGGCCTTCAGATGACAGAGTATGAGTTTGTTGTATACTTTTATTTTATGAATTCAAGAAACTACACCTAACTATACACCCAACCAAACTAGCTCTCGTTCGAATTCGCAAGCCAATTCAGAGATCTGAGAGCGCCATAATTAGTAGCTAATGTACAATCCAAAACCGGGTAATTTTTTTTTATGACGTGGGAACCCTCGTCGAGAACCCTTCGTGAGAAAAATAAATAGTTACGGAATGGATAGATGACACAAGCTTAACCTGAGTCTCGGTTAAGAACGACGATGATCCTTTTTAGTCGAGCCTCATCTCCTTTGACAAAGATTCATTTTCCCTTTCCAGGTATGTTTCTTCCTCGTGCTCTCCCTCATCTTGGAACGAGAGGGAGACCGAAACCTGGAAGACCTCATACTTTTCCATGCATGGGGCCTTCAGATGACAGAGTATGAGTTTGTTGTATACTTTTATATTACGAATTCAAAAAACTACACCTAACTATACACCCAACCAAACTAGCTCTCGTTTGAATTCGCAAGCCAATTCAGAGACCTGAGAGCGCCATAATTAGCAGCTTATGTACAATCCAAAACCGGATAATTTTTTTTTTTATGACGTGGGAACCCTCCCCGAAAACACGCCACAATTGTGACCTGCCCTGGCAAGGTAAACACCCGGAGACCTGTAACACCCGCACGCCGACATCTCAAACGGTCGCATAAGAGGCCGACTGACGCTGCGGGGAGCTAATGGCCGAACAACACTACAGGAAAAATCGAACCCAAGACCCTTCATGAGGGATGCCCGTACTTGACCACCCGAACTACTGCTCACCGGTCGGGTAAAAATTAAATGCAAGAGCAACTTCTTTCTCAATGACATTTCGGAGTGCATGTCGGTCAGCCGACAGTGTGAAATGAACGTAATGATGTACGCATGCTACCCATGACCCACCGCCCCAGTTTAATATGTCGATTCCGGAGCTTTGGATATAAGACAACTAGCCAAATTCACATGCTAAGCACGTTGATTTCGGAGCTTTTGTAGAGACACTATCTTCTAACAGATCGGAGTAACACCGGGCATGGAGCACGTTGTTGTGTACTCCTATGTAACTTTTTTTCAGGAGTATATAGACTTGTACAACTATAAGCTCGCGCCAATTCCTTGCCTAGCGCATTGTGGGATGGTGATGTCAAGTTTTTTGCAACACTCCACATGTTTAATAAAAAAAGCATGACAGTTGTATTTAGTAAATAATCTTCTCTTCTAACCTAGTACATGCATGTGCAAACACGTAACACGTGTATAATTGGATGAATTAGTAAAATATCTATTAAAAAGGCACAAATATGATGTCAAAATTGATGCAGGAAACGGCAAGATATCACGAAATAGCATATGTTTGGGTTGGTTTTTTTTCCCATATTACATTTTTTTTACTACTACCTCTAACATTATTTAGTGCAAAAGGGTACACTTACTCTCTGCTATCCAGATAGTCTTTACTTGTCTCGGCCATATGTTTTGGATGAATCTTTAGTTTCTTCCATATGTGAATTGTGTAATCTTTTTGTATTTCCTCACACAATGATGGTCAAATACCTTTTAGTTGATGACGCTTGAACATTTATACACATGGTTCGTCATATTTCTTTCAAGGTTAATTGCCTACTTTGATTGTTAGAATATTAAATAAGTCATCAAATTTCTTTGCTCTCTATAAAATCATAGATATTATGACATTAGTAAGTTTTTTATTTTGATTTTGTGTACAATAATTTATGTATGAGGATATTTATACATGGTATAATTATTTTTGAAACTAAGGAATCGATAAAAATTGCAATGTTATATCGTAGTTGTGTGCAATTGTAGAAAGATAGACACAAGCATGGCATAAGGATTGTGTACCTAATTTACTCTTATTAGCAACTATCCAATGCAATAGAGATAAATTGAAAGCAAGCCCACTTTCCTCGTAGGTGGTGCACTAAGCCTTTTTTCACATTCGAGGATGATTTGATTGTTTTTTATATTATAACTATGGTTTTCGTCATACATAACTATTCTTTCAAACAAGACCACATTGGAAATTATTCATACTATAAAAGAATCATTTGAATAGTGGAACATGTAAATAAACATATTTAAGACAAAAAAAAGTTCAACATAAAGTTAAAGATATTACCTAATAAGTGCCCAAGTTTAACCAAATTGAACAATATTTAAATATGATTAAAGTAAACTGTATATGGTTATCAATAAAAATAAATATCAACAATATTAAGGTTATGCATGAAGATAATTTGTGTATGAGGATAGTTATACCTAGTATCTTATTTTTAAAATTGATGAAAACTATAAACAAAGAGTGTAGCGTTGTTTGGTAGTTTTGCACAATTGTAGAAATTCAGACACAAGCATGACATAAAGATTGTGTACCCAATTTAATCTTATATGTAGCAACAATCCAATGCCATAGAGCTAAACTAAAAGCATGCTCACTTTCCTAATAGGTGGTGCACTTAGTCTTTTGTGCATTTGAGGATGGTTTGATTTTTTTTGTTACATTATAAATGGTGATTTCCATCATAAAAAACCATTCTTCAAATAATACCACATTGGGAAATCATACATACTATAAAAGAAGAATGTGCACAGTGATACATGTAATACATATATTGTAGACTAAGAAAAAAATACAACACATAATAATTATATTACCTATTAAGTGCTCAAGTTCAATCAAATTGAATAATAGTTAAATAGTATTAAAGTGAACTATCATCTTTTGATAGAAAAATATATTAGCAATGCTCTAAGGTTATTTCTTCATACATAAAATGTTAGCACAAAAACCATCCATTTTATTTTTTTCACAACACATAGAGAAATCCACGAATTTGAAATATATGTTTTGTGAAGAAATCATGTTTTTCTAGTTTAGAAAAGCATATCATAATTTACAGGATACATTTATATACACATGCACATAAAATTAAGTACAAATGCTAATATTTTCATAACAAACATCGTTAACAAAAAGTCAAACTTTGAGGATATTTGAAAATTACCTTAATATGAATTTGATAATAGTATTTTATATATTTACAAATTTTTAATGAATAATTGAAAACTCAATATTTATATTTTTTTATTAAATTACAAATATATAAAACTTTTATATTTTCCTATGATTGAATGTATTCATGTTGTTTATACATAGTAAAAAAGAAGAATTTGTATAGTAATGGCTTTAAGAAGTATGTTTCAGACTAGAATTAAAGTTCCAATAGAGGGAGAAATATATAACCTAAAAATTTCTCATATTTAACCAAATTGAATAATATTTTTGTTGAACCAAAGTGAACTGTCTTCTTTTGACAAATAAAAATATAATGTAAGTTATTTTTAAGGTCATGTCTTGATATTTGAAACTTAGCATACGTAAGTGTTTTTTTGATAGATATATTCCCACGTGCAAAGATAATGAATTTATACAAATAAAAAGACATGCTTAAAGTTTCTACATTTTTGTATTATTATTTTATGAAATTTAATAAATGATCACCGATAAACTTTTGAAAGAATAAAAGGCACATGGGTACTCAAGTACAACTTTCAAATAGAATCGTTAATAAATCTAAATGATATTAAGAACTTATAACAAACAAAAATACATGACACACGCTATACAAAAATCCGAATAACCTTTCTAATATTTCTATATATAAACATTAACGTGAGAACAATGATGTCATTATCTTTTTGTCCACATACCATTCGTGAAATTAGTTAATGCATTAGAATTTACAATCATATCGACGGAGAAAAAACTTTGTTTTGTAAGAGAGTCACATAAGAGAGATTTAAAATAAAAGTAAAAATAAACTGTTTAAAACATATTTAGTCAAATATTAAAAATGAAATCTAGCTAATAATATGACTACACAATTTATGGTTAGATTGTAAGGTATCTAAAACAAAAAAAAATTATGCCTAAATCCATCCAATGTTTGACCACCAAGAAGAACGATTCCAACCACGAGCATCATTAAAACATCACATAATAATATATCAACTATACTATTATTGAAATTTATTTATAAGATTTTATCCTTATGTGAGTTTTCTTTTAACATTAGATGGAAATAGTTTATAATAATTAGTTTTAGGAGTTTATTATTGGTATAATTGATCAAACAAAAATTATGTCTGTGTGGTTAGAAAGATATTTAACGATTTAGAAGTTTTTTGCATTGTGAGACAAAGGATTGAGAACACCAACATATGTTGAATTAATTGAATATTGATGTTTCTTTTTGGTTATTATCATGTACATGCACATAATTTGTAGTTTTTTGGGTTATCACAAGTTAGTACATTGACCTAATTTAATATTATCATTGAATCTCTCATTCTAATCATATTTTATTAATCATATTCCTCTTAGAACTTATTAAAAATTATTTATTTTACTTTTAGTCAAATAAAAATTGCATATACTACCATGTAAGAGATTCTTGTATTATTAGATTTCTCATGTCAATAATAATTATAGTTATTGAACTTATCAATATTGCCTCTATGTAGTATATGCTCCTTTATTATATTCAAATAAATAAGTATATGGAGAAATTAAAAGGAGTACTTCATGTTGTTACACACCGTTCAACAATTCTTCATCGACTTGTTGTTGGTCAGTGGATCTCAACCATGGTTACACACTAAATGAAGTTGAAGGTTAACCACATCTATGACTCTCTTAAATAAGAATATATATATATATATATATATATATATATATATATATATATAGTCAGGCTAGAATACACTCGAGTGTACGGATCACATGAATACACTCAAGTGTGTTTGCATATCAAGACTATTTTTTTCAAAATGTAAACCATTGATCTTCACCGTCATACTATAACTAGGCTACATACAAATTTTGAGCCCATTTGGATGAGTGTAAGTCACTCATCCAAGGGCAAAAAAATCGACGCACGAAACTAATTTGAAATGCATAATTTTTGTGGTCTTCATAACATGAGCTATACATATCCAAATGTGCTCAAATTTTGCGTATGAGTTATTCACGAGATGTTTAAGAAGATCAATGGATTAGATTTTCAAAAAAAATATTGCATCATGGAAAACGACTTGAGTGTATTCTACTCCGGATACACTCGAGTGTATTCTAGCCTGACTCTATATATATATATATATATGTTGATATAGTAGATTAGGATGTGATGATGATTACAATGTTTGAACATTGTCAAATTATTATGTCTCGATCTTACTAAAATTATGAGAGATTACTATGTTGGCTTAATATTTTACAACAAATCTTATTGCCATTCACCTAATGCAATGAGGAGCTAAATTTCTATATTTCTTTCTATATTCCATAACTCAATGTTTTATTTTAGTTCCTACATGGTTTCTTATGTACTATGAAATAAAATGAAATATATATTGATTACATTTTACTTTCTCCCTCATAAGATTATCTTCAGCCAAATAATTTTATAAACATTTTTACAAGTTTTCATAACATTGTAGACACTAAGAGTAATCTTATATTCTCTAGGTAACATTTATAACATTAGTGGTTGCCTTGTAATCCATCCATTATATGCTTCACAAAAAAGTTGGATATGAAATAATACTAGATAATTCAAGCATATAAAAAATGCCAATAGTAGTAAATCTGAAACTGCATAAGGTCTATGACAATTGTAGTAGTAAAATGGTTGAATGAATTCTTAGAAAAAAGGAGCAAACTTAATCACAGGGTTCTCAGCGATGAGCTCTCTAAAAAGGAGGTAAGCCTTGGTGATATTGGTAGTCCAATAATTCCTTTTAAGATCATTTTATCCAGTATATTAAATCATTAGACGTTGCAATGATTATGGATTGCACTAAATGTGAATTTTGTTAAAGTGAAATTATTTGATGTTTCATTTCTATATATGTGGTTATAAATTACTTGCACAAACATATACAATATTGAGATATACTAACTGTGTTTTGTTTGTCAAAATTTTTAGTCTGAAAATGATGATATGAAGAGATGGAAAACCATGAAAGAAAAAAAGAATAATGCTCAAAATAAACAATGAGGATATATCTAGTTAAATTTATGTCTTTAATTTCATAAACTTTAGTCTATCTCAATTAAAAAATATTGCAATTCCCTTTATAGAGAGTTATCTACCTACTTTTGTAAATAATACCTTGCTTCAAAGTTATGAATGATTATTGGTTACTTATTATAGATATGTATCTTGAAAGTATTGAATAATGATCCTTGCCTCTCTGGTCCTCCAGTAATGGGGATAATTGGAGGACGGGGTCATTATAGTGGGTATAATAGAGAATACATGAAGACATCTTTTAGTTATCAATAGTTTCAAAAACTCTATAGAGATGAGACAAATATTAGGATATTTTTAAGAGATTAAGGTGTCTTGAATGGTTCATAATGTGGGGTTTGAAAATATTTCCTCTGCACCACTAGTTGGTTTATATGGACTCCTGGGACCATTGTGATTCCTTCTTGTATAAAACCTAAGGATTTACCCAAAATAAAATACATGTAGGTCTTCTCATCTAAACATCATCTCCTTCTCATCCCTATTATCATTGGCACTAAGAGTTCATCTTTCTAAACCTTCAAATGTATTTTGGTGCTCATCTGAAATAAGGTTTCAAAAATATTAGGGTTAAGGCATCCTCTGCCAAACTAGGCATATAAAATGCCAATTTGAAATCTAAGGTTAAATATGTGAGGAACTTGTTTTATCTACGACACACTTCTCATATAAGAAGAAACCTAAAAAATTCTAGGAACCTACAATGAACTAGGTATATGTAGGGTACCTTGATAAGTTAAATAAAAAAGAAAACCTGATGATAATTAAGTTATCCCTAAATATGTCAATCTTGGATATATATGAATAAAAAGGGAAGCACCTATATATGAAAAAACTCTAGTAGGAGTCAGAGAAGGAACAAAGGCATGTAAGTTATCCTTGAACCGTAATCACAGATCATGATCTAGGACCAACAAATGGAATAAATAATGGAAAGTGGCAAATGAAAACCCTAACAATATATGGATAAATCTATATGCATATGGATACCACCTTCCAGGGAGGAACTCAAGATCCTTGAGTTTGATAAACTCTAGATTTAGACCTCCCAAGGATGTGGATTTACCCTTAAATATGTCCTTATGTGATATACCTAAATTGAAGAAAGTGAAACATGCCGCCTAATACTACAGGAGTAAACATACTGTGAAAAAATAATTAAGTTGATAATAACTTTTTTCAAGCATAGTCTTAGTAAATTTGAAGAGATTGTTGATATTTTGATGATTATATTTATACCTGTAACGACCCCGCCTCTTGGTAACCCCCAATTAAGGGAGACTGAAAGGTCATAGTTGTTATCCAATAACCCAGATCAAAGGTTCAACAAATAATCAATAACAATTATTAAATTCTACCAACTATACTGAAATATGGTAAAAATAAAAACTTTGCATACCTTTTGAAAACTTGGATCTCTAATTCTATCCACTTATGAATTCTACTCTAACTAATCCTCCTTGTATTTTAATTCATGTATTTCACAATATGAAGATTTACTGTTTGCCCTTTTGGCTTGTACCTAAAACGCCGAGAAACAAAACGTCGGTCATCTTAAAGATGGTATGTGGGGGAAATAATAATCATGCAACTATGTTAACAATGTAATCATTTAATTAATCATTTAACAACCCAGATTACATTTTAAGCCATACTACTCAATCCTTACCTATCCCCTAACTCTGTGTTGTCCCTACAGTGGACTTGTATGCTACCTCTCTTTTAGGTAGATTCTTACCCCCATGGTCCTACCTTACAGGTAGCCAATACATAGGGTAATAGAGTCGCATGGCACTACTCGGAGGTAGCCCAATATCTAACTCAAAGTGACTTGATGCTCCTACCCCATTGGTAGCCATGTACTAAGTCATCCAATGACCTGATGGACCTACCACATAGCTAGCCATGTATCAGGTCAACAATAAAGCCACAGAGGGGACCAAGATCTGAGCTAGTAGCCACATATCTTATGTGATAGTCATATCCATATTATAGTTTGCATGAATTAAATTCATCCAACAGTTAATTCAAGTCATCAATGAAAACTTCGGAAAACCTCGAAAAACTAACTCGAGATATTCATAAGCGTAACCACATACCTATTCAGTAGATTTCTCAAGCTAATATCAATTCCATCCAAGAAAGAAATCCAAGCAAGTAGTTCAACCACACAATCAAGAATCCTAAAAAACACATGTACTCTATTTACTACACACTTTATCAAGATTCCTTCTATTCAACTTGAAATTGCTTCCTAAGGTTTCTGTATCCATTTTAGGGTTTCGTTTGCAATTAGGGTTTCACTTCATTTACTATTTTAAACCCTAATTCTATACAATTACTTACAAACCCTAATTTCAGATTAAAGGCACACTTAAACATTAATTAAGCCCATTATTCCTCTTTTATATTAAGACTACCATTTTTATCCTTTTAATCCATGACAAGATCATTATGCTCATTTATCATCAATTCATAGTTCATTATGGTCTAATTCACAAATGAACTCTATATATCATTAAATCCACCTTTTATTCATTAGAAAACCCTAATTACTATATTAAGGGTATTTATCCACAATTAGGAACTTTTATATACAAATAACTTAGAACCGTTATTTAACAACAGATTTTCACATTTTTCAAATTAAATATGATCTTATCCTCTTTTACCCTAAATTAGGGTTTCTAAATGCTTAAACATTCTCATATGAGGTAAAAATCCTAAATCATCCAATTTCACATCTAGATCAGGTTCGAATCTAACATTATCATTCAATAGGTTATTAATATTTAAATTAACCCATTAAGCATACTAGATTCAACCTTTAATCACAAATAGGGGTTTTAACCTAACTTTAATGCACTTTTCATCAACTTATTGTGATTTTGCAATTAGGAACGGAATCAATCTTTAGTATCATTTTTATTGGATTCCTCTCGTTCTCCTGATCAAAATACATATATTATTTGTACCCATCTAAGTTACCATTATTTAAATATGAATTTGCAAGAAATTACTTACCAGAGCCAATCAGAGCGTGCCACGTCGCCTATCCCATGCAATGTTATTCGTTGCTTTGGAAAAAAAATTAAAAGTCAATTCTGCCCTTGATAAGTGAATTATTTCTTCAATACTCAGAGGGGTATTTTCGTCAAACGGCTGAAGGGTTGTCTTCCTCCTCCCGATATCCCTACCGCGCTGACCTGTAGCCCTAGGTGCGGCTCCGGCTCCTCGTCCTGGACCTCGTCGACCTCCAAGGTGGTTTCCTATGCTTCCTTTGTGCCTCTATGCACGTGCGAATGTTGCCGGTTCATGGCCAAGATGGCCAGACCGAGCACACTAACCCTGCACACGTGGATGGTCTACTTCTCTCCTGCGGCCGCCTCCACATCCCTTATCTGCTAAACTCTCTCTCTCTCTCTCTCATCGGTGTGTATGCCTCTGCGCTGGTGTGCATGGACGGTGGGGTTCTTGATGCCACCCTCAGCGAGGCAACTACCTCCTCACACCAAGCATCCCTGACAAGGGCACCATTGGCGCAGTTGTACATGCACCTCTGTAGGTTGTTCCCAGTGCCCACCTTCTCTGCAACCAAGAGTGTCGACCCCTCCTTCCTATAGATCCCCATATGACGTTGTCAGTGCTTGGACTCCTTGGGTCTGTGGGGGTGTAGCGATGCTTCTACACAGGCTGTAGAGAAGGTCTTCCCACCGTTTCACATTTCCGTTGGCCTTCCTTAGACTTCATCCCGACCCTACTTCATGTGACCTTCGTTTAGATCTCGGGCTATGCATGGGAGAAACAAGAACCCTTCATAGGGGTCACCCTAGTTTATTGAGGCTAGGCCTGAGTTCTTTGGTGGCGAGGGCTCTCTATACATTGCCTTATATATCCATCTTATGGAAACCCTACTGGTTCCCACGAAGGGGAAAAGCAAGAGAGGGAGAGTGGCCGCTTAAACATACCCACAATTCTTGTGGATGGAAAGTATCAAAAAGTCATTAATTATGTATATCACATCGCCCTCTTATTAATTTTATTTTCTCTTTCTTCTTATTCATCGGGACTCCTTGGACCCTAAGAAATTCTATTATTTCAAAATTCCTTTTTAAGGATACTTATTATCCTTTTACATGCATCTACATCCTTTATTTCACATTATCTTTCTTATTTATTTATTAAGATATTATTTTGCAAGGATTTCCCATTATCATTCATTTCCTCTCCTGTTTTCCTATTTCTTTTATTAGAAATCATATGTAAATGAATTTTACTCAATTGTGGCCATTGATGCCACTTTCTAGATATTTTCAAGTATTTCTTGTAAATACTTTGCTTAAAATCCATTACCTTTTATCTTTTTCCATTATTTAGAATTTTCCCCTTTTCTTCTCTTTTATATCCATTAATGGATTAATCTAATAATCGTTATCACAAAATTCCTATCAAAAGGGATATTTGTAAAGAAATTCCTTCTTTGAAGCAAAGCGTACAATCCTTTCAATTAATTCCAAATTCACAAAATCATTATATTTCAATTATGAAAACACATGCAAAATTGGGGTTGTAACATCCTTCCTCTCTTATAGGAATTTTGTCCCCAAAATTCCATCAAGTAAACAAACTATTCAGGATAAGAATTTTCCATGTCCATCATTAGCCCTTATGTGGCTTTACCTTATCCATGGCGCTTCCAAAGAACCTTTATCATCACATATTCTTTTCTTTGAGTTCTTTCCCCTTAGAATCTATAAACCTCATAGGTGACTCAAGTCATTTCAGCCTCCCTTGGGGCTCACTAGGTTCATTGCTGCACACATGGTATGGGTACCTCACATAGTGCTCTAAATTGGACACATGAAACTCATGACACATCACATTATCCTGAGGGGTAAGGGAACACTTAACGTTCTCTACCAAACCATGTCAAAAGAACCCATGCATCGAGAACTCAACTCTCTTAGCTATAACTTAGAGGGGTTGGATTTTCATGTCACATTTCCCCCCACAATGAACTGCATGTCAGTCTACCTTGCATCATATTACGACCCATGTCATCCCTGGGCTCCTTACAGCCATTGCACGATCAAAGCGTCTTCATCTGCACACACTGTAGTCCGTTCTTGACCTTCACGAGGTTCCTTCACCAACATCATCTTAATGAAGTGGTGACCGACACAACCTCTCTTACAGAGCTTCCTTACAACCCGATACTGGCTATGGTGGTTATCGTCATATCTTACAAAGGACAAAAATTGTCTCTATGTATCACCCTAAACGAGCACACATGCTCTCATCAGACCCTCTAGTCTGGATCATACTAACCATTAGTTATGGGTGATAAGCGGTACTAACATTGAGTTCTTCATGTACCTACTTCCATCTTATGGAAGTGGACCTTTAGGTCATACTCAAGAACGTTTGAACTCGCATCATGGTGTAGTTGAACCATCTCTATCATGTGTAGTTAAACCCGATCTGTCCCTTGATAGTACTTTTTCTTTCTCATGTCATCTAGGTAAGGAAATCTACCATAACCCATATTGCATCTTGACCTTCCTTGGTCTATGGGAACCTTACTACACATCCTTAGTGATGAACTCCCATTCTATCTCGGGGACTCTTTATCCTCTATACCAACTCATTGGGTTACTGATATTTGTCCTTTGCCACCTGTCATGCATGGCAACATACCCCATGCAACTTCATCTTAGGCATCCAAAGTATCACTGTCACTTACCATCTTCGTAGTGCCACAGTGTATGGTGATCTTCAATCATGATCTCCTGTATTATCATGGTTCCTTAAGATTGATTCCTCAGAAACCCTAAGCCACTCTAATCAGGGCTTCATCACCTTCCTTTCTAGAGAAGGCATCTGAGGTTCTACAACCATCCTTTCATTGCATCAAGGCCTAAGCTGGCTAACCAAACAACCATTAACTTGATCAACCAATATTGTTACATCTGTGTGTTAGCCAAACTTATCTCTTTTTCCAACTGGGGGTTATCCTATCAACTTCCTCTATCCTCCATCTAAACTAGGCAGTTGTATCTCATCTAGAGCATCCATTACCACTTCACATCCTTAGGTGTTAGGTAACGTTGAAAACATACACCTCCATGTATTCCACTTATTATCTCATGATAAAATCATCCTCATAAGATGACTACCTTATAACCCATCCATGTATCATCCACTCCACCAGGGTATGTTATCATCTCTGTCCTCATACCTCATGGAAACGTTCCAACTCACATCACCTTTTATCCTTGGTGTATGGCATGTATATTGTCCTATCTCTCATCCCCATAACAAGAGGAAATAAGCATTTGGTTGCAGTCCAAATACATAGTTCTTCCTGTTCCAAGAGTAGAGATGGTACATCCCACCTTGCTAGTACACCTTTAAATTTATGTTGAAACATGCCACATATGTCTCTACAACACAAACATCTTGATATCAAAGTTACTTCCATGGAAAAATGGTCTCAAACTTACTTGGGTCCACACATAATCCTTGGTCATCTCCTCTAGGTCTATAGGGTGTCGGTACTTTTGGGGTCATCCCTCTTCCCTTATGCATCCAGAGAGTGCCCTACTCATCCACCCTTTGGGCCCCATGAGTTCATGAAGGTGATCAATCTCCTAACCCATGGCCCTCAGACAATGATAGATGTTACCTCCCAACCCTATGGTCATGTCAACTAGGGAATTAGGCAACTCCTACTTCCATCGGTATTATCCCTACTTGACCCTAGAATAGACTTAGGATTCTAACATAGTACATGTTCAACTTAGAACCTTACCCAAGCCTTCATCATCTCTCTCTCTGCATTCATGGGATGAGTTTCATCCTTTCATTGGGGTCATGGCAACCTGTCTACCTTGGTCAGGCCCCATACCTGTTACCTCCATGGTAGCACAACCACATGCACTTAGAGATGGTTATCTATGGGTCTTATAGGTTTATTCCCAAACCATGTACTTTCACTTGCTTCTCAAGATCCTATGAGACCTCTCAAAACCCACCAAGCTGGTATACACCCTACAAAAGGTCCTTCTCCCAGGATGGGAGGAAACTACAACTCTTGACAACAAGGTCACATCCATCTCTGGGGTTTATATACACATGGGCATGCTTAACCCATCAACTACTAAGGCATAAGCAGACCACGTACTAAACCATGCTAGGTCATACTTGTTCTCTTTCCTCAATCACTGGATCAAGATCATACCTTCCCATGTCATCAACTTAGCTATGAGGGTTTCGTCAAACATACCTTAAACTTAAGGGGTTTCCCTTTCCTCTGAACATAAGAAGTACCATGCTCGCATCTATAGAAACTCAACTCTCATCACGAGCATTAGGTACACCACTTCCCCTCTTAGGCCTAGGAACCCTAGGTTCACTTTTTGATGACCAACTACATGCTCAATCTATTAACCACAAATCAGGCATGTATAAGGCATGACATGCACTTCCTATCATCCTTCTACTCAAGCAACACTTTAGAGTCGAGTCCTCCTTAAGGACAACCAACAAGGCATAAGGCCCCACAACCTATCACTAGGTGCCAGAAGCCTCATCCTCTCTCTAGGGTTTGGTTCCTCTAAAGGCAACCAAAATATCATCAGCCTCTAGGGATCGAGCATGAGGCAACCCCTATCATCCACTTAGGTCGCATCATTCTCAACTCCCACAGTTCCTCATATCTCAGAGTCTAGGCTTCCAACCTTCTTGCATGAGTCCTGCTCTCTCTTTCTATAGCCAATCCTACAAACATTCTCACTACCAGATGTCCTCTTCTCCATGAAGGTGGATCAAGCTCACAAACATACCCCTACATGGGTGATACTTATGTTCAAACTTATGTTTGCTCAAGGTTATCCCTAGCCCTTTATGCTATTCTCATCATCTATCCAACATACCCCCTTGTCCAGGGTTTCAACCTACTGCTTGCACTACTTACGTATTTTGGGTGCCTACTATGCCCTGCTCATATAAGCTCATGGGGTTTCTATAGGTCCTTCTCTGACCTCAACAATGAAGGAGCTATCCTTCATTCTAACATGCATGACCCTTCCCAGGGTTGGGTCGCCAAAGGTACCCGGTCATCCAACCTCTCATAGCTCAAATGGAATCCAAGGCATGTCTATCCAAACACCTGGTCTACCATGACATCTGACTCCTCATGTCATCTCTCTCCTTAACCTATACTTAGGGTTAGGGTTAACATCATCCTTAGAGGATGTGCCAGGTCTCTACTTGTAATGGAGATATCTACCTCCAAGACTAACTCTCTTCACTTATCCTCCTGACAAGAAGGTCTAGCCTCAAGTCTCTCCTGAGGGCATGACAACTTATGTCATACTACCTAAGCATGTATCTATTCTTTTACGCTTAATCTATTAAGCTTATGTACATGACATCTTATTTACATACCTTTTATAAATTTGGTGGAGGATTTCTTAAACCTTATCAACCTTACCCATACCTCAAGAGGGTGAGGAAAAGAGAGAAAACCCTAATCCTTATAATCCTTAACAACAATTGAGTTGAGTAGGGATGAACAAGATGAGAGAGTCCTAAAGGTATCTTATTTGAAGTCAAATCTTGAGACTTTGGCCAGGCAGTCACACGGATCTGGGAGTCCTCATATTCTGACTAGTGGTATGGAGGAAAATCTTGCCAGCCCCCATACGTGATCCTTTTCTAGACACCTCAGTCTTTCAGAAAATCCTCTAATAACTCCATTGGGTTCTACGGAGTTTGTAAAATTTAATAATTATTAAAGATTAAATGAGGAACCTACACTCTGATACCAAATGTAACGACCCCGCCTCTCAGTAACCCCCAATTAAGGGAGACTGAAAGGTTAGAGTTGTTATCCAATAACCCGGATCAAAGGTTCGACAAATAATCAATAACAATTATTAAATTCTACCAACTATACTGAAATATGGTATAAATAAAAACTTTGCATACCTTTTGAAAACTTGGATCTCTAAACTTCTATCCACTTATAAATTCTACTCTAACTAATCCTCCTTGTATTTTAATTCATGTATTTCACAATATGATGATTTACTGTTTGCCCTTTTGGCTTGTACCTAAAACACCGACAAACAAAATGTTGGTCAGCATAAAGTTGGTATGTGGGGGAAACAATAATTCTGCAACTAAGTTAACAATGTAATCATTCAATTAATCATTTAACAACCCATATTACATTTTAAGCCATACTACTCAATACTTACCTATCCCCTAACTCTGTGTTGTCTCTGTAGCGGACTTGTATGATACCTCTCTTTTAGGTAGATTCTTACCCCCATGGTCGTACCTTACATGTAGCCAATACATAGGGTAATAGAGTCGCATGGCACTACCCAGAGGTAGCCCAATATCTAACTCAAAGTGACTTGATGGTCCTACCCCATTGTTAGCCATGTACTAAGTCATCCAATGACCTGATGGACCTACCCCATAGGTAGCCATGTACTAGGTCAACTACAAAGCCATAGAGGGGACCAGGATCTGAGCTAGTAGGTACATATATTATGTGATAGTCATATCCACATTATAGTTTGCATTAATTAAATTCATCCAATAGTTAATTCAAGCCATCAATGAAAACTTCAGAAAACCTTGGAAAACTAACTCGAGATATTCATAAGCATAAACACATACCTGTTCAGTAGATTTCTCAAGCTAATATCAATTCCAACCAAGAAAGCAATCCAAGCAAGTAGGTCAACCACACAATCAAGAATCCTAAAAAACACATGTACTATATTTACTACACACTTTATCAAGATTCCTTCTATTCAACTTGAAATTGCTTCCTAAGGTTTCCATATCCATTTTAGGGTTTTGTTTACAATTAGGGTTTCACTTCATTTACTATTTTAAAACCTAATTCTATACAATTACTTACAAACCCTAATTTCAGATTAAAGGCACACTTAAATATTAATTAATCCCATTATGCCTCTTTTATATTAAAACTACCATTTTTATCCTTTTAATCCATGACAAGATCATTATGCTCATTTATCATCAATTCATAGTTCATTATGGTCTAATTCACAAATGCACTCTATATATCATTAAATCCACCTTTTATTCATTAGAAAACCCTAATTACTATATTAAGGGTATTCACCCACAATTAGGAACTTTTATATACAAATAACTTAGAACCATCATTTAACAACATATTTTCATATTTTTCAAATTAAATATGATCTTATCCTCTTTTACCCTAAATTAGGGTTTCTAAATCCCTAAACATTCTCATATGAGGTAAAAACCCTAAATCATGCAATTTCACATCTAGATCAGGTTCAAATCCAACATTATCATTCAATAGGTTATTACTACTTAAATTAACCCATTAAGCATAATAGATTCAACCTTTAATCACAGATAGGGTTTTTAACCTAACTTTAATGCACTTTTCATCAACTTCTTGTAGTTTTGAAATTAGGAAATAAATCAATCTTTAATATCATTTTTAGTGGATTCCTCTCGTTCTCCTAATCAAAATACATATGTTATTCGTACCCATCTGAGTTACCATTATATAAATATGAATTTTGCAAGAAATTACTTACCAGAGCCAATCAGAGCGCGCCACGTCGCCTATCCCATGCAATGTTGCTCGTTGCTTTGGAAACATAATTAAAAGTTGATTCTGCCCTTGATAAGTGAATTGTTTCTTCAATACCCGGAGGGGTATTTTTGTCAAACGGCCAAAGGGTTGTCTTCCTCCTACCGATATCCCTACCGCGCTGACCTATAGCCCTAGGTGCGGCTCCATCTCCTCATCCTGGACCCCGTCGACCTCCAAGGCAGTTTCCTCTGCTTCCATCATGCATCTATGCACGTGAGGACACCACCGGTTCATGGCCAAGATGGCCAGACTGAGCACACTAACCCTGCAACACGTGGACGACTTGCTGCTCTCCTGCGGCCGCCTCCACATCCCTTATCTACTGAACTCTCTCTCTTTCTCATCTGTGTGTATGCCTCTGCGCTGGTGTGCATGGTGGCGGGGTTCTTGGCACCACCCTCGGTGAGGCAACTACCTCCTCATGCCAAGCATCCCTGACATGGGCACCATTAGCGCAGTCGTACATGCACCTCTGTAGGTCATTCCCAGCGCCCGCCTTCTCTGCAACCAAGAGTGCCGACCCCTCCTTCTTATAGATCCCCATATGACGTTGTCGGTGCCTGGACTCCTTGGGTCTGTGGGGGTGTAGCGATGCTTCTACATAGGCCATAGAGAAGGTCTACCCACCGTTTCACATCTCTGTTGTCCTTCCTTAGACTTCAGCCTGACCCTACTTCCTGCGACCTTCGTTTAGATCTCGGGCTACACATGGGGGAAACAAGAACCCTTCATAGGGGTCACCCTGGGTTATCGAGGCTAGGCCTAAGTTCTTTGGTGTGAGGGCTCTCTATACATTGCCTTATATATGCATCTTATGGAAACCCTACTGGTTCCCACGAAGGGGAAAAGCAAGAGAGGGAGAGTGGCCGCTTAAACATACCCACGATTCTTGTAGATGGAAAGTATCAAAAAGTCATTAATTATGTATATCAAATTGCCCTCTTATTATTTTTATTTTCACTTTCTTCTTATTCATCGGGACTCCTTGGACCCCAAGAAATTCTATTATTTCAAAATTCCTTTTTAAGGATACTTATTATCCTTTTACATGCATCTACATCCTTTATTTCACATTATCTTTCTTATTTCTTTATTAAGATATTCTTTTGCAAGGATTTCCCATTATCTTTCATTTCCTCTCCTCTTTTCCTATTTCTTTTATTAGAAATCATATGTAAATGAATTTTACTCAATTGTGGCCATTAATGCCACTTTCTAGATATTTCCAAGTATTTCTTATAAATACTTTGCTTAAAATCCATTACCTTTTATCTCTTTCCATTATTTGGAATTTTCCCCTTTTTGTCTCTTTTATATCCATTAATGGATTAATCTAATAATAAGAATCACGAAATTCCTATTAAAAGGAATATTTGTAAAGAAATTCCTTCTTTGAAGCAAAGCGTACAATCCTTTCAATTAATTCCAAATTCACAAAATCATTATATTTCAATTATGAAAACACATGCAAAATTGGGGTTGTAACAATACCCTTCTTTGAATGATATTTTACTCTCTTTTTAGGGGTTTTTGTGTTTCTATTCCCTAGTTTTAGCTTTAGCTTTACTTAAATGCAATTATCCTCTCTTTACTGGACTTTAATGAACTTTATATATTTCTTATGCAGGACCAAC
The DNA here is from genome assembly GCA_963693085.1 of Alisma plantago-aquatica. NCBI lineage: Eukaryota > Viridiplantae > Streptophyta > Magnoliopsida > Alismatales > Alismataceae > Alisma > Alisma plantago-aquatica. Next base: position 811,175,797 of record OY856410.1, on the reverse strand, counting down.
CAAGAATATACTTCAATGCCCAAATGGATGATCAAGCCATCATGATGCTGCACCTCAAGGGAAGGAAGGCCTCAACAGATTTCCATTGCCCACCGTCTAACCACCCAATCAAGCAATCGTCTTGGCCAATCATCCAAGTCGATCCGCTCTCTACCCAGAGTCTTCCAAATTCTTTAGTTCTGATGTGTGCTGCTAGCATCCAACCGACTCTGATTCAATCCATTTTGGTCTGCTTGAGAACCAGATGTGAGGTTCAAATTGAGTATCCCAAGTGAGTTGTCTGTTGGATCAAGTATGCACCATGTAAGTTAGCTGTCTTCAACCATAAGTATTCAACATTAGGGTTTCAGTAGCAAGGAATGCATCTATAAAAGGGAACCATTATCATCCATTATAAAGGGTCTGTCATCGGTGATTAGAATCCACATTGCACAATGCAAACCCTAGCAAGGAGAAAGGAGGCAACAACCGTAGTGGAGAGATTCGTCTTGCTGCATCAGGTGTCATGGCCCCTCTATTGTTCTTTCTATCTTTTTGCTATTGTCTCTCATCATGAGCGAGTAGACATTAAGTTAGGGCATGGGGACTAGACTCAACATCTTGTATTTTATCCTAGCTTGTATCTAGACTCAACAATACTATTGCTAAATAAAGTATCATTCTTCTTATTACCTTACTTTGCAAATTGACGAATTGCTTTTGCATTTTTGTTATAATATTGGATGGCAGGTTGTTGTAACCATGATTAGAACCCCAGAATGATCTTATTATCCCCCTGAAGTGTCAACAAGGGATAGTCAAGTGATAGGGTTACCATATTCTAACGTGACAAGAATGGTCAACTATAGTGAGGGAATCTAGTCAAAGTAAACTTGGAACTTGGGTGCCGAGTTTGGTCGATATTTTTAGGCACCGCTTCACTCTGTTGGGTCAATTTTTTTAAAACAACCGACCTAGTAGGGTTGACTTTTTGGGTCAGTTTTTTATATAACCGTCCTTGTAGGTCGAAATGAAAAAACTTGGGCACCGACCTCTATTGGGTCGGTTTTTTTCCTTTTAACCGATCTTATATGGCCACTCTCGGTCGACCATATTCTCAACCCAGAATTCTGTGACAAAAATTGGCTCCATTTTGCCTTCGCGCGTCTATAAGTACATCTACGGTCGGTTTTTTACTTTTAACCGACCTTATAGGGCCACTCTCAGTCGACGAAATTCTCGACTGAGATGACTTTTTCGGTCATTTTTTTAATATAACCGTCCTTGTAGGTCGGAATAAAAAAATTCGGGCATCGACCTCTATTGGGTCGGTTTTTTCCTTTCAACCGACCTTGTAGGGCCCCTCGGTTGATGAAATTCTCGATCGAGAATCTCACAGAAAAAATTGGCTCCATTTTGCCTTCGTGCATCTATAAGTACATCTAGGGTCGGTTTTTTACTTTTAACCGACCTTATAGGGCTAGTCTCGGTCGATGAAATTCTCGACGGAGATGACTTTTTGGGTCAGTTTTTTAATATAACTGTCCTTGTAGGTCGGAATGAAAAAATTTGGGCACCGACCTCTATTGGATCGATTTTTTCCTTTTAACTGACCTTGTAGGACCCCTCAGTTGACTAAATTCTCGATCGAGAATCCCGCGACAAAAATTGGCTCCATTTTGCCTTTGCACGTCTATAAGTACATCTAGGGTTAGTTTTTTCAAATAAATGACCTAGCTATTTACAAAAAATTTCAGGCACCACTTTATTCTCTTGAGTCAATTTTTTGAAAAAAAATGACCTTGGAAGCAGACCTATTGGGTCAATTTTTAAGGATAACCGACCTTGCAGGGTTCAATCAGACTTAACATCTTGGGTCGGTTTTATCTATTTACCTGACCTTATAGGTGGTGTCAGTGCAGGCACCGGTGGCTCTTGCATCAGCTTTAGAACCCAGAATCGACCTTAGAAGTCGGGAGGGTTATACCTACTGGAAAAGAAACACGCACATTTCATTCTTGTCGATCGGGTGAGTATAAGTTGCCACTGTCAATTCTGCTGCCGCTCTCGGGTGAGTGCTTGTCACTACGCCGTGGCGGTCCGACCTACACAATAGAGAGGCGCCGCCACTGCCGTTCCTATGAAGAAGAAGGAACCTTGTCGCCGCCATAGTCGTGCCTACGAAGAAGAAGAAACCCTCATCGCCGCAGCCGAACACAGAGGTAAGGTGTTTTGCTGCCGTCTTTACTTTAGACCTAATAGGCACGTCCTCGGGATGCGTGTGTACTCCATCTGTGTGTGTGTGTGCAGGGTGTGGTCGTGTGTACTCCATCTTTCGTCGACACCATAGTCAAAACGGCAGCAACCGAATAGAGGTTGAGCTACTACCATCTGTGTGTGTGTTCTAACCACACCCAAAGTATTCAGTGTTTTGTGTGAATCATTCTCGTAAGCTATGTTCTTCATGTAACTATTACTACATCTTGCTTTGCCGCCAACCTTTCTCAACTGACCTCACCAGTTAATCATTAGCATGGCTTTCCAACATGTATCAACTTCCTCACACATTAATAACATTATGAGAACATGCATCTCCATTGGCATTATCATATTTAAGATCTTGTTGGTTTGATATGTACTCTAACACCTTTTTATGGGTATATTCCCTTTTTCTGGAGGATATGAAGGATCCTTCTATATCTATCAATAATTACACAACCACACTTACCTCATGCTATGTTTGTGATAGTGTATGGTTATGATACAAATAGTAGGAAGTAGAAACTCACGAATGATAAGAAAATAGAGGAGAAAATTAGAGTTGCATGCAGTGGTTTTGTTTTTCTAATTGAATAGTTGTTTTAGAATTTGTTGTTATCATATTCTTCACGAGGAGGTCATCCATGTACATGGATATAAAGAACTGTATCATATTCATAGACTAAGAATGATGACATCATAATTATTATTTGTCTTTAACCAGTATGTTCCCCAAATGACGCATCAGTCATTTCCCTTCTGCTTTTATTTGTTGTAAGTGATGTGTTTCTTTTTATTTTTCCTAATCATATATCCTAAATGTTCATACAAAACAAATAAAATGTGGTACACCTAAAACAAATTTTTTAATACAAGAAAATTGACATATGGAATTGCTAGTGATGTGATACCACTAAAAATATGTTATGTACATATTTTATTTGTATGATTGATTATGTTTAAAAATGTGCTACCTACCATGCAACAAGTGGTGTTCACAAAACAAATTTTGCTGTTTTGAATTTTGTAAATTATGTGTTGTCTTTGATGAACATATATTTTACCCAAGGTGCATTGAGACGATGATGGGACAAGATTAGTTGAGATGTATTCGAAGAGTATCTAAAGCTTCTCGGTCTTAATTCTTTTTTCTCCACTTATTTGTTATCTTTTAATGTACATGGATAAAATTTGTAGTAATCAGTTTGATATTTTATATTTAGGTTTAAACCTATTAGCTTACAAATGTGACTTTTACTTTGGTTAGTTATTTTATCTCAATCCTAATGTTCATCTTACTGTCTAGCACATGCGAGATCCTCCCTTGTGGGTCGAGACAATTCTCCATTGTATGAAAAGAAATTGATTCTTTTATATAAGTTACTATAAAATCTTACAACTTATAGTATCAGCAATAACTGTTTTTATATGTGCTCCTCTCTATCTAATTTTGAGAATTAAATTGACTAAAATGTTCCCATAATGAGGTAATTTTTGTTGTTGTCGGTCTTCTGAGGAGGAAGATAATTGGCTAGGAATTAGGATTGAAAAACTTCACTACTCTATCTCACCTAGTTCTCACAAGTTCTACTTTTTTTGATAATATTATTTCTCTGTTCATGGATACTCTTTGGCACGACCTTCAGTTTATATTTGTCAAGAACTCCTAACTGATTCTTCAATTTCATACATATAATGCATGTTTATCTATGCAAGTACTCTTGGTTTGCCCATATTGTTCACGACAGTCATCCTTTTGCTCTCAGAAGCTCTAACGCTCGACGATCAACCTCTTGCTCTTTGCCACCTGTGCGCCTTCTATCGCCCACGGTCTTCTCTCATTTTCATCTCGGCGGCTCAGGCCAGTTGCATTGTTTTTCCATTTTATATGACTAGTAACCCAACCAATAATAAAAACAAATATTTTTTCATATCTACATTTTATTATCAGTCACATATGTAATCATTGTATACATTCTAGAAATATGAGATTAGACATGTGTAGTCCCAGAATGACACTTTAGGGTTTATAGATGGGATCATCGATGCATGATGTTTAACTTAATATATAAATATGAAAATAATACATTTATATATTAACCTAGAAACTCGTTCAAAATTTACTCATTAGGAGTACATTTTAGATAGTCCCCAGTCTGGGACTGTTTTTGGATATTTAATCTCACTTAGGATGTAACTATATTTGTATGTTTAGTTTTAAAGAAAATTTTATTAGGATTTCCTAATTTGTTCTCTGGGTACATATGTGAGTGGTTATTTGCCATTTACATCGGTGTACTTGGAGAACTTAGGGGAAATGTTGCTGGAATTTTCTTCAAAACTAAACATACATTATACAGTTCCTAGTGAGATTAGATATTTAAAAAATGGGATAGGTGGTACACTTTAGGATAGACATAATTAACTTCCTATCAATAAAAACTTACAACTTATAGTATCAATATTAAATGCTAAGTTTTATAATTAATTTTAATGTGATCTAGAAAATGGATCGAAGTTGGATGTCTATCAAGAATTGTTGCAGTCCAGAGTTTGCTAAAGGTCTTAATGAAGTTATCAGATTTGATGAGGAACATAGGAAACTACCTACAGATAGGTTCTATTTTCCATGTAGAAATTGTGGTAACAATTTGATAGTTGATACTGTTAAGGAAATTAAGAATCATGTCATATGGAATGGGATCATATAAGGTTATAATGAAATGGTATTAGCATGGAGAGAAATTTAATTATGGATCAGAAAATGTCGATACTAATAGTGGCATAGAAGATATATATAATGATGATAATGTGAATGATGAACCGATTCAGGATGATATGGTAGATGATATTCTACGTAGTTGTCGGGACAATGTCATTGATCCACCTTCTTTATTTGCAAACATTGCCCATGATGCTGAAAAACCATTATATAAGGGTTGTACTAAGTTCACGAGGTTTAGTGTTGTGACACAATTATATACTCTTAAAGCTCAAAATTGGTGGAGCGATAAGAGTTTCACTTCATTGTTATTTTTGTAAATCGAAATTTTTTCTGAAGGCAATGAGCTTCCAATTTCAATATATCAAGCAAAGAAAATAATGTGCCCAATGGGAATGGAGGCTAAGAAGATTCATGCATGTACAAATGATTGTGTGTTATTTCAAAAAGACTATAGTAGTTTGATAAATTGTCCAAAATGTGGTGCGTCAAGGTACAAGACCACAAATTCAGTTAAGGCTAAAAATGGCTCTCCTGCCAAGGTGATGTGGTATCTACCAATAATACCACGATTTCAACACTTATTTTCTAATATTAAAGATGCGCAAAATTTGTCTTGGCATGTGGAGTTAAAGGCCAATGATGATGGCATCCTACGACACACATCTGATTCACCACAATGGAAGAAAATTGATTTATTATACCCTCAATTTGGTAAAGAACCAAGAAAATTAAGACTTGGAGTCTGTACAGATGGAATGAATCCTTATGGTACATTAAGCAACCAACATAGCACATGGCATGTTATGATTGTTATATACAATCTTCTTCCTTGGTTGTGTATGAAAAATAAGTATGTCGTGTTGTCAATATTGATATCAGGGCCTAAGAAACCTGAAAATGACATTGATGTTTACCATCAACCTCTAATTGATGACCTAATGAAACTATGGGAAGAAGGTGTTATGACATATGATGCTTCATGTGAAGAGATCTTTTGTTTGCGTGCTATGTTATTTTGCACGATTAATGACTTTCCAGCTTATGGAAAATTTTCTGGATATAGCATAAAAGGATACAAAGCATGTCCTATTTGTGAGGAAAATACTGATTCAATCTGACTGAAACATGGTGGAAAAACCGTATATCTTGGTCATCGGAAATTTCTCCCACAAGTGCATCCTTATCGAAGGCAACACAAAACCTTTAATGGATCAACTGAGGAATGAAATGCTCCTAAACCTATACCAGGAAATGTTGCATATGACATGATGAAAGATATTGTTAATGAATTTGGAAAGAGTTCAAGTAGTCATACTCTCGCATGTGACAAATCTCTATATGAGAAGAGGTCAATTGTAACGACCCCGCTTCCCAATAAACCCCAATTAAGGGAGACCAAGAGGTCAGAGGCATTATCCCAAAATAGGATTAGTGGTTTTACAAATAATCAACAATAATTAATAAATTGTACAACAACTAAGCTTTAAAATGGAATATATTTTTTTTTCTTTTCTCATACCTTGCAAAATATAGGAGCTGAGGGACTTTACCCCACATAACATCTATCTAAAAATCCTCCAATATTTATTGAGCTTTATTCCATCATTTTCACTTTAAAGGAATATGCATTTTCTTGATAAACCTAAAATGCCAAAAAACAAAATGGCAGTCCGTATAACAAATTATACTGGTATGTGGGGGAACCAATAATCGTGTATTTAATTGTAACAACATATAGCAAGGAATTATGATTTAACAAAATAAACTTTACACTTTAAACATGACTACTCAATCCTTACATACCCTAGGCTCTGTTTTGTCCCTGCAGTAGACATGGATACTACCTCTCATATGGTAGATCTCAACTAACCCCCATGATCCTACCTTACAGGTAGATCAATACATAGGGTCGTGGAGTCGTATGGTCCTACCCAAGGGTAGACCAACACATCGACTCATGATAACCTGATGATCCTACCTCACAGGTAGACCATGTACTAGGTCATCTATCTCATCATCATCAGAGCTACAGAGGAGGACCAGGATCTGAGCTAGTCATGAACATATAATTATGGTGATAGTCATAGTCACTTTATAGTTGCATGAAATAAAAGTAAATCAAGCAATTATTTCCAAGCAACTGTTAAAACCTCAGGAATCGTCGAGAAACCAAAACGATTTAACCATAAGTGTAACCACATACCTATTTTGGAGATCTCAGAGAAGCAATATATATCCAAATCGAACTAGATGTCCAATCAAGCAAGCCAATCAATCAATCAATCAAGGAAACATTGGTTCTGAAAATATGTATAATGTCTAATTATCACAAACATATCCCAAACAACTCCTTATTGACTTAGGACGCCTTTTCAAGGTTGCTAGGTCCCATTAGGATGCATTAGGGTTTCTTAGATCAATTTCTCAAACTTTATCTTTTTTAGGTCAACAAACCCTAAAATAGCTTTTCTACTCATAAAAACCTTAATTACTCAAATTATCCACATCAAGGATCCTTTGTTCTCAAATCAGCTTTTGAACATAACATCTCTGTCTTAATCATGGATTTGCACAATTAAAACTATTAAAAGTCATATTAAGGTTTATAAACCCATTAATCCATATTCATGTACATGGAACCCAAAATTAAGCCAACTATGCATAAAGATCATCTTTTCAGATATAATTCTCACTTTTAATAACAAGTTAACATTGACTTAAATTATTTAAAGAACATCATTAAATCCAATTATCGTCAAATTTAAGGGTTTTTCATTAATTAAATCATTAAGATGATAACTTTATGCACTTTTCAAATTGCAAGCATATTTATTCTTCAGCTGTATTTTTATTGAATTCCATGAGTTCGCCTGATTAAAATTCATATATAATATGTTGCCATATGAGTTACCAATTATATTCTAGAACTATTTCAATCTTAATCAGAAATGGACCAATGAAATGCTTCCACGTCGGCATTTTATTCAATTATCGACTTACCAGAACTTCGGCTCTGAACTCCGAGGAAAAGACTCAATAGCACTTGGGTCTTCAGTGTGCATACAGGGGCAGTAGAGTCTTTTCACTCTATCCAGCAAACGGCAGCTGCGGGCGCGCTGTGTCGGCGTTCCTCCGCGCGGTTGTTGCGTAGCGAGGCCATAGCCTCGGCGCCTTCTCACCACAACCCATCACTACGGCCATCTCCCGTATGTCACGGATTCCTGCCAACTTGATAGGGAGACACTGCTCCACCGGCAGCTTGCAAGGTACCGCCTGGGAGCGATTACGGACGTCAGCAGCGTGGAGGTTCCTCCTGGCGACGATGGAGGCTTCACTGGAAGACGTTCCTGTCAACTACGTGCCTCCTCTCGTTCTTCTCATTCTTCCAACCATGGAGATGATAGTGCATGATGACCAGGTTCTTGCGGCAGAGACGGTTGCCAAGTTCCGGCCAAGAGTCCCGGCAGGCTCCTCCTATGTTCGAAGGGGTTCAGAACGTAGTCCTGAGGGTGAACACATCACCCTATATATAACTCTGTATGGTTGAGTTTCCTATATCACGAGGAGGAGGAGGAGGGGAGATACGGGGAGCATGCTACTACTTGTTACCCCTTTCGGCCGTGAAGCAAACGATTGTTTAATGATATCGAATCAGATTAGACAATAATGATGCTGCTGCGTGGCATATTGATGCCTTTTCCAAAATTAACCACTTATTTCCTCTTAGTATGGAATCTCGTCGTGACCAAGTCCTTCCCAAATATAACCACTAAAAGACATTGACGAGAGTGTATATATATATATATATATATATATATATATATATATATATATATATATATATATATATATATATATATATATATATATATTGGATACTTGATCATTAATCTGAATGGAAACACATCATGACTTGGGGTCTAGATTATTCTTTCTCTCTCTTTTATTCTTTTAATCCCAAGTTTTAAGAAAAAGTCTAAAATGGCTTTATCTAAATGTGTGCAAGGATTTGGACCAAAATTTGAAAAGTAAACTACCTTTTCTTAACATCCAAGTCATCCACTTTTGTGCATTAAAATACATCTTTTCCTTTTTTTTCTTTTCTATTTCCTTTATTTGGATTCCTTTTTCCATTAAAATCATATGGATTGAAATCTCATCCATGATGATTCCATTATCCATATTTCTTATCTTTTCCTCATTATCTCAAATTTCCTTCTTAATAATGTATTATTTGATTTCTTCTTTTTCTTTTAATCATATTGGACTCATTAACATATCATGATCCACGAAAACATATGCACAAAGAAAATATTGCAAAGGGAATCCATTCAATACATACAATTCATAAAATTTTCATAATCATACATTTATTGGGAAAATTACATTTCCAACCATATGAACCCAAAAATTGAGATTATAACATCCTTCCCCTCTTATAAGAATTTTGCCCTCAAAATTCCATCAAGCATATAAACAATTCAGGATAAGACTTTTCCGCGTCTATCATTGGCTCCCATGTGGCTTCATCCTCTCCATGGTACTTCCAAAGAACCTTTATCATCTTCTATTCTTTACTCCTAAGCTCTTTCTCACATCGGTATCTCATACCCTCATAGATGACTCAGGGTAAGTTAGCCTCCCTTGGAGTTCAATAGATTCAATGCTCAACACATGGCTCGGGTGCCTCACATAGTGCTCTAGATCGGACATATGGAACACATCATACATCATATTATCCTGATGGGTAAGGCTAAACATAAGAAACTCCACCTATCCATCTAAAATGGACCCATGTATCGGGGACTCAGCTTTTTCAGCTTTAGCTTAGAGGGGTCGGGTTTTCATAACACATATTCACCCACAGTGAACTGCATGTCGGTCTGTTTTGCATCAGTTAACGACTCCTGACACGATTTTATCGTGCGTATAACGCAAGTGCACATGTCAATGTAATGCATGCCTTGTAAGGCCCGAGTCGAACACATGGACACAGAATTCTCGGTAGACTCCTACTAACTACTCGCGATCAGCTAGACCAATTAAAAGGTTTGAGAGTTGATTTGAAAAAGAAAGTAAAAGAAAAAAATAGAAAAAAGAAAGAAAACAAAGCAATCGATTAAATGGTTGGTTTAAACAATTTAAAATGGCATCTTTAGGATTGCGGTTTCACCGCAGGTTCTCGTTGTACTATTTTTCACAAATTATCCTAATTCGTCTCCTATTCTGGATAGTAGCCTGTAGTCATAATTGTTCGTTGTCACGATAAAATTCACTACCTAAATCTAGGTCGGTTCTAAAGTCGTAGTAACATATACCCTAAACTAGGTGCATGAAGATCATACTCTGGGTTTCCACCATTATCTATACATCACCATGTTCAAATGATTTATTAGTTAATGTGATTATCGTCTCTTTTCAACCGTTAATTCTTCTTTCAAAGTAATTAAAGGTATTAGATTATCATTAGGGCGATCAATCATAATGATATAATTGAGAAAACGACATCATACCAAGGATTTAAGAGACAAATTATGATAAACTGTGTAAAAAGTATCATACAACGATTACTCGGGCTACTCCCGGTCCTAAAGATAAAGGGGATTAGCCCTGCATGTTCATCTCAATGAAAAACAACATGAGGAAAGGGGAAAACATGGAGAAATTGTGGATAGATGTTGCGTAACCCCTGAAGGAGAAGATCCATGCATTCCTTGGCACGGGGTGAACGTTCTACAACCTTCCGGCGGTGGAAAACGTCTTCTGCAGCTCTTGGAACGATCAAGGCATAACTCTCGGCTCCGTTATTCTCTCCTCTCCTTCTTGAGACTTGTCTGGCAGCTAATGACGTGATAGCCTTCTTAGGGCCACCGTAATTAGATATATGCACCACTTTTGGTCACCCCAAAGATCACCACCGTACGATTATACACGATCTTTAGCAAAAACTAATCTGACGGCGTCGATACCATCGACGCGGGTCGATGGTATCGACCTGCATGAGGCATCGGTTGTGCGATTCTTGGGGTTCTCTATGATGTTGTCTCGATACCATTGACGGTGTATCGATGGTATCGACACCTTAGGCGTCACTTTTCTCTAAAATCTGACGCTGAAGCTGATTTTGCTGAGGCGAGGTTGATAGTATTGACCTTGGGTCGATAGTATCGACATCTAGAAATATGGCTCGCTGACGCTCTCTCGATACCATCGATAGTCCCCTCGATGGTATCGAATCCTGGTTGCTCTTCTCCGGTAATGCATTGTGACTAGGTCGATGGTATCGACCATCCGTCGATGGTATTGACGTATTCAGATATCCGAATTTCCTGAAATGAAGAGAAGAACACCAATCAAATCCAACAAATATGATCTTTTATACCAAATAAGGTGAAACAAGGTAAATTTGATGCATTTTGAGATCATAGACTAAGGAAAGTGAATTGTGCGATATTAACCACAAATATGACTAATAAACACATAAAACGAATGTAAAACTAGCCTATAAAAGCGACTCAAAATCCTCGCATCAACTCCCATCGATCATGTGCTTTCTTAGCCATTGCTCGATCAAAGCATCTTCTTCTGCATACACTATGGTCTCTTTGACCTTCATAAGGTCCTTTTACTGACATCATCCAAGTGAAGTGGTGACTGACACACCCTCCCTTACAGAGCTTCATACATCCCGATATTGTCTATGGTGTCTATCATAACAAGCAAACTCTACTAGGGGCATGAACTGCTCCCATATATCACCCTGAACGAGCACGTATGCCCTCATCGGACCTTCTAGATTTTGGCTCATACTCTCTTGGTTGTACACTAGTCAGGGGTGATGTGATGTACTCATCTTCAATCTCATATCGAGTTCTTCTTACACCTACTTCCACCACATGTATATGAACTTGAGGTCATGCTCAATATATTGAACTTAGATCACAGTGTAGTTGAACTATCTCTCTCTCATATATATAGTTCAATCAAAACTATCACACTGAAAATTCTCTCTCTTAGGCAAGGGATTGGGTCAACTTGGTAAGGCAATCTACCATAACCCATATTGCATCGTGACCACTCTTGGTTCAGGGGAGACCCACCACACTATCAATGGGGATCCACTCCCATTCCCTCTCAGGGACTTCTCATTATCTGTAGAAACTCATTGGGTTCTATTGTTCGGCCTTCACCCGCTGGCATGTACGAAAATAGGGCACATGCAACACTATATCCTTCTTCATCCAGGTACTCAAGGACCACATACAAACCGTAAACATCTTGGTAGTACCATGGTGTACGATGTGCTGAAAATTATGAGCTTTTAGCATGACATGATTTCTCAAGGGTGACTCCTCAGAAACCCTAAACACTCTTGTAGCGGATTTCAGCACCTTCCTTCCATGAGAAGTGTATCTGAGGTTCTCACAACTATCCTTTTATCTCATCAAGCTTTGGGCTGGCTAACTGAGTAACCACTAATTTGACCAGCGGGTTAGGTTATATCTGGATGTTAGCCATATAGGTCTAGTCCTCTAATGGTCGTAGGGTCCACTCAGCAACCTCTTCCAGCTCTTTCTACTGGCTAAATAAGACAACTGTACACCTGAGTTGTATTCGGCTGGGATCATCTCGTTACCCCATAAACTTCCTTATATGCCAGGGGATGGTGAAGACATAAACCTTCATATACTCTACTCATCATCCTTGTTTTAGGTTTAGGTCTATCTGAGTTAAGAAAATGTTGATTTCATCATCTCAGTTATCCAACCCAAACTTATAACTCATAGATTCCAAATTACCTTGGATAGGTACGTCCTCATATCACCCTTTCTCTTCTTATGCCATTATATCACCTATCCAATATACTCTCAAAATGTGGTGGTACTTCCTCTATTCTCATCCACCAAAGGAATGTTTCAACTCATATCACCTTCATCCTTAGTATATGGCATGCATTTTATCCTGTCTCTTACACCCATAATGAAAGGAAATAAGCATTTGACTGCAGTCCAAATACAAAGTTTGTCCTGTTTTAAGAGTAGAGATGGTGCATCACAGATCTCCAGTATACTTTCTAATATATGTTGAAACTTACTTCTCATGACTCCATACGATGAATATCTCAAAACTATGTTTACATCTATGAAAGGGTTGTTCCCAAACACTCTTGGGTCTTAACACCACTCTTATGTACAATCCTTAGCCATTACCTCAAGGTCTCTAAGGTGTCGACACTTTTGGGGTGATCAGACCCTTATGCATCTAGGGAGTGCCTCTCACATTTACCCCTTAGGACCCATGAACTCATGAAGGTGGTCAGCCTCATAACCCATGAGCCTCGGGCAAAGGTAGTTGTTACCTCCTGACCCTATGGTCTTGTGCATATAAGGAGCAGACAACTCCTGCTCCCGTCGGTATTATCCCAACCTGACCTTAGTATTGACTTAGGATCTAATATAGCTCGTGGTTCCTATGTTGATACTCAAGCACATCTCATCCTTGAATCCTCACCTGAAACTTCATCATCTCTCTAGGCACTCATGGTAAAACTTATATTCATTTATGGGAATTATGGTGACCTACAAATTTTGGTTTGGCCCATATAGGTTACCACCATGACCACATATCCTCATGCCCCTTAGAGATGGTCACACATGGGTTTATAGATTCATGATTGTACTATATGATCTTCACTTATCTCATCAAAGTCTTATAAGAGACCTCTTTAGGTTACCACAAACCTAACAAAAGCTGGTACTCATCTTACATGAAGGGTCCCATCCCAGGACGAGAGAAAACTATCCCTTGATAGTAAAAAATGTCACAAACGTCCTTACTTGTAGGGTTTACATCATCACATCATTTTTAGCCCTACCATGCTACTTATACATGTAGCCAACCAGAAGACAACCTACTAAGCCATGCTAAGTTCCTTGGTATGTCATACATATTCATCATTTCTCAAGGTCGAACCAATATCATACATGCATATGTCACCAACCTGTGTGAGGGATTCATCAAACAAGCAACTCCATTCAACTAGGGTTTCCTATTGCTCTAAACATGAGGGGGTGTCATACTCGAATCCTTATGAACTCAAACATCTTTGTGAGCACCAGGTGCACCGGATACTACTTCCCCTCTTTGGTCCAGGAACTCTAGATTTGCCACTTATGCATTATCTAGGTAACTGCATGCTCAACAGTTCAACCATGAACGGAACCTATACTTGATAGTGCATATACTTCCTAACACTCTTCCATGTAAACAACCCTTAGAGCCCTAAACAAGGACAACCAACTGGGTGTGAAGCCTCACAACTTGTTATCATACTCCTTCAGGGTCTCTGGAACTCTCCTTCCTACACCTAAAAGGTAGGCACTTTCACAAAGCCTCTTTCTCTCTTCTAGGCTTTTGTTCGTCTAAGGCATCCAAGGTACGATAAGCTTCTAAGGATCACGCATGAGGCAACCACATACATCTACTCTGGGTCAACCATTCTAGGTCATATAATAACCAACTTCTCATGATTTCTCATGTCTTGGAGTCAAGGTCACCAACCTTCTACATCGGTTCTGGCTCTCTCTCTCTAGAGCTAACCCAACAATTGGTCCTACCACTGGAGGTTCTCTCTCAAAGGATGCATCAAGCTATTTAGGATACACGTCTATCCTCACTTGGGTGAAACATACTTATCAAAACTTATGTTTGGCCAAGATCATTCGAAGCTCTACATGTCTAGCTCATACACGATTAGGCACAACTTATCTGGCTTAGGTCTAAAACATGCTGCCAGCCTTGATACCACTCTCTTCTATGTAGGTAGATACATCTTTTCCGTTCATATATGCTCGTTATGGTTCCTATACGGTCACCATCAACCCTCTCGATGAGGGAATTATCCTTCACCATAATAGGTACGACCCATCCAAGGTCGGGTCGCCGCAAGGCACTAGAGGTCAAAAAACCACTCAAAGTCTATGTTTCTTATGGATACTCAAAGCCTTACGTAAAGCATGCATGTCAAACCCACATACATGCATGCACGGATAACTGAGGTATCCAACTCATTGCATCTTTTCTTTCTCTAACTACCACTTAGTGTTAGGGTTAGCATTGTCCTCAGAGGATGCATTAGGTCTCTTCCTCTTCCTGGAGCCTTCTTCATCCAAGGAAAACTCTCTCTCCTTATCCTCCTACAAGAAGGTCTAACCTCAAAGCTATCCCGAGGGCATGAAAACACACACCATGCAACCTTAAGCATGTAACTAATCCTTAGTTTGCACTTAAACTATTAAAACTTATGTCCATGACATCTTGTTTACATGCTTTTCATTATTTAGTGAAGGATTCCTTAATCCTTATTAAGCTTATCCCAAACACATGAGGGTAGTGGAGAGAGAGAATACCCTAAGCACTTAATGTTTCTCCAGAAATAAGAGGTAAAGAAGGGACAAAATTAGATGAGAAGACCTAGAGGTATCTTATTTCGAGTCAAATCCTTTGATTTTGGCCAGACAATCACACAGAATCCGGGAGTCCTCGTAGACTGACTAGCGGGGCAGAGAAAAATCTTACCAGCCCCCAGATCATGATCCTTTTCTAGACACCTCCATCATTTGGAAAATCTTCTAATAACTCCCTTGGGTTCTAAAGAGTTTGTAAAATTTAATAATTATTATAGATTAAATAAAAACCACAACTCTGATACCAAATGTAACGATCCCGCTTCCCGGTAACCCCCAATCTGAGCTAGTCATGCACCTATAATATGGTGATAGTCATAGTCACTTTATAGTTGCATGAAATAAAAGTCAATCAAGCAATTATTTCCAAGCAACCGTTAAAACCCCGGAAATCATCGAGAAACCAAAGCGATTTAACCAAAAGCGTAACCACATACCTATTTTGGAGATCTCAAAGAAGCAATATATATATCCAAATCCAACTAAATGTCCAATCAAGCAAAATAATCAATCAATCAAGGAAACATTGGTCCTGAAAACATGTATAATGTCTAATTATCACAAACATATCCTAAACAACTCCTTATTGACTTGGGACACCTTTCCAAGGTTTCTAGGTCTCATTATGATGCATTAGGGTTTCTTAGATCAATTTTTCAAACTTTATCCTTTTTAGGTCAACAAACCCTAAAATAGCTTTTCGGCTCATTAAAACCTTAATTACTCAAATTATCCACATCAAGGATCCTTTATTCTCAAATCGGCTTTAGAACATAATATCTCTGTCTTAATCATGGATTTGCACAATTAAAACCATTAAAAGTCATATTAAGGTTTCTAAGCCCATTAGTCCATATTCATGTACATGGAACCCAAAATTAAACCAACTATGCATAAAGATCATCTTTTTAGATATAATTCTCACTTTTATTAACAATAGGTTAATATTGGCTTAAATTAGCTAAAGAACATCATTAAATCCAATTATCATCAAATCTAAGGGTTTTTCATTAATTAAATCATTAAAGATGATAATTTTATACACTTTTCAAATGGAAAGCATATTTAGACTTCAATTTTATTTTTATTGAATTTCTTGAGTTCTATTGATCAATATTCATATAAAATATGTTGCCATACAAGTTACCAATTATTTTCTATGATTATTTAAATCTAAATCAGAAATGGACCAGTGAAATGCTGCCATGTCTGCATTATATTCAATTATCGACTTACCAGCAGTTCAACTCTGAACTCTAGGGAAAAGACTCAACAACCCTTGGGTCTTGAGCATGCATACAGGGGTAGTAGAGTTTTTTGACTCTATCCAGCAAACGGCAGCTGCGGGCGCACTGCGTCGGCGTTCCTCTGCGCGGTTGTTCCGTAGCGAGGCCATAGCCTCGACACCTTCACGCTGCAGCCCATCGCTACGGCCATCTCCTATCTGTGACGGATGCCTGCCAACTTGACAGGGAGCCACTGCTCCACCGGCAGCTTGCAAGGTACCGCCCGGGAGCGACTACGGACGTCAGCAGCGTGGAGGTTCCTCCTGGCGACGATGGAGGCTACGCTGGAAGACGTTCCTGCCAACTACGCTCCTCCTCTCGTTCTTCTCGTTTTCCAACCATGGAGATGATAGTGCATGACGACCAGGTTCTTGCGGCAGAGACGGTTGCCAGCTGGTTCCGGCCAAGAGTCCCGACAGGCTCCTCCTATGTCTGAAGGCGTTGAGAACGTAGTCCTGAGGGTGAACGCATCACCCTATATATCTATACTACTATAAAAAGAAAGAATTTGTCTATCTATTTACGAACTAGCCATTCCAAACCTCTATGATCAATCAGAGGACAACATTTTAAGTTGTCGTTCTCTCCTTGACTCAATCTCTTCTCACATTTTTTCTCACCTTTTCTCCAATTATTTCTAAATACCTCTCTCCTATTAAATTAACTTCTCCACTTCGTAACAAAAAAAATCACGCGCCCTTCTCTCCCATTATTCTAGCACCACTCTCTTCGCTCCCTTTTGCTCCTTATCCCATCAAAACGGTCTTTCAAATTTCTCTCCACAAATATCTTCCTCTCCCATCATCTACGAAACTGCCTATCCACTCTTCTCTATAAAACCGTTCTCTTTTCTATTCATCATCGCCATTAAACTCGTAACTCTATATGGTTGAGTTTCCTATATTACGAGGAGGAGGAGGAGATATACGGGGAACATGCTACTACTTGTTACCCCTTTTGGCCGTGAAGAAAACGATTGTTTAATGATATCGAATCAGATTAGACAACAATGATTCTGCTGCGTGGCACATTGATGCCTTTTCTAAAATTAACCACTTATTTATTTCCTCCTAGTATGGAATCTCGTCTTGACCAAGTCCTTCCCAAATATAACCACTAAAAGACATTGACGAGAGCGTATATATATATTGGATACGTAATCATTAATCTGTATGGAAACACATTATGACTTGGGGTCTAGATAATTCTTTCTCTCTCTTTTATTCATTTAATCTTAAGTTTTAAGGACAAGTCTAAAATGACTTTATCTAAATGTGTGCAAGGATTTGGACCAAAATTTGAAAAGTAAACTACCTTTTCTTAACATCCAAGTCATCCACTTTTGTGCATTAAAATACATCTTTTCCTTTTTTTTCTTTTCTATTTCTTTTATTTGGATTCCTTTTTCCATTAAAATCATATGGATTGAAATCTCATCCATGATGATTCCATTATCCATATTTTCTCATATTTCTTATCTTTTCCTCATTTTCTCAAATTTCCTTCTTAATAATGTATTATCGGATTTCTTCTTTTTCTTTTAATCATATTGGACTCATTAACATATCATGATCCACGAAAACATATGCACAAAGAAAATATTGCAAAGGAAATCCATTCATTACATATAATTAATAAAATTTCTATAATCATATATTTATTGGGAAAATTACATTTCCAGCCATATGAACTCAAAAAAATTGGGATTATAACATCAATATTTTGGGATCTTCCTTATTGGAGATTCTTGTCAATTAGACACTGCATTGACGTCATGCATGTTGAAAAAAATATTTGTGATAGCATCATTGGTACGCTATTGAATATACCGAGAAAGACTAAAGACGACATCAAATCTAGAAAAGATTTAGAATTAATGGGTATAAGAAAAGAATTATCAGTGGAGATCAGGGGTCACCACACATATTTACCACCAGCTTGTTACAGTTTGTCAAAGTAGGAGAAAAAGTCTTTTTGTGGGTGCTTGTATAATATTAAGGTTTCACAAAGATACTTTTCTAATATTCGTAGATTGGTATTAAAGAAGGATGTGAAGTTGATAGGTCTCAAATCTCATGATTATCACACCTTAATGTATCAAATTTTACCTATGGCTATTCGATCTATATTGTTGAAGCATGTAAAGTTTGCAATCACAAGACTTTTCTCTTCTTCAATGAAATATGCAACAAAGTGATACATCCTGATACTCTCAATAAATTACAAAAAGATGTAATTGTTACCATGTGTCAGCTTGAAATGTACTTTTCTCCTTCATTTTTTGATATCATGGTTCATCTTATAGTACACATAACAAGGGAGGTGAAGATGTTGGGTCCAATTTTTTTACACTGGAGGTATCCATTAGAATGCTACATGAGTATTTTTAAAGGTGATGTTCGTAATCGTTATCATCCTAAAGGAAGTATTATTGAGGGTTCTGTGGCTAGGGAGGTGATGGACTTTTGTAATGATTTTTTGAATTGCAATGAAACTTCTAGCGATCAAAAAAAATCCCATCACACTGAATCTTGTTGTGGAAAAGGAACTCTAGGAGCACGAGTGAAAGGAATCAGTCGTGAGTTGTGGGAACAAGTATATTTGTATATTTTACACAACATTGATGAAGTTAGTAGCTACATCACATAACACAATGATCTTATCAAGAGAAAACATCTGCGATCCAGTTCAATGTGGCTTGGAAGAGAGCATAATCGAACATTTATTAGGTGGTTTGAAGAGAAAGTCTTTAATCAACTATCTGAATCACCGAATAATGTTGTTGTGAACATAAAATGGCTCGCCTTTAAGCCAAAAATAGATGTCATGTCATATGAAGGATATGACATAAATAGATTTTCATACTACACAAAGCGTCAAGATGAAAGTAGTGTAGTCCAAAATAGTGGGGTCACTATTCAAGCTTGTTGATTGTATTTTTCTAGTACTAAAGATAAAAGACCACGCGAAGTTGAGATGTCGTATTACAACGTCATTGAGGACATATGGGAATTGGACTATACAAATTTCAGAGTTCCTATCTTTATGTGTAATTGGGTTGATAGCAACAAAGGAGTTTTAGTGGATGAGTTGGATTTCACATTGGTAAATTTTGAAAAGACTGGTGAGAAAGATGAGCCATTCATCATGGTAGACTAAGCAAAATAAGTATTCTATATTGATGACCCGACAAATAACAATTGGTCTATCATTTTTCATGTAAAAAGATAGTTTACTGTAGATCCTATAAATAGATTTTCATACTACACAAAGCGTCAAGATGAAAGTAGTGTAGTCCAAAATAGTGGGGTCACTGTTCAAGCTTGTTCATTGTATTTTGCTAGTGCCAAAGATAAAAGACCACGCGAAGCTGAGATGTCGTATTACAACGTCATTGAGGACATATGGGAATTGGACTATACAAATTTCAGAGTTCCTATCTTTATGTGTAATTGGGTTGATAGCAACAAAGGAGTTTTAGTGGATGAGTTGGGTTTCACATTGGTGAATTTTGAAAAGATTGGTGAGAAAGATAAGCCATTCATCATGGCAGACCAAGCAAAATAAGCATTCTATATTGATGACCCAAAAAATAAAAATTGGTCTGTCATTTTTCATGGAAAAAGATAGTTTACTGTAGATCCTATAAATGAAGAAGAATACTATGAAAAGTATGATGAGTCCAGCCCATTCTCATTTGGTTTGCCAAGTGTAAATGTTAAAGTTAACACCAATGAATACTATAAATATCAAGACCATGCTGAAGGAATTTTACTTGACTAACATCTCAACCAATAGTAGAGGCATGCATGCTTTGAATTATTTATTTTATTATCATTCAAGCACGTAATCTTTTAAATATACATCATATATCATTCAACCACTTGTGCTTTTATTATCACTTATGTTTCTTTTATCATGTATACTTACAGGCTGTTCTAAAATGGCAAGTGAAGATGAACATTCTGAGTATGAGCACCATGAGGATGGTAGTGGTGATGCTAAGAAATGTAAAGGTCCCACATTGATGCGTAGGCTGCAGGAGCTCAGGGCCAAAGGTGAGAAATTGCCAGTCCAGTTTTATGTCACTGGAGCACCTATTGGGGAACATGCTAGTGCTTTCAAGCATTACATAGGGGCAACCACACGCAGTAAGGTGGCAATAGATATAGAAAATGGACATGATGTTTCTGATACCTTAAAAGACCTCCTATGGAAAGATATATCTGTGAGTTGAAGTGATATTATTTTAATATATTTTTTGTTTATTGATTCTCTAATTTAGTTTGCTTGAAAAGACATATCCTTGTTAAAATAACATTATTGCTTCTTTTGTATGTATAGGGTATTTTTTGTTTTTTATCTAAATGAAAAAGATCACAAGAAAAAAGTGCTACAACGTTGCAGTGTATGATGGTGGGCTTATAAGACATATCTCAAAAGGGAATTTATAAATAATCCTAAACAAAAGAAGAAAGCAACAAATCTATATATTTTTATAGATTCTGAGATGTGGGAAAGATTTGTTGCATCAAGGAAATTAGAAGAGTTTCAGGTAATAAAGATTGTGATGTACTATATGAATCTTTTTATACAATTAAGGAGGTGAATAATTTTATATATGTTTCCCAAGTCTAAATTGCAATACCCCATTTAAAATGATCAGGCTATTCATGAGGCTCAAAAGGAAAGACGGGCCAAAAATATGCATGACCATCGCTTAGGGCCTAGTGGTTATGCCTTCTGTCGCCAATTACAAGAGAAGCAACTCTCTTCTGGAGAAGAGTCTAGTACAACTCAAGTTGAGCATCCACCCCGACCTTGCAGTGGATTGATGCTAGAAAAAATCGAGCAGGTGAAATTCCCAACCCTGCAACTAAGGAGGTGACACAAAAGATGGTAAGTTCATCCCAACTAAGTAAAGATTAACTTTCACAAACTTTGATTTATTTATATCTAATTTATTGTGATTTAATATTTTTATTAACTATGAATAGATTGATCTCCATGAGAAAAGGAAGGAAGGAAAGTTCATCCCAATTGGCTCCATGGATGAACTATCAGTTGCTCTTGGTACGAAGGAGCATTTGGCCGTGTTAGGAGATTAGGATCTGTCATAGGATTCAAGTCTTATTTTGACCCCTCACAATCTAAAAGAGGTCGTACATGAGTTTTACACAAGAGGAAGTTGAAACATTAGTAGCACAGAAAGTAAAAGAAATAATGTCTTCATTTCAGCCTAGTCAACCTTATCAACCTATTCAAACTGTGCATCTCTCAGATGATGAGGTACAAGCCCATGCTCCAGTTGTAGAAGGTCATGTAAACACTCCCAATGACCCACTACAACAATCTATAGTAAGTTTTTTCTATATGTTGTGTTATTAGTATGATATATATATATATATATATATATATATATAGTTGTAGTAGGTATCTGGTTTACTGCTTCATATATAGCTTATATATTCAATTCTAGGTTGGTATGAACTATAAACTTATAGTGGAGGTTCCATAATATAATGTTGTGGCAGCGGGCAAGGTATACAACCTTAGTGGTACATTGCATTGCCAACCAATTACTGATGACATTTATCGCGTGTCCATCCATCTTGTATATGACAGAATGGGGGACAAACCACTACCCATATATAATCCTGAATATAGTACAGTTAAAGAAGCAGAGTGTGCTGTGGCATGTAATTTAATTAACATGTTTGCAAACCAAAAAGTAAAAATTCTACTAGCCGTCCTCCTATGACCCAGCCATCTTTTAGTCTAGAATCCACATTCGATGAGTTGGGAAGTAAATGTAAATGTTTGTGTCGATACTTAGCCAACCAAAGCTCGGGATTACAAATGTTGGTCAATTTAACAGAAGATGCAACTGGGAGGGACTTTGACAATTATATTTTATTTTGATGATATTATAGAGTTATTATGGTATGATTGGCTAAATACTTTGATATTAGAAGTATGGATAAGGTAAGGATCTATCAATATAGAAAATTCTAATGTACATGTTTAACTTATTTCTATATATGAAAATAATTACAAATGTTATACAACCACTTAAATACCGAAGCCATAAATTTTGATATAAAGAATGTTGGATTCTTAGTTCCTTCAGTGACTAGTCAGGTGGAGACACATATTGAGGACGTGAATGAGTACTTCTCTACTGCATTTGTGGGAAAGGAAATTATTCTAATTCCTTTTGATGTCCAATAAGTATTATTAACAAATATAATTTTAATAATGAATAAATTACTTTATTTTAATGTTTGTTTTATTCTTACTCAAATCTAGACATTAGGAATTATTGGTGGTTGTCCCAAAATTGATGACTCTTTATTATCTTGACCCAATGGGAAAAACAACAAGGGGTCACAAACTGAAATTGCCAACTATGGAGTAAGCATAAATTTAGTCATTTGTTATGCTTCAACATGATATTTCTATTTAGAATTTCTATTTTACCAACTATCATTTAATTGATAGGGGTATAAAGACTTTTTATGAAGGTGGAGGAAAAATACCCATAAAATTAAAGACAAGGTGGAGGACAAATACCAACAAAATTAAAGACATTGCCTTTGAAAAATGTCAAGGTATCTACTTTGACAACTGCTTAGTCTTATATGTATTAATTTTCAACTCTTATATGTCAACTCTTATAGTCTTATATCAACTCTATTTATAGTATTTTACTAACATTAAGTATAATTCGTTATTTGTAGTGTCCTATACAAAATAATGGATGGGTTTGTGGCTACTATGTAATGAAATATATGCAATCTATTATCAAACAAGCATCACATGACATTTAGACTATAGATCAGGTAATAAAGAATAACATCATAAATTTAAAAGTGATTTGTAGTCATTTTATAAAATATTAGCATGTGTATTTTCTGTTGTAGATCTTTACAACTCAGCCTTACACACTTGAAGATTTAAATGAATTCTGAGAAGAGTGGTCAAATGCTTTTCTAAATGAAGTCAATATAGCATTAGATTGAATATATGTCAGCTCCATTTATGTATGTGGTTTTGGATCTCTTTCAAATTTACTTTTGTATATGACATGAATTTTAATATCATCTCAGACTTGCAATCTATCATTTGGTGCATGTTATGATGTGCTATGTGTATGCAATGTCTCAACTAAATGATAATTATTTTTGTTATGAATGTGTGTGGTTTGGAAATTATCTAATTCGAATAGGATTAGACATAAAAGCTAGAAAATGTGAGGTATAAGAATGATAGCAAACATGTATTTGTTGGCCTAGAAACCCGTCCAAGATTTACTCATTAGGAGTAAATCTTGGACAGTCCCCAGTTTCGGACTATTCTTGAACACCCAATCTCACTTAGGATGTAAGTGCATAATGTGTATGGGTTTTTCAAGAAAATTTTAGTAGTATTTACCCGTTTGTTCTCTAAGTACATATGTACTTGGAGAACAATGGGGAAATGCTGCCAAAATCTTCTTGAAAACCCAATACACATTATACACTTACTAGTGAGATTAGGTTTTCAAGAATGGGATAGGTGGTACACATTTATTATATATAAGAATGACAACACATGTATTTGTTGGCCTAGAAACCTGTCCACGATTTACTCATTGGGAGTAAATCTTAGATAGTCCTCGACTTGGGACTATTCTTGAAAAGCAGAATGCGCACTATACAATCTGAATGTGAACTTTACAATATGAATGTAAACTTTCAGATGGCTGAGCATTCATATGATGATCGTGATGATGATTATCGTCTGGCTTGCATCATTGCATTTGCAAGTCTACTTTCTATTATAGGTTTTGATCTTTATAAAGTAGATTTCTGTTCTCCAAGTTTTTTTTCTAAAGATTTCTATTATGCATAATTTTTCTTTAAAAAAATTGTAAACTATAGGGTCGGTTATTTTAAAAAAACGACCATATAGATCTATAAGGTTAGTTTTTTTAAGAATAAACGACCTTATAGGCTCTAGAAATCTTAAGACAATAAATTTCTTGGTCGACAATTTTCTCGA
The DNA here is from genome assembly GCA_963693085.1 of Alisma plantago-aquatica. Classification (NCBI taxonomy): domain Eukaryota; kingdom Viridiplantae; phylum Streptophyta; class Magnoliopsida; order Alismatales; family Alismataceae; genus Alisma; species Alisma plantago-aquatica. The sequence goes on along the minus strand of OY856410.1, from coordinate 811,151,039 downwards.
CCAAAATCCTCTCGATCGACAAATTTCTCAACCGAGCAAGGTACTGACCTAAAAGTGACCTTATAGTACCTCTGTTGCTCGGTTTTTTAACCTCTAGGGTCAGTTATTCAAAAAAAAATCGACCTTATAGATTTCTTGGGTCGGTTTTTAGGAATAACCAACCTTATAGGATCTGGGATCATAAAGCTCATTTGTTGTACTCTCTTGGATCAGTTTTTTAGGAATAACCGACCTTAAGGCAATGGGATAAATCTCATTTTTGTTACACTCTTGGATCAATTTTTTTAATTAACCGTCCTTACCGGTCCTTTCTAGGGTCGAGTTTTTTTACGAAAAACCGACCTTATTGGATCTGGGAAGCTTAAGACAGTACTTTCTTGGTTGACAATTTTCTTGACCGAAATCCTCTCGATCGACGTATTTCTCGACCGAACAAACCTCTGTTGCTTTATAGGGTCGATTTTTTTAGCAATAACTGACCTTACATGACCTTTCTAGGGTCTATTTTTTAGGAATAACTAACCTTACAACCTCTTCTTTTTTGCTTGGGTCAGGTTTTTTACAGCCTCTTGGGTCGGTTTTTACTCTATAAGGTCAGTTTTCTTTGGTCAAAAAAACTAACCCCATAGAGAAAATTCTATAGCGATGACCACTTAGGCATCGGTTAAAAAGTAACGTTATAGGCTTAAAAAAATCGATACTATAGACCATTATTTTAGTAGTGCCACCTTGAGAGTGATACATGGAGACCATGGAATGGTAGTCATAATTAACTCATATAGTGATAATTGGGATTGTGGTTCTAAGACTTGAAGTCACTGCACTCATGATTTGTCATTCAATATATTTTGACACCATCCAACGTGACATTGAATAAGGGTTGGCATAAAGGTGATGCTTAGATATGTTGTGACACATGAGGATTGACTGTGACTGATGTAGTTGAGATTTATCCCACCTATTGGAGATTCATATCCTTCCCACATGATAAGTGAGACTGAGATATGCATGGCCATACTCATATGAATCAATATGTAATATTGATCTCACATGTATCTCAATAGTCTTCTCTAGTTTGAGAAACATGGACTGAATGTTGAGAGGATGAAAATTCCATGCCTTGAGTTCAATTTGGATATAAGAGACAAATAAACTATACAATCACTATAACACTGATCATAGATTGTAGGTTGATGTTTTACTCCAACTTTTTAGTTACTTGGGTAGAAATGATGTCTTGTTAGATACCGCTCATTACTTGTGATGTCATAAATTGGTTATGGACATTCACTGCCAATGTAACTTGGGACCTATAGGGTCACACACATAGGATGCATTTAGAAAAAGAGTTTATTTATGAATATGGTCTAAGTTGATTACCAAAGTGTTTAGGTATTAAATTTAAACAACAATGGCTAAAATTGATTGACAAGATTGTGAACCGACTGATTCATTAAACTGATCGATTCAAATTTCACGTTAATTTAAATTACATTGGTTGAAATTTCCTGAACTGGGACATGAATCAACCCATTCAGTTAGTGAACTGATTGGTTCAAAGTCTGTTACAACTTGTAAATCTTCCAGTTCAATGATCAATACGATTGGATCAAGGGTTGATGTTGACGTTATGTTGTGCATTAATTGAATATCAAAAGCAAATGAGATTGAAAATAGGAAAGAAAATGAATTGATCAGTTCAAGTGTTGAATCAATCATTTCACATCTGAACCAGTTATTTTTCACATGTGAACCAATCAGTTTAGGTGTGAACTGATCATTTCATGGTTGACATCTTTCCTAAAATTTATGAAATTCCATCTCTTCATCTCCCAGTTGATCTGGAAATCCAGATCCTGGCTCTCATATAAATAGAGGGGTAGTCAAGGCTTTCAGAAAACACCACAACAGCTCTGACAATTATTGTTCTATCACAATTTTGGTAACGTGAGAACTTGAGTAAGTCTTACCTGTAAAAGAGAGAGGCAACAAGGGAGAGATAATGAGGAAGCACAAGTCAACTCTAGCACGTTGACATTTGAAGGGACAACTCCTTGTTGGATCTGATATCGCAATGTGGAGTTCCTAGTGATCTGTATATACTACAAAAATGCATGGATGATAGATCTAGAGGGGGGTGAATAGATATTTTGATCATTTTAAAATTAATTTTGAACTTAAATTGCAAGAAGCAGAGGGACATAAGGAAGAGACTCACAATTTAGAGTGGTTCCAACCTTCAAACTGAAGGATGTTAGTCCACTACCTAATTGTCTAGAATTGGGATTTGTAAGTGATCAATTATATTATCTCTCAAGAAATTACAATAAAATATAATCACTTCCACATCAACCTCTTCTTTACTAGGATGCAGAAGAGAACCCAAGGAGAGGATGATGATCCACCTCCACCACCTTGATGTGGCCTTCACCTCCTTGAAGTAGTGTCAATCACCTTGGAGCAGCCTTCACACCTTTAAGTAGATTTATCACTTAGAAACAGCCTTAACGTCTTGAAGTATCTCCAATCACCTAGGAACAACCTTCACACCTTGAAGTAGCTCTGAGTAAGCTCCCTGATATAGCATTCCACACTTAATTGGAGTAATCAAGGAGCAACATTACATCAACTTGGAGAAGTAGATTGGATGAAGAGAGATTACACCAATGTAGTAGAATTCTTTGATCATATATCATGTGTTAGACCTCCTAACCACTTAGGATGAACATTTCTAGGTGGTGGCTAGGAGATTGTAGCTAGACGAAACTAACTTCAGAGCTCAAGGAAGAAGATGGCAAGTGTAATTCATCTCTCTTACTCTATAGAAGGATTGCTCAAGTGTAGCTTGTGTGTCTTTGGTATCCTAAGGTCACTTCTAATTTATAGGAGTGGGTTGCAAGTGACTAGAGTACCTTAGGAAAGTGTCTACAGGGTTCTTCATGGAGAAATATCCATTTCAACGGAATTAATGCTAGGTGTAATGACTATTTTGTTTGTTTCTAGAAATCAGTCCAAAACCCATATCGGTTAAAATTTTTGTCGACCGACCATGTCTTAGTCGAGAATTTGTTCATCTAAGTGTGAGTTAAATACTCAACTACTTTTCTAGAGGCTACTTCGAACTACTTGGTCTAACAATCATGTATTGTTGGACCGAAGGTGTCTCGGTCGATAATATTTTCGACTGGAAATGATTTAGCAAACAAATGTGTAATATTTCTTCTGGTGCTCTAATCCTTGACTGAAGTAGTTCTCAATCGACAATATCTTCTATGGAGTATGTTTTGGTCAACTAGTTTCTCGACCAAAAATGTTACTGGAAATAAGTGTGCACATATTTGGATAACCTATCAAATGATTTTTTTAATGAAGGATAATGATCTAGACTCGAAGGTGATCCTACCTAAGGGTTTTGGGTGGATAGATAAAATCTAACGCTTGATTTTACATGACTTCTATGTACTTATACACTTTTACAAGCTATTACAAGTTGTATGAACATGTAAATACAAACATTTAATCATGTTAACTTCATCTATCCATTGAGTGTGATATCCTTGAACCCTGAAACACTTATGTAGCAAGTTAAATCCAAAAGAATGAAATGTTTGTCATTATAAAAAATAGAGGATAAGTAATGTCCAATTTATCCTACAATCTCCCCTTTTTAGAAGATGGCAAACATTTTTTAAATATAAGCAATATATTATAATAAGCAAAATATTATAATGATAAATTTCATACCTGAGAAGAATAGACCCTTGAGTGGCATAAAAATGTGTGCTAGTATTCATGGAGAGATATGGAACATGATATCCATCTCGTAAAGCAATTTAGCATCAAGTTTATTTTTTTCAAGAGTGTAAAGTCGTGAAACTATCATGTAGCTCAAGGAAAAATATTTTACTATATATTTTATTTCTCCCCCTTTATCATCTCAAAAAGATAGTCACACATGTGAATTAAGATGTCTTCCTCTGAATGCAATATTCCCCCTTAATAGAATATCCATGTTTTAAAGTATTGAAACCAAAGTAAGAATAAAATGTCCAATGAAAGCCACAATCTTAGGATGCACACTACAAACCAAGTATAATCAAGAATCTTGAGAAAATATATCAAAGTAAACATCTTCTAGTGAAGTAATGAGTAACTTCCTTCTATTATATCAAAATTGATCCAAACAAAGCAATTTGATATAAATATCAGCCAATTGTTCCTCCGTATCAACATGAATAAGAGAGATATTATTTTTGGCAATATGATCTCTCAAAAAGTGATGGATGATCTCAATGTGCATGGCATGGCTATGTAGAATAGGATTATGAGCTAAGTTTATAGAACTAATAATATCATAGAAAATCAGCATAGAAGAAAATGCAAAACCATAATCATTTAAAACTCGTTGCATATAAATCACTTGAGCACAACATGAACATGCAGCCATGTATTCAACTTCAGTGGTAGATAAATCAACTATATTTTGTTTCTTACTAAACCAAGAAACCAAGGCTCTCCCTAGCAAGAAACAACCACACTTGTTCTCTTCTGATCAAGATGACAACTGACATAGTCGGCATTGGTAGAAGCTTTCAAATCCAACTATAGACCCTTTTTGGATACCATAATCCAAAATTTATAGTGCCAACAAGACATCTCAGAATTCTTTTAACTACTTGAAAATGAGAATGCATAGGATTTGATTGAAATCTAGCACAAAGTCCAACAACGATCCTGTCTGGATGCAGTCAAGAATGGCAAGCTACCAATCATGGCTCTATATAAGGAATCATCAATGGGTTCACCATATTCATTATTGTCAATTTTAGCAAAAGTAGGCATAGGAGTGGTAGCATTTTTGCAATTTCTATATTGAACTATTTTAAGATTTCCTTAGTATATTTTTCTTGTCTTAGAAAAATTTCTGAAGGCGTTTGTTTTATTTGAAAACCAAGGAAAAATGTCAACTCACCCATCAGACTCATTTCAAATTCTTTTGCATGGCATCACTGAATTGAGTACATAAAGAGTCATTTTAAGAAACAAATATAATGTGATCAATATATATTTTAACAACTAGAAAATCTTATTCATATGATTTGAAAAATAGCATGGAATCCAACTTTCTGATAGAGAATCCATTATTATAAAGATAGTTCTTTAAGTCTTTCATACAAATTTTGAGGTGGTTTTTTTAGACCGTAAAGAGATTTCTTAAGTTTATAGACATGATCAATCTTGTTTGGAATTTCAAAACCATGTATTTGGGCAACATAAATACTTCTTCTATAATACCATTTAAGAAAACACATTTTACATCTATTTGGAAAAGTTTGATATCTTTATGGGCAGCTATAGCTAATAACATATGAATGGCCTCGAGTCTAGCTATAGATGCATAAGTCACATCAAATTCTATACCTTCTTGTTGATTGTATGCTCAAGCAAACAACCTAACTTTGTTTCTAACCACTTCCCCGACTTCATTAAGTTCATTTAAAAAAACCCACTTAGTTTCAGTAATGGCTTTGCCTTGAGACTCAAAACTATATCCCATACTTTATTATTAGTGAATTGATTTAGCTCTTCTTGCATAGAAATTATCCAATAATCATATTTTAGATCTCCATTTATCTTTTTAGGCTAAAAAATTGATACAAAGGCTATGTTCGCAACATCTCTAAATGATGAATGAGTTTTTACTTTATCATAAGAATTTCCTATGATTAAGTCTCAATAATGATCTTTGATTATTATAGGAATATGTTGATGTGGCTCATTATTTTTATCCTTATTTTATTCAATTTCAGAATTTTTACCATCTTTTGTTGATATGGTTAAGTCCTCAATTTGGTGCAAAATTTCATTCAAGTTTTCATTTTCAATTTTATTTTCAACACTTTGTGATGTGATTTCATGAAATGTTATATGAATTGATTCCCCAACTTTGTTAGAAATAGATTTGTAAATCCTAAATGCCTTGCTAGATGTTAAATATCCCAATAAAAATCCTTTCTGTGACTTAGGGTCAAACTTGTCTCTATCATCCTTTGTGTTCATGATATAGCAAGGTGTACCAAAAGTATGAAAGTAGATGAATCTAGGTTTCTTATTAAAGATGAATTCATAAGGAGATTTCTTAATATGAGAGTGAATTGAAACATGATTTAAGACATAACATGTTGTATTTATTGCTTCAACCCAAAAGGTTTTAGGTGTACGGTATTCAAGTAGCATTGTTCTAGCCATTTCTTGTAAGGACCATTTTTCCTTATCAACTATTCCATTTTTTTGTGGGGTGCATGGAGCTGAACAATTATGTGTATACTCTTTAGATATACAAAATTATACAAATATGTGATGTTTAAACTCTCCCCCATGATTACTTCTAATGGTGCATATTTTTTTCTGTAGTTGATTTTCAATCTTAGAGCAAAATTGAATGAATATTCTAATAGTATCACTTTTTTTGAAAGAAAATGCACCCAAGTATATCATCTATAATCATCAATAATGACAAAATAATATTTTTTTTACCACCAATAGATTGATTCCTCATGGGACCAAATAAATCCATGTGAATAAGTTCTAGTGATCTAGTAGTACTAAGAAAAGGTTTAGATTTGAAAGAAGTTTTAATTTTCTTGCCTAGTGAACATGGTTCACAATTTTCAGGTTTATAAAAGAAAGTTTAGGTGAACCAGGTTTATCAAAGAAAGTTTAGGTAAACCGTGAACAAGATCATATTCTAGCAATTTTTGAATAAAATGTGAGCTTGCATGACCTAGATTTCTATTCCATAATTGTAAAGATTCATCATTTACAAGAAGGCATTTTTTTATTATAGCTTGCATGGAATTAGGTCTAGGTATGTAAATATTTCCTACACTTTTTCCTTCATAAACAACATCATTCATATTTTCTACGAGCAACTTGCAGCAAGTTTTGTTAAAAATAACGTCATAACCACTAACACATAATTGACTAACAATAATTAGGTTGTTATTCAATCCATCCGCAAGTAGCACATTTTTATTTGAAGATTTGTACCAACATTACATATTCCAATAATTTTACCTTTGGCATTATCTTTAAATGTGACTGCTCCACTCACTTTTCTTCAAGTGTGTGAAATTCATCCTGGTTTTTGGTCATATGCTTGGAGCAACCACTATCAACCACCCAATCTGGGAAGATATGAAAGTTTTGGTACCCATGTGGTTGTCCTTTTTGGTTAATAACATTAATATATATACCTTAAATATTATATCATTTTTAGAGTTTAAAATGAATCAATTTGATGAATATTTTTTAGATTTAAAATATTAATGTTAATCGCAAGTAAATGATTTGATTTTTAAGAAAATATTCCTGTCGGGCTTGTTTTCAGTCAATCTTGACTTCGACCGGGAGGCCCCTCGGTCGAGATCTTAGTCGATCGATAAGCAATTCTGTAGATTTCTAGAATATGCAACATGTCTAATGTGAATATCATTTTCAATTATTTTAATCATGAATGACACAAGTCAATAATCAAATACATAAATATATACATTTTAAACCTCATTTCAGTTGAGATAAGACACATATGAATTTCACAATGAAGTTTAGGTCAAATCTCAACAAAGTGTCTCAAAATGTCTAAGTTCGGGGTCTTGGAACCCAAACTATGTACTTATTCTTCTTGTATTTGCATGAGAATGAATAATATCCAAGATTTTGATGTTAGAAATAGGAAACAAAGTTGATTTGATTTCTTTTCTTAACATTTTGGGTATGTGCTATATTGTTCTTGGGCACATAGATGATGTTGGTTCTAGGATCTTGTATTTTTCTAGATCTAGGTTTTTGATAAGATTTTTCTTTGGGTACATAGCCTAGGCCCCTTCTCCCAGCCTGTCCGGAAGTGCTTTTTAAGATTTTATCAAGGATATCATAATGTTTTAAACTATCAACATACTTTTGTAATTCAACAATTTTAGCAAGTTTCTTTGTAATATCTAGATTGGCCTGAGTTAAATCTGAAAGTAAGGTATCTTTTTCTCTAACAATGATTTCATAATTTGAATGAGTGTGTAGAATAGGTTGAGTTTGGTAGTCATTTATTTTAGCAAGCAATTCAACCTTTTCTTGAGAAAGAAGATCATTATTATTTTCTAAGACAAGCAACTTGGCATTATAGTCATCAATAGAAGCTTTCATAGTATCATTTTCATAACTAAGACTATCATTTTCAGAAGTAAGATCATATAGCTTAGCATGCAACTCATCATTAATTTTGGAGAGCTTTTTCAATTTTCTTTTGCATAGCATATCTTGTATGAGTTTCTTCAATATTATTAACTAGATCAGTTGTAGGTAATTCAAAAATATCTACCTCATTTGAGGCATCATCTTCATTTTCATTAGCCATGAGACACTCCACATCTTCCTCTCCACTCTCGCTATCATCACTTGATTCATCCCAAGCCACTTTGTAGGCTTTGTCACCCTTGTCCTTCTTCTTGTAAGAGGATTTCTTTCCCTTCTTAATTGTAGGATACTCATTCTTCACATGTCCCTTCTTGTCACATTTAAAGCACCTAAGGGAAGAAGAGGAAGAAGAACTAGAACTTTTGTTAGATTTATACCTTGTTTATTTCTTATCATTTAGAATGTGTGCATCGTCTTCATCATCTTCTTAACTTGTCTCATCACTTTCTTGAGTGATGATTTTTTTTTGCTTTATTTGTAGCCTTTGATGTGATGTCCTTTCTTCTCCCCTTTTGTATTTCAGGCTCCACTCTTTCTTCTTCTTCAAGGGTGACCTCATGTGTCTCAAGGTTGTCAATGAGTTGATGCATCCTCAATACCGTGAGGTCATTTTCTTCATCAATGGCTATCACCTTGGGCTTGTACTTTGTAGGTAATGATCTTAGTGTCTTTGATACTTGATCCTATTCACTAATGTACTTGACCAAAACATTTATGTCGTTGATGATAGAAGAAAACCTAGCATACATCTCACTCACAGATTCATTAGGTATCATAAGAAATTGTTCAAACTTTTGCTTAAGCATATTAATTTTAGTAGTGTTAACCTGAACAGTACCTTCATGTGTGACCAAAACTTTATGCCAAATCTCGTAGTAGGTTTCACCAGAAGATATGTGATTAAATTCACCAACGGATATTAACAATATAAAATGCTTACAACCTTGGCATTGAGTTGAATTTTCTTTACCGTATCTGGATCCCATTTATCATATTGAGTAATTGGAAGTTCATATGGATGAGTCACCATTCTCCACAGATCCAAGCTTATTCCTTAGAAGTAGAATTACATCCACCTTTTCCAATAGCTGTAGTTGGATCCACCAAACGGTTACGGCCGACTCATGTACATCCCTTCAAGGTTGATGTTTCTAAGCAACTTTTCCCCCATACTTTAAGACTCATGCGAGCTCCTTCAAGACCTGCTCTGCTACCAATTGAAAGATCTTGAGGTGAAGTGAATAGAGATTTTGATAATTTTAAAATCAATTTAAAACTTAAATTGCAAGAAGGAGAGGAACACAAGGAAGAGACTCCCAATTTAGAGTGATTCTGCCTTTCAAATTGAAGGATGTCAGACCACTACCCAATTTTCTATATTTGGAATTTACAAGTGATCAATTTTATTACCTCTCAAGGAATTACAATAAAATAAAATCACATAACCTCAACCTCTTCTTTATGGGGATGCAGAACAGATGCCAAGGAGAGGATGATGACCCACCTCCCCCACCTTGACGCAACCTTCACCTCCTTGAAGCAGCGTCAATCACCTAGGAGAAACCTTCACACCTTGAAGTAGATCTGATCACCTAGGAGAATTCTTCACATATTAAAGTAACTCCAATTTCCTAGAAGCAGCCTTCACACCTTGAAGTAGCTCCGAGTAAGCTCCCTCGGGCAGCCTCCCACACTTGGAGTAGTCAAGGAGTAAGATTACATCAACTTTGAGAAGTAGATTGGAAGAAGAAAGATTACACCAATGTAGTACAATGATTTGATTCTATATCCAACATTAGACCTCCTATCCACTTAGGATGGATGTTTCTAGGTGGTGTTTAGTTGATTGTAGCTATAGGACACTAACTTTAGAGATCAAGGAAGATGGCAAGTGTAATTTAGCTATTTTTCTCTCTAGAAGGATTTCTCAAGTGTATCTTGTCTGTCTTTGGTGTCCTAAGGTCACTTCTATTTATAGGAGGGGGTTGCAAGTTACTAGGGTACCTTATGAAAGTTTCTAGAGGGTTATTAGTGGACAACTAGCCATTTTGGACGAGTTAATGTTAGGTACACCAACTATTTTAGTTGTTTTCAAATATCAGCCCATAACCCAGCTCGGTTGAGAATTTTGTCGACCGACCATGTCTCGGTCGAGAATTTGTTCAACTGATGTGAGTGAAATGCCCAACTATTTTTCTAGCAACTAGTTCAGACTACTTGGTCTAACGATCATGTATTCTAGGATCGAAGGTGTCTCAATCGATAATATTTTCAATCAAAAATGATTTAGAGCACAATTGTGTAATATTTCTTTTGGTGCTCTAATCCTAGACTGGAGTAGTTCTCGATCGATAATATCTTTGACTGAGTGTGTCTCGGTCAACTAGTTTGTCGACAAAATGTTTTACTGGAAACAAGTGTACAAATATTTGAAAAACCTACTAAATAATTTTTCTAGTGAAGGATAATGACTCTAGACTCTAAGGGGGGTCCTAACTAAGGGTTCTAGATGGATAGGAAAAATCTAATGCCTTATTTTACATGACTTCTAGGTACTTGTACACTATACATTTGTACAAGCTATTACAAGTTGTATGAACATGTAAATACAAGCATTTAATCATGTTAACTTCATCTATTTGTTGAGTGTGATCTCCTTGAATCTTGAAACACATAAGCAGCAATTTAGATAAAAAAGAATGAAATGTTTTACATCATCAAAAATAGAGGATAAGCTAATGTCCAATTTAGCCAACAATGGAGGCTGTTGCCGCCACTCTAGGAGGGCAACAACCACTGTCGTCTGTGGTGCTGCACCAAGAGGCCGTCATCACCAGTTGTCTGTATGGTTTAGCAAAGAGTGCACATCACCAAACAAGAGTAGTCACTGGACTTGCTCCAGGACCAGCTATACCTCTTGGTACACTCTTTCCTAGATGCATCATTGTTGAAGCGACCTGCTTGTAAAGGATTAGTAAAAAAAATTTGCTTCTGCTACCTTTCTTTGTCATCCCTATTCTCCAATAGAGATAACCATATATATATATATATATATATATATATATATATATATATATATATATATATATAAGGTATATCTTCGCTACCTGTGCGGGTAACTAAGATTTGCTACTCGTGCATCAGTTTTGTAATGGGAAGGTATGCATTTGTAATGAGACAATCCATATTTGTAATGAGACGACCGAAATTGTAATACAAAGACTCATTTTGTATTACAGCGTTGTTACAGTAATAAATATATATTTATTACTGCAACAACGTTGTAATACAAAACGAGTTTTTGTATTACAATTTTAGTTGTCTCATTACAAATTTGGTTTTCTCATTACATATATATGTGTCATCCCATTACAAAATTGATGCACGAGTAGCGAATCTTATTTACCCGCACGGGTAGCGAAGATATACCCATATATATATAAATTGTCATATAAGAAGAAACAAGAGGTAGTTGATTGAACCGAGTCACAAGGATAAGTGCATATCAATCTAGAGATATAAGTGGTTATTCTAGGGGCAATTTTTATACCCTAGTATAAAAAGCAAGAATTGTTATACCATCTCCCTGTGACCCTTGAGTCATACTCTTGATTGCTCCTCCTCACCACCATGATAAGACTAACAATATGCACCACAATAGAACACATACCTCTGAGTTATAAGGGAAGTGAGTTATATGGTATTTGTTGATGCCTCTGAGATGGAGTCTAAAAAGACCAATAATGTCATAACACCCAAAATTTTCACATCACATGAGCGGAAGCTTATTTTTTTTTTACTTTGGAGTGTCACAAACATGATATGTATTACAATAATAATAGACATGAACAAATACAAACAAAGTGTATAAGAAATTCTCATTGTAGTGTTAGCAAAGGAATTCTATTATATTATCATATACAAAAGAAACTTAATATCATGATACAACTTTATACAAAACTCATATCAAATTTGGGATCATGTAGATAGCGCCCACCAAGTAAACCTCATATTTTTGTCACTTCATCAACTTCGGCATGACTATCTCCTAAAGTTCTATACCTATGGGAATCTCATCCCCAACTATGCACAATGGAAAACCTAGGTGATAGTAAGTGACAATGAATTTCTAAGAAGATAAACTTGAATATACTATAACTGAAAACTAAACTGATATATGAAAGTTGTAAACTTATACTAAATCAATGTGTCTTTTATTTATATCTTTTATCTAATTTGTGGCCACTATTATATGATAAGTCCTCCTGAATTGGCATACGCAATGATTTGGTAACAAAGTACCTCTAAATTGGCACTACATGCCTCTGAATGATACTGAGGTGTCTTTGAGTTGGTGTGACTACACCCTAAATTGGTAACGAAGTACTTATGAATTGGAGTAAACACTCCTCTGAATTGGAAACAGATGCCTCTGAATCGTCCTGTGACTAACTAAATGCGGTATTAGTGTATAATGTCCTATGTGAAAGTTTTGACTTAATTATCCTAAATATAAGCTTACTGAATTTTGAATTTGAACTTATCCTATACTAAAATTGAATACTAATGATTGCACAACACTAAATTCTGAATCTGAATATGAATCTGAATCTCTACTCTTAATTTTTTTTATTTAAATCTAGATGTGAAATATATATCTAAATCTATGTATGTGGAACTAATTTATGACCACTCACAATGAGTATCCTAAATCTAAAATAAAAAATTTAGATTCTTATTGTGTGAATAAAAGTAAATCTGAAACTTTGATCTAATAGAACATCTTAATTAAATTTTGATATCATATATATGACATGTGAGTCTAAAGGCTTGAAAAAATAAAATGAACTGAATAAATAAATACTAAGTATGTGAAAGTAGCTTAAATACCAAAAATCTGTAATACAATATCCTCACAACGTAACTTCATCTAAACAAAGTTTGATTACTAAAAGCATTTTTGGGTATGAACTAATCATTAATAACTGAATGTCTTAAAGTAACTTAATCTCTAAGTTCCTTTGTAAGAAGAGATCATTAATAACTGAATGTCTTAAAGTAACTTAATCTCTAAGTTCCTTTGTAAGAAGAGGTAGCCTAAAGAATAATAATGAAATTCAATGCACATGACCCACTTACTTTGTTTGAGGAGATCCTTAATGTGTTTTGGATTCCTTGGCTCACACATTTTTACTTGGGCATCAACAAACTCCTATGAGAGCAAGTGTATGTCTCTTTTTTCATTTCTAAATCTCAAACCCCCATCACTCTAATTTACTAAAATAAATTAGGGTTCTTATTTAGACTAAACATGAGTCTAATCTGAATTCATGATAAAATCTTAGTATTTAACGTATATCAAAACTCACATTATATAACTAACGTAGTATTTATACTTAAATATGTCAAAAATCATTGTGTGCACTAATATAAGCATATACATATTATAATACGGATAAATCTTGAACATAATCACATATTTGTAAGGACTCATTTGTAACACAAGAGGGAAATACAATTAGAAATGATCTTCCAAACAAAATATGCATACACATCCAATATTTCCTCATAAATAATCATCAACTATCTTGCCTAATGGCTACTTAGGCCCCAAAATCAAGTACTAATAGAATAGTACACAAAACTCTAAGAACTAAGAACAATATGCATTTAGGTTTATATAAAAATCTCAGATAATTTCATTGTAAACTAATGGTTAAAATACCCATTATAACCTTATTAGGGTTTACATTAAAATATAGGCAAATAATCAAATTCGTAACACCATGCGTTGAAATCATATTGCACATATCAAGATATATGTGTTGTAAAATATTCATATATTTCTAATGTCATTTGCTATTTTTAATGCATACAATATTGAAATCATATAATTTATGGTCATAAAGTAATATATATGATCAAATTTCCATATCATCTGTTGGAGGTATTTTTATGATGTAGTAAACTCAAAACCCTTTCTATTGATAATTTGTACCCTAAAAATGAACTCCTCTACCCTTAGTGCCTCTCCAACGCCTCACACAACCTACATTAGTGGCTGAGGAAGAATCACCATGTGTCGGATGGAATCATGGTCCAGGTGAAGCCTACTTCCATGGTTGGCCTAGCTATCTAGATCAATGGAGCTCATATTTTGCCATGGCGTCATTGAGGGGAACCTGGGACATGTCCTATGGTCTGTTTGTTTGTTCATTTTCATCGCAAATTCATCTTGTCATCTTCAGCATGGTCAGTTTCCTATTAACGACCACATGGAATGCATGACCATAGGATCAAGTTTGCACCTACCTAGATATGGTCAGGGACAACTTATATATACATACAGAGATCTAATCTAGTTAGGTTTCATGTATACAATGATAACTCTGTGGTTGGATTTTAGGTCTTATCATACTATCCTTCTAACCTATACCAACTCGAACCAAAAGGTTTCCTATAGGATTATGTCTCCTGAATATATGATCCTACTCGTGATAGATTTTAACTAATCTTAACAAATGTTCAATTCAACCATGTCATTGTTATGAAAAAATAGATATTCACAAGAGACCTAATAAATAGAAAGTATTCAATCACATTGATAAAATCAGATGGTCATTATATCCAAAATGATATTCAATCCAATGCCTACATCATCTCCATGCGTACTCTAGTATTACGATATCTAGGTCAATTTATTTTTCATATATGTAGACACATACATAAATTCCCATCACATAGATTTGAATCATCAAAACCATGAATGGTGACTCCATCATGGTTATGAATAGCTAATCATGGAGAAAAGGGGTCAAGATATGTAGTCAAAGCATGTCCAATTATTTCCAAATATTTTATGTCACCTCTAAATATCCATTATGATCATCAAGGAAAGGTACTTAGAACATGAAATGACTACTCACTGTTATGAATGAGTAGCTACTAACATAATTCCATCAACATGATTTGATGACATGATCCTTATCCTTATTAATCACTCAACACATGTTATCATTGACTCTACAATATCATATATGATCTTTAATCTCATATCAACCATCTTGTATCCCCTATCAATAATTTTGAGATCTGATAAAACACTTGATTATGTCCCATCTAGAGTTTTAAAGATTATGATGTTTACTAATTTATGTGGATGTTATTGGGTATAAAACCCTTAAAATAAGGATGTTACACATGTCAATGTTCAAGCCAAGTTGATAATACCAGAGTTTATAGACTACATATATCACCATACTAAAACATAGTGTTATATGATGAGATAGTATGTTTCTAGCTTAGAAGAAGAATGCATTGCAAGTAATGCCCTAAAAGTCTTTTTAGAGTGAAGGCATCTACCATAAAAAAATGAATCACATCTTTTCCTTTAATTTGGAATGCCACCTTGTAGGGTGTATATGTAGAAGTTTTTAGAAAAAACATTTTTCTATTTTATGACTGAGGAAAGTTATGCCTAGGTATTAGAAACCTAGAGCCTAATGATGGTTGAGCTAGGTAATGCACATAAAGTCTTACTATGTAATATGCCCTTACAATTTCTATCTAACAATATAATACATATTTCCTCATCCTTACTTTGTGCTAGTGGCGTGTGTCTCACAATTGTGTGTATAGAAGTGTGACACACATTATGTGATACCTGATGTTTAAATTCAAAGCTTTGGAATCGACATTTTGTATAGCAGTGTTACATACATAGTGCATTACATTATTTGCACGAGTTTCATACCTCTAGTCTTGTAGCACAATCTATATGATAATTGAAAGTCTATAGAGCAAACTAAAAGTATTTTTTCTATTATTTTTTAAAATTACAAGCTATTCCCCGTATATACAAACTACACTTTTATCTTTTCTTTTGGAATTATATATTTTATAAAAACTCAAGGAAGGATCTAAACATAACTTTTTTAAGAATTTTTTGTTAATAAATTAGACACTGATATATAAAATTCAAGTTTATTTTTAATTGATCTTTTTATGTTTAAAAAAAGCAGTTTACTATATAAGAAACTTTATAAAGGTGGCTAAATTCATATTCTCTATGTTTACAGAATTATAGATTGGTCCATGTTTGTGTCTAAATGAAATTTTTATATTTACTTTTAAAATTATATACTACATAAGATGCCCCATGGAAGGATCTAATCAAAATTGTTTTAATAGTCTATTTGAATTACAAATTATTTCATGTGTATATAGAATATACTTTTATTTTTATTTTCTAGAAATTTTTTATTGATCTATTTTTCTTGTAGAAAGCTACATGTACAACCAAATTGTCCTTAGGCCCATGCAACACATGCACTAATGGGATATGTTGTATACAACGATTTTTTTTCTTGAATTATAGAAAATCATATTGATTTTCTAATAAAGCAGTTGTCTGACAAACGAGTCTGAATTCACTGTTGCAAATTCATTGTTTCGATCCTACTACAATTAATCCACAGTATACCCCCCGTGGTACATGTGTGGCTCAGATTTACTGAAATAATAAGCAGAGAAGCCACAATATCAAATCTCAATCAGTGACAAACATAGTTTCTCAAAATGCGTATGGAGAAAGTTTGAGGCAATAATTGTCTTTTTATATAAATAACAATAGATCCTTCTTAATATTTATGCATATCATGTACGACCTTTATATTGTGTTTTGATAGGCATGTGTCTATGTTTACATTATTAAGTAGACTAAGAGCATTGTTTGCGCCTGTATGGTATTTAAAATCTTTTCACATAGCTAGCATGTGTAATAAATTTGAATTCTAGATGGGTCGGATCATCCCAGGTAACAAACTAAAATAAAAATTAAACATTTATGTAAATATATATTTACTAATAAAGTTTAAAAAAGTGTACAAATCGGATCATGTAATTTATATGTACCATTTACAAATTACTAAACTTATAACTTATTAATTCATTCGAACTATATAGTCAAAAAATGTATTTTATTGATATTTTCAAACAAAAAAACCCATCATATCTTAAGTTTATAAAATCTAGAATAATGCAATTATTTCTAGAGTTTTACTTACTTATTATTTATTAGAAAAGAAATTATATAGGTTAGTAATGGTCCACAATTCAGATAGAATAATTTTTTAATGCATATAGTAAAGTGGTAAATATCTGACATATATGGTTAAATTATCATAGATTATTATAAAAATATTCAATATTAAATGTATTTATATAACTTATATGTACTTTAAATTATTACTTTTGCAGCCTTTTTAACATGAGGAGTCTATCAGATTTAGATAAATTATAATTCAAAAAGTTGTCATTACTGTATCATACATAGTTACATATTATATAATATATGCATAATGTTATATTTATATATACAAATAATAAATCTAGATATATGTGTTTATAGGTCCGGGTTACCTTCACATGCTCGTACAAAAATATGGATAATTTTTTCTTATATGAGATGGACTTGAGAAGATTATATGAACGCATTGGATAAAGTTACAACCAGATAGAACCAATGCTTATTCCTGTATATCAAAATGATATGAAAGAAGTTGGGTGTACTCTTTAAATATGTGAAAAAAGTTGGATGATATATGTTACATTCATTTTTTAAAACTATATATTGGTCCTTTGTAATTTTTCTATCTATCTATACTATATATGAAAAATTGTAGAGGAAGTTGCATACACATTTTTATTAATTTTTCTAAATGGTAAATCGATATATCTAAATTTTAATAAAGAAAAATTATATAGTATGGGTTTATGCCTAGTTATGAGAAGATTGGTTCTTGTTTGGTTTGACATCAAGATTATAAAATCCAGACAGGGTTAGTTGATAGATCCGGATTAGTTTATCTAAGATTTAATCTTATTTTTATTTGACAACCCAATCCCATTGCAAGCACTCATTAAATTGAACTGGGCTCGTAACTTGGATTTTCAGTCTGGCGTATAAAACAAAATAATACAAAAGACAGAGCCAAATCCGGACGGAGATCTCAAAATCCTGCTGATAGCAGGACTGACTTGGTCTGGATTAGAGGATTATGGAAATCAAGACGAACTCCGTCAATCTAATTTTTGCCAAAAAAAAGTAAGACTGGATCCCCACTGGATTAGTCAGGATTAGCACCTCTGTGGTACAAAAAGACAACACCTAGTCCGGATTGGATCCCGAACCAAACAGCCCCGTAAGTCGATAAGCTGCTTGAAGACAACTAGATAGCTTCACATCAACGGTCATCGAGACGGCTGACGGTGAGACAACGCCAGTGACAATACATTCAATAGCTTCAGTTGTACCTTGGAATTCTGTAATGCTTGAAACATTTGAAAACAGAAGACAAAAGGGGAGAACCAGCACCAGCAACACCATGCAAATACTAGCATCTGAGAAACAGGTAAATTGTTATAATGATACGTGGTAGTGGCAGTTACCCCGACATTTGAAAAGGAAAATTCAATGACAACTTGAAAATATATATAAGGGTTAAACATTACAATACCAAACACGCAATATACAACCTAATTGTAGGCAACCACAGCTGGAGATCAAGACTGATGAGTCTGCGACTCGCTTGTTGTAAGTATAAAATTTGTATATATCACATTCCTACTTGCCTACGTACGTAGACAACAGATATCGGCCCAACTAATATGGACTACACACCAAACATCCCATAATGCGATTACTTGTTAAGATGTCACTCTCCCATGCACCATCCATAAGGTAGAAATGGAGCGAAAAGTAGGTCTCAGCGTCGCTCTAAAGTGATCTTGTCCTCAATCTTCGTGCTTTCTACGCCAGTCGAGAAAGAAACTTGGGATGAATTGTATGGTTATGAGATCCAACTTAGGTTCAGCTTTATTGATGCATAGCCCATCGATCCTACCTGGCTGCCAGCACTTTACATGCTCCGCTGTAGCGTTTGTTCCTACTACAATCCGCTCTGCCTGGCTATACGACAACACGCAAATGGATAGGAGTGGTTATACTTTTTATTGGTTGTGTCTCGAAGCATCATGTTTTTATAAATGGATTATTTGCCAACCTGATTAGTGAGGTTTGTGCGGATAGCTAATTCCAAGAAGAAATAGATTACTGCTCTACGCATTTTTGTATAGGCACTCTTTTCAGCATTGAGGTTATCTTATATTCTACATTCAACCTGATCAGGATATAAACTGCCTTCTTCTCTATGTGTAGGGAAAAAGCACATATAAAAACTTGTGACTCAAGCATGTTTGTAACTTAAGTATATATGTAACTCAAGTATGCTTAAGACTCAAGTATGATGGAAACTCAAGACAACCACACAGGCTGAATATTTACATAATAAACTAAATATTTAAAGACTTTAACACTACTCTTCAAATTAGAGCTTGGGAGAATCTCAAGTCATCTTGTAAACATATAGAGTAGAATTTAAAAAATAAAAATCACACCGGTATAAGAATATTACTTTCCCTCAATATTACAATCAAATACTCTCCTCCTTAAATAGATTATCGGCATGTCTTTAAACGATATTTGAGCACAAAACAAGAGAGAGAGTATAATGTCAGTTACAACAATCGACTCTATAGTGCTCCAAACATATTACAATCAAGTTGTATGGACTTCTTGATTTTAATAAAGACAAGCGACATCTAGAGAAGTAGTATGTAGTATTAAGTCAAAGACAGTGACCTTATCTCAGTCGCTAGTGTCATTCAGTAGTCCAGAGAGTATTGGGTCACAAGTAGTAGTCAATGTACACAAGTATGGACAAGAAAGAGTAGTGACAATGTAGTCAGAATGAATTTCAGTCGCCAACATCGTCAAATAGACCAAATAGTGCTAGGTCACAAGTAAAATATTAGTCAACATGCACAAGCACAGACAAGAGAGAGAGTAGACGTGATGTAGCCAGAATGAACAACCTCTTACATAAATCAACAGTCAACAACTTCATGATGCAAAGTAGCAATACTATAAAATTATTTCTTTCTTCATTCCTCATCTCCTCTCATCCTTCATCTCATCTCTTCTTCTATTCTTCCAGTCATGTTAACTATGAAAAGAATCAAGAGAGTGGTTGGGGTGGAGGATTATATAGAATAGTAGAGTATATATACATATATATACATAGATATATATACATATGTGTGTGTGGACGACATTGATAAGCCAAGTCGCTTCCGTTTAGGTCTAGCTTAGAATATATGAGGGGTATTGGATTGTTTGAGGGAAGGTGGGCACACAAAATAAAAGTACTAAAAATAGAAGATCTAGAAACATAGAGGCGTCATTGAAAATCTTTTGCTTTATGATGGAGATGCTCATGAGAAGCATTCCAAGATGAAGCAGGGGATGACTTCACTATGGGCAGCCGTGAACCACCAGGAGTAGTGGCCTCCCGCAAGGGGGGGTCATTCCTACTACATCTGATATGCCAAGCTATACGACGCCACACAAATGGATAGAAGTAGTGGTATTCCTTATTGGTTATGTGTCTCAAAGAATCATATTTTGATAAATGGATTATTTACCCACCTGATTAGTGAGAATTTTGCAGATACTAGCTTGCTAACTCCAACAAGAATCAGATTATTTCTCTACACATTTATGTATAGGTACTCCTTCTAGCATTGAATTTATCTTGTATTATACATTTAAGACAGCCACCAGATGCACTCTAGGATATAAACTGCTTTCTTCTAGAACTTTTAATTTACACTCACTACAAGAAAAGGTTGATTTAGCTACGATTCTTATACCTACATATATATTTCATGTAGTTAAAATATGCCTTTCCTTAAAAAAATTATACATGTAAATAAAACTAATGTAGTTGATAGTATATTATTTAGTTGACTACAAATTGGCTACAATTACTATAATTGGATACAATTTTCACATGAAATCACTAGTACAGAACCGACCTTCAGTGTCGGTTATTTAAGGCCTTTGGCGGCGGTTTCAAAGCGACACCCAAGTGGGCCCCACTAAAAGTCGAAACCTTCAGCGTCAGTTTTAACACCGATGCCATAACCCTTCCTGCCACCAAAAATGCGCCAGCGAGGGTACTATAGGCGTCAGTTATTTAATAAAACCGACACTATATCCAGGTCAAAGACGTCGGCGTTTCACAAAAACTGACGTCATAACTCTTTCCGTCACCAATAAAACGCGCCAGCAAGGACACCATCAACGTCAGTTTGTATATATAACCGACACTATATCTAGATAAAGACGTCGGTTTTATACTAATAACGACGTCATATAGATGTCTATTTTTAGCTAATAACCGACATTGTATGTCTTTGATGTCGGTTTTATACTAATAATCAACGCCTATGTTCTTTTTTTTTCTTATTAGTTTGCATGCCTACTGTATGGCTGGTCAGCAGGATGCAGAACCTGTAGTTCAGTTCTGAACTGCAAGTTTACATCATCCATTGATATCAGGCAACAACAGGCCACAAATCTACAAAATTAACAAGATGGACAACAATTTATGATCACACACATGTATAAGCACATTTAATTCATATTTTTTTCATCACACACATGTAGAAACCAGTAGTTCCATTTCAAATTTCCTCCATTTTCACACACATTTAGCAACCTACAGTTCCATTCATTTTATCTCTTTTCACATTTAGACACATGTAGAAACATTCATGTATTGATCATCTTCACATTCACACATATGACAATTCAGAAAAATTCATTCACATTCACACAAAAATAATTATGAGAACAAAGTTTAGAAATATCATTCTTTATTCATCATCGTCATTATCGCCATTAGTATCGCAATCTTATTTAAAAACTCCCACTACTTGTAGGGCTTTTTCCCATTGTTCTATTACATCATTTAAGTCTCCCATCGTATAGGGAGTATGTACCTCTAATCACTTTTGACCTGTAGAGAAGTCAGTTTTAAACACCTGTAAAGAGAATGACGTATATATATAATTAATAATATATAATAAGATTGATATATTTCATATTATCTAATGAGACTATATATAATACCTGATGTATGGTATTGATTTCCATTGTGACATGTTTGATAACTAGGTCCATAAATCGCATCACATAGTATGCACATCCCCAGCCGTTGTCTTATGTAGCACAATATAAATTGAAACATATAAAATATTCAAAAATAGAATAAGCATAGTTCACATAAATAATTTATACATCGGAGTTGGGAAATTACTTTCACATTCTCCCGAATTAGTGGTTGTTTCTTTTTCTTGGGGATCTTTCCTCCAGCTTTTTTGAACTCATTTAAAGCCCTACATGTTAATATAACACATTAAATTGTATAATTAAATAGTAATGTAATAATAGATGTTAACGGATGTAAAAATATGAAATATTTCTCACGAGAATAATGGCATATTCATTGTGTGTCCATATAATGTATTCAATTCCTTCCCCGCAGGATCAAGATAATAGATAGTGAACGTCTTGGGGACAATAACTAGTAACTCTCAATGTGTTACAACCCCAATTTTTGGGTTCCTTTAGTGAGAAATGTAATTTCTCCTATTTGAACAAATAATGATATAGTTTGTTTTGAATAAATAGATTTCGTTTACAATAGCCTTGTTGGTTATTTTGTGGGCTTTATTGGCTATTGAGCCCAATAATAAGAAAAACAAACTAAAGAAACTCCATTATTAAAGGAGTAAATAAGCGAATGGAGAAAAGAAAGATGTAAAAACCTGTAGAAGGCAAAGGAATGTTGTCCAAAGGTGGATTTTGTGCCTATTGGATTCCTTGGGCTCCAAGGAGTCCAAGTTGCAAAAATAATGCAATAAGAGAGAGAAAATATCAATTAAGTGTTACTTTATTAAAGGAATATGAGATAATAATAATATTACAAGAAATATGTGGATATTTGGATAATGGATCCATGTTGGATGAGATTTCGTGTCCACATAGTTTTTAGTGGAAAAATAGAATCAAAATCAAAAGAAAAACTAGAGATAAACAATAAATCAAGAATATTAGAAATAAAGGAGATAATATAGGAAATAAAAAGAGAAGTGAGGGTTTGGTCATAATGAGTGATAATTCGAACCCCACTTGCTTTCTTGGACTACAAGGAATAAAAATAATGGGAAATAAGAAAATAAGAAAGAGAAAAGATGGGAGAAATAAGCCTAATTGAGTAATATCTTACACCTAAAGAAAATGCATGTTTTCTTTTAGATAATGAGCCCAATTTTGGCAGAGAGGTAGATTAAGTCATAATAGACTTTCCCCTAAATTTTATAGAAAAAGGATAAACGAGGAGAGAGTTATTAATTTTATGACTTTGCATAAAGTGAAAGGATAATCATTGATTTCTTTTAAATATCACAATCTTTATAATGTGTGCGTGACACCACAGCCGTGGGATTCTAATCCAATGGTGACTGTGTTGTCACCTACCTTGAGCCCAAACAGGAAAGTCAGAGCAGTAGTTGCGAGAAAATAACTCAATTTTCTCTCTCATTTAATACACGAGCAAGCATGGAAACTAGCCCATCAACTTCGGAAGCAAGAAACGCACCCGCCTACCCTAGGTTTTACCTAGTTTGGGGATCTCCAGAAGATTTGCCTAATTCATTAGTCCTATCCGGCTTCCTTTGACCCCATGGCTATATAAGTGGATGTGCATCCAATGCAAGGGCACTATTATTGTCATGAGACTCAAACGAAGAATGGGGTAATCATCCCATTCTCAAATTCGGCCATCCGGTCACTATTTTCTTCCCTTCATCTCTGTTCCTTCGACGAGCTTCCCCTTTCCTTCTCTATTGGCGCCACCTCCCAAGAAATTGAGGATGTTGGTGTGTTTGGCGGGGAGCAGCGGTGGATTCCGCTCCAAAACCTAGCCCTCCCGCACTCTATTGCTCCAAGTCAACCTCTGTGTTGACTACAGCCTGGAGCTGGGGAGCGCAGGCTCATGAGCATTAGGCGGGCGCAAGGTTGAAGATGGGAAAGGAGGAAATGACCTCCCTACCCCCGGGCGCGTGTGGCTTCAGATCAAGAACTCAGGGGCAATGGTGTAATATCACTGTGACCAAGCAAAGAAAGATGCATGTGATGAGAAACGTTAGATACAAAGGGTGGATCATCGGTCCACTGATCAAACGACCGTCATTTTTTTTGGTAATTCTCCTCTCTGACTGATATTTCAGAAAAATGGGTTTTCTTGTAAAATTCATAGAAAGTGCTTGGAATCTCGGATTGATAAACTTAATATATGAAAATTGATTAGGAGAAAATGAGGAATTAAATAAAAATATAATGGAAGCCTAGTTCCTCTTGTAATTTGAAAAGTAATGGAAATTATCAACTTTAATGCTGTAATGATTAAGAAACCCTATTTTGAGATGATTAATGTGTTTAGTAGGGTTTAATGGATGATTAAAGTTGATATTAACATGTTAATTGTAAAAAGGTACATTAAGAAAAAAAAGATGAACTTTGCACGTAATGGTTAATTTAGAGTTTTATGTGCATAAATATGCTTTAATGGGCCTTGAAACCCTAATATTAGTAAATAAGACTCGTAATGGCTTTAATTGATCAATTTCATGATTAAAGTTAAGATAAGATGATTCTAAGATATTTTGAGTATAAAGGTTCCTAATTGTCGATAAATACCCTTAATGTAGTAATTAGGGTTTTCTAATGGATAAAGGTAGAATTAATGACAAATAGAGTTCATATGTGAATTAGACCATAATGAACTATGCATTGATGATAAATGAGCATAATGATCTTGTCATGGATTAAAAGGATAAAAATGGTAGCTTTAATGTAAAAGAGGCTTAATGGGCTTATTTAATGGTTAATTATGCCTTTAATGTAAAATTGAGTATTAGATGTTGAGATAATTAGGGTTTGTGATCTTTTGTATAAAATTAGGGTTGAAAATAGTAAAAGATGAAGGGAAACCTAATTGAAATGGAAACCCTAAAAGTGGACTAGAAACACTAGGAAGCGAGCTAGGTTTAATAGATCTTGATGGCATGATCAATAATAGGAAATTGTATGCATATTTTAGGATCTCATAATGTGCTTGCCTTCCTATTTTGGAATTCTTGATTGATTGGATTATTCTATCTCAAGTCAGCCTGACAGGTATGTGGTTACGCTTATGGTTAATCACTTTAGTTTCACGGAGATTCCCAGTTGTTTTATCGGTTTCCTGATAATAACTACTTGGATGAATTTTATTTCATGCAACTATAAAGTGACTATGATTATCACCATATGCATGTATACATGACAGGCTCAGATCCTGGTCCTCCTCTGTGGCTTTGCTAATGATGAAAAGGGTAACCTGGTAAAGGGTCTACTTATTAAGTGGGACCATCAGGTTATTAATAGTTAGGGATTGGGTTACCTATGGGTAGTGTTATGCGACTCTTTAACACACCATGAGTTAGGGATTGGGATACCTATGGGTAGTGCCATGCAACGCAACCCTAGATATTGATCTACCTATTAGGTAGGATCATGCGGGGTTTAATGGGGATCTACCATACAGAAGGTAGCATCCAGGTCCACTACAAGGACATCGTAGAGGCTAGGATATGTATGGATTGAGTAGTTATGTTTAAGATGTAAAGATTGCTTGCTAAACCATAATTGTTTACAATATGTTGTTACAGTTAATTGCACGATTATTGTTTCCCCCACATACCAGCATAATTCATTTATGCTGACCGACATTTTGTTTGTCGGCATTTTAGGTACAAGTGAAAAGAACAAACAGTAAAGTGGCATATGTAGAATTAAATATGAAGTAAAGTTCAAAGGAGGATTAGTTAGAATAGACTCCATGTGGATAGAAGTAGATATCCAAGTTTTTGAAAAAGGTATGAAAAGTTTAATTCTTATTATAGCCTTTCAGTTTAGTTTAGTAGAATTTGATAATTATTATTGATTATTTGTCGAACCTTTGATCCGGAAATAGGGATAACGGCTCTGACCTCTTGGTCTCTCTTAATTGGGGGTTACTGGGAGGCGGGGTCGTTACACAATGCCTACCACTAGAGGTAAGAAAGTTAAAAATTAATAACTCAAAATCCATAATAAAAATGTAATTTTCTTAAGACCAAATTATAAGCAAAGTAAACTTACTCAACATTGAATGAAGCTATTATCACCGTCTTCTTTTTTTACCAAAATATTTAAAAGTAGCAGAGCCGTATGAAGTAACTGATGAAGGGTCATTATCTACAAGACTAATCTAAGATGGAACCAAAAATCCCACATGGGAAAATGAAAAATCTATACATATCATGTATAAGTGGCTGCAAAACATGTATTAAGTTTGCATTAATATATAAGAAACCTGATCACCGAATATAAAATAAGGTATATGGATATATAAATAAGATCTCACCATACCCATAGCTCTATCATAGATGTATTCAACCAATCATAATGAAACAACTCCAAAATATATTATATAAATAGATTGTTATCGTATTATTGACCTACAACATCCTCCGGAATAGAAATATTTATAGGGAAATTTGGATCACATTCACCTATCCATACTGCAATACCCCTACAATTAGGACCTAACAAGGTGTGTAGGTCCCTTAGAAGCCAACTTGGTACTTCAGGAGGTGGAGGTGGAGGTGGAGGTGGAGGTCGATATGTAGCAGTTGTCTTCCTTTTGACCTGTATATAGAATTTCAGATCAATTGACTCATATATACACACTAACAAATTAACGTAATGTAAATTTACCATACAATATTTGTGACAAAGTGAGTTTTATGGTATATATTTTTTTCTTTTTTCTTTTTTTTCTCTCTCTTAAAAGTTTATTATCAAATTTATGGACCAAATTTCCCTCATATACTTCTCTCACTTTTTTTGGACTAATATAGGTCACAAATTGCAAAAATATGCAAACCCTAGTGTGCTTTTATGATAGAATACATATGATAATGTTTTTAATGAATAAACACATCAAACCTTCGAATTTGGATCTCAAATTTTTATAATAGTAGCATAATGACACTATAAGGCTACCCCTAAATTTTGGTTGCAATTGAATCAACCAATTGGGAGATATGACCAACTTAGTTTGGTGCATATTTCATTTCATTTTTGACCTTAGGACCTAAGTTTCGGGTTTCATTTGAATATTTCTATGTCACGCCTGCCTTTGATAACCTGGTCCCTCTCCTAGCCGTCCGATCTTTGGCACACGGACTCCCGCCCTCATCCAACGGTGGAGACCTCGTCTCCTACCTCCCGCAAAGGGCGGGGAGGTAACAGGGAATGAGGCTCGTTCTACCGCGCCACCTCACGCCACCTTTTGAAATTCGAAGCCAACCGAGATCTCCGCCTCTCCAAGACGAGGTCAGCCAACCTCACCTCAACTCCCCTAACCCTCGGAGAAGGGAGAATTAACCCCTGCTTCTCCGCTAATCTCACCCGGCCGGCGGCTGAATTTAGGGCTTCGTCGCCCAGCCTCCTAAACGCCTATATAAGACCCTCATTAGCTCCGCCTTCCTCCCTTTAACCATCCCCCATTCTCAGTTGCAAGCCTTGACACCCGAACACTGCTCCCCTAGCCACCTTCTTCAACCTCCAACCATCGCCACCCAGCGAGCTCCATAGCTCTCCTCGCTCCAAGCCTACCCCTCCAACATCTTCGCCAGCCCACCGCGAGTGTGCGCGGCCAGAGGACGGGTCCCCAGAACCTCTCCCGCTCCAGAACGTCCCCAACTCCGGCGACCTCGCCTACACCCACGGCGGCGATGAGCTACACAAGGCCTTACACCCTGACCTGGCCATCACTGGCTTCGGATCGAGCTACCGAATCGGTCTCAACCTTTTTCCACCCGCGAGTAGCACCAAGGGGCGAGCTTGACCTCGCCGGAAGTTCCTTCTTCACTGCTCGAGCAAGTTGAAACCAAAAGGATATCAGCGGATCAAGTCAGGAGCGTCCGATCAGGTGTAGACCAAATCCTGAGCGCCCAATCAGTATAGATCAATTTGAGCCGTGATCCAGTCGGATCCGGCCGTCGATCGAGGGTATGTTTCTTTTCTTTTTATTTTGGTTAATCTTGTATTAGTCAAGATAATACATTACTTTAGAAAAATCATACAAAATGCTAGGAATATCTGATTATAGCAAACCTATACATCGTTTTGATCAGAAAAATATGCTCTATCCATATAAAATATTATCAATGCCTGAATCAGTCCCCTATTTCAAAAATAACTGTCTAAGGCCTAAAGGACATCCTTAATCATAATTAATTATTAAAAAGGGCTTTCTTGATGATATATGACTTCTAAAATAGTTGTAACCATTAGATGAAACCCTGATTTCAGAATAACTCGAAATACTATACTAAGTTGATAAGTGATCAAAGGATTAGAAGAAACCCTAATTTTAGCTTCCTCTCTCTACATGAATTTAAAGATATATTTCTTATGTCAAAATTAATACCATTAGATGATAATTAGTGTTTATTGATTGGTCTGAATCTTTAAAACGAACCATGTTGTTATGAATGGTTAACATGTTAAGGATTATCCTCCCTTTTTCTTTAATCATCTTAGAAACCCTAATTTTGGGAAATCTTCTAATTAATCAATTAAATATTGCCTTCAATCCAAATAGTTATAATGGATCAGACCTAATAATAATTGTGAACCTATTTAGAATATGGGGAAATCCCTGAACTAAATTAAGATAACATAAAAAGGAATAATAATTAAGAACATAACTTAGTCCTGGTCACATGGACCAATAGTAATGTTCTACCCTTGCCTTCTTTGCAGGGTGACTAAATTCCTGGTTGAATCTAGATTTGTGGACTTTTGATTGAACAAGCAGGTATGTGGTCGTATAAGTATATGACTAGATTTCTGGTTGCCTATGATATGTATACCTTGAATGCTCATACTTGAATATTATTTCTTGGTTGACTAGTATGAGTTATACTTCGCCAAACCTAATGAAACATAAATGTTTATAATGAGTTGTAGCTACTAGAGCACGTAGCCTGGTGTGGATGTATGTTGCCAAACATGGATGTATGTTTTCCTTGGCCCATGTTAGATGTATGATGATATTATGTTGCCCACACTACATGTAAGTTAAGTGCAAAATGTGTAGTACAACTGCATCAAAATGATTGTAACAAAAAGGATGTTTACCTGATTTTTGCCTTAAGAAATGGTTTTATCTCTCCTTTCTACTTGTTCAAATATTTTTCCTTTATGCAACCTTATTAAATGTAACTTTTACAACGTACCAGCCTTACTGATGTTTTGTTTCTCGTATTTTCTAGGTGCAAGGAACAATTGACTACAAAATGAAATGCATGCTCAAAGTACCTGAAGGCACAAATAATAAACTTGGAGAATGTAATAGATAGATTCTTTTCCTCTTATCTCATTTCTTGTTAGATGTCAGTTTATTTCTTTCCTTAGTGATCTTGAGGATGATTGAAATCCTATGTAATAAAGTTAACTTTCTTTAGAACCATATTTCTCTCCATATGTAATGACTATATTATCCTTATGAATGAATGTTTGTGTGGCATTATCCGATGATGTGGACTAGATCTTGGCTTAATCTATGTTTTAGTTGACTACCTTAATCTCTTATATTTTCCCTTTTGACATCTATAGATATGAGTGCACGCATATCTATGAATGTCACTATGGAAGTATATAGAAATTAGGGGACGTCACAATATTATTATAGACGACATCCGCTTTGGGCCACAATATCACTTCGCATTCTGCCTCACCAAGTATTTCAGAATCTGGGTGGGCATATGGCAATGGAAGATCCCTCCAATTGGGGAGTACATGTATCCGGCTGACACGAATCGCACCATCTGGTACTGGAGTCCCATGAAACATGTCCCCTGGAAGGGGTGGGTAAACCTCGGCCTCTGCAACGATATATTCTTGACTTTTTAGATGGCATGGCTTCAACCCCTATAAATTTATGTAAAAATTGTTATATACATATATACAAAAACATATCATCTTGAAAAGACTAGCTACTATGTCATAAAAATACTTACATCAGACGTGCTAGGTGGTGGGTCTACAAGATTACTCCCAACCACTTCTATAGTAGGAGAACAACGGTATGCCACAAGTACTGTCTGAGTGGCAGTCTGAGATGTCTGCCACTTGCTAATTATTTCATGGAGTCTCTTATCAAGTGCTTCCTCAACTCTCCTATTAATTAACTCATATATCTATACATGGACAAAAGAAACACTAGCTTTTGATTATTCAATTCCCTTTCACAATAATATTCTAAAAAAAGAACAGGTTACCTCAACATTTGATAATCCCGCTTTTGGGATAGGTTTGCATTGTGATTGCCCAACAAACACTTTTATGCCCACACCAATGCTAGCACCCGTAACATGTCCCGGATGCTCTAGGTTACCCAAAGCAACTGTCAATTCATTCCTTGTGCCCTCAGAGATGAACTTTCCTTCCTTCCTCTGCTCGTGAAGCACCCACTAATCGCCATCAATAGAAATTGGTAAGTAAACATAACAATAATCAATATTGATTGCTATAAGAGTTGAATTTTACCATTTTTGCAGTTGCCTTGGTAGTTGTGGGCTTGGTTATATCTCCTTTCTTGTTTTGCCTCCTAGCTATCCACATAGCATGGTGAGGCAGAGGTGAGGGACCAATAGTAGATGACTCTACAGTCTCTTGAGTAGTAACAGACTGAGCAGTAGACTCAACATGTAGTCTTTGGCGAATGCCTGCATAGCCTTTTGGACCCATCGTGTGGTCATGCACATTTAGTGCACACCTTGCTCTTTGAGCATCACTGATAGCCTTGTTAGTAAGCACATTGATTTGGTTAGTAACACTAAAGGTTAATCTTGAATAGATGAATACATAAGAACATATATTAATTAAATTGGGAGTGGCACTTAATACCTTGAATTCATCAGTTTTTCTTTTGGTAACAAACTCCTCCCAGTCATTGGAGTCCAGGTAGTTCCATTGCTGATGTTTTGTTTCTCGTATTATCTAGGTGCAAGGAACAATTGACTACAAAATGAAATGCATGCTCAAAGTACCTGAAGGCACAAATAATAAACTTGGAGGATGTAATAGATAGATTCTTATCCTCTTATCTCATTTCTTGTTAGATGTCAGTTTATTTCTTTCCTTAGTGATCTTGAGGATGATTGAAATCCTATGTAATAAAGTTAACTTTCTTTAGAACCATATTTCTCTCCATATGTAATGACTATATTATCCTTATGAGTGAATGTTTGTGTGGCATTATCCAATGATGTGGACTAGATCTTGGCTTAATCTCTGTTTTAGTTGACTACCTTAATCTCTTATATTTTCCCTTTTGACATCTATAGATATGAGTGCACGCATATCTATGAATGTCACTATGGAAAGTATATAGAAATTGGGGGACATCACAGTTGGTATCAGAGCCAATGTTCACACATCAAGCCACATGAAATTCATTCACCCTATTTTGAGTCTAGGGTTGTCCTTGAGTTAGGGATATGAAGGGTGGAGGTTTCTAGGATAGCATATGCCATGGGTCTGATTAAAGTCTCCGAGCCACTTAGCTTGGCAATCACGAGGCTACCTTTATGGAAGTATAAGTCTACCTGGCCGATATCCTAAGTGTCCCCTATTCTTGGGCATACCTTAATTTAGGAACCTTCTCATCTATAGATTCTCCCTCTCATCTCTTCTATAGGAAAAATTTCTTCCTCTTACCTATGTTTTAAAATAAATTAAAATTTTCCCTATTACCTCTGTTATAAGGTTAGGAAGGAGTCTCTCTATTTAGAAAGTCCTAAGGATCGACTGATAAGGATTCTAGGATATCCTCCATAAATTATAACATTAAGAACATTAATCATTGATAAAGGAGACTAATGAAATATCATGTGATAATAACAATGATAATGATAAGAATAATTGTTGGAGTAATGGACCTAATATGTTCATATTAATTACAGGATGCCTCCTAAAACTCGCAACTCGAAAGCCTCGGAGGAATCGTCCTCTAAGAAGAGAAAAGAGCCTGAAACCTCTGAAGTACCTGATCCTGAAACTATGGCCAAAGAAAGGTGGGAGGAACAAAAGAAAATCCTACTAGACTTCATGGAAACCCTTGCAACCAAAGGAACCCATGAACCTAGCTCCTCTAGGAAGAAGGAAGTGACAGTGATAGACTTCATTAAGCTCAACCCTGACTCCATTTGGGGGGAAGATCAGCCTGACGTCATGGATAAGGCTGAGGCGTGGATCCTTTCTATAGAAAATGCCTTTTGTACCCTAGAAGTACCTGAGGAAAAGAAGGTCAAATTCGCCACCCATTTTCTTAAAGGAGGGGCGAAGATATGGTGGGAGAATTATGGTGGGAATTGGGGAGAGGAAGTAGATAGCTTGGGATGGGAAGCCTTCAAAACCCTCTTCACCGACCATTTCATGCCCATAAATGAGAGGAAGAGGAAAGAGAAGATGTACATGGAGCTTAGGCAAGGAAATCTCTCAGTGGCCGACTATACCCGGAAGTTTAGGCATCTGGAATGCTATGCCCCTATCCGGACTGAGGACTGCCTCACTGAGCATTATGTGGACTGTCTTTCCGCACACCTGAAAACCCTAGTTATAGCCTCTCGTCCCCGAAGCATTGATGAAGCCCTAGACATGGCCCTTAAGCAGGAAAGGGAGCAGGGATTGCAAAAGCCTTCTAGCATGGGATATTTAGGATTGACTACCACTGAGGAAGAGAAGTTCAAGAAGTTCCACCCAGGCCATAATAAAGGATCAGGGAAGGGATGAGGTTCAGGGAAGAAAGGACCAAAGAATAGTAAGCTGATAGATTACTGCAGCAAATGCAAGACTTGTGGACGAGGACATGACGGGCCTTGTCGCTACACCAAGCCGGTCTGCTACAACTGCAAAAAGGAGGGACATTTCCTTGCCAAATGCCCCAATGCATCTATCCTTGGAAAACCTCCAGCGGGTGCTCCACCCCCTCAGGGACACCGCAATGCCAGGGTGTTCGCAGTAACCGCAGAAGAGGCTAGGGCAAATTCGAACCAGCTTGTCGAAGGTAACCTTAAATCTTTTTCATACATCTAATATCTTGTTCAATGCCTTCAATTATTTAAAATGTAATTATCATGTGTAGGCATTGTTTTCTTGAATGGACATCCTGTTAAAGCATTATTTGATTCTGGATCTACAAATACATTTATCTCTCAAAACCTGGCCTCAATGTTGCACTTACATATAAGGGACTTGGGATACATTCTGGATGTGTCGACTCCTAGTGGCAAAATATTCACTACATTGCAGAAAACTGATGTCCTCCCTCTAAAATTTGAAAATCATGACATGCCCTTTAAATTCATTCTCTTAACTATGGAAGACTTTGATGTTATTCTTGGCATGGATTGGCTATACACATATCATGATTATATTGACTGTAGAAACAAGATGGTAGTTCTCTCTCAACCTCATTCCTCTCCAGTAGTGATCCCTCGGGGAAGCAGATTTTGTAATAATATAATAATTTCCTCTCTGAAAGATGAAAAGCTCATATCTAAAGGATGTAAAGTCTTCCTCGCATTTGTCTCAGAGACCAGTCCTGACAACGGGCCTGTAGAAAGACTGGAGGTGGTATGTGATTTTCTTGACATATTCCCGGAGGAGCTTCCTGGGCTGCCTCCAAACTGAGACATTGAGTTCTCTATAGATCTTCTTCCTGGATCCACTCCGATTTCTAGGGCACCGTATAGGATGGCACCTGCTGAGCTTATGGAGCTGAAGAAACAATTACAAGAACTTCTCGATAAGGGTTTTATCCGCCCTAGTGTTTCCCCTTGGGGTTCACCTGTCGTTTTTATTAAAAAGAAAGATGGCTCGATGCGGATGTGTATTGACTATCGCATGTTGAACCAAGCTACCATTAAAAACAAGTATCCTCTCCCTCGTATTGATGACCTCTTTGATCAACTTCGTACTGCTAAAGTCTTCTCAAAAATTGATCTTCATTCTGGCTACCATCAACTTAAGGTCAAAGATTCTGATATATCTAAGACTGCCTTCCGGACTCGTTACAGGCACTACAAATTTCTGGTAATGCCGTTCGGGTTGACCAACGCACCTGGCGTATTCATGAACTTAATGAACAAAGTCTTCCAACCTTATCTTGATGAGTTTGTGGTTGTCTTCATTGATGATATTCTGATCTATTCTGATTCTATGGAGAAACATCGTGAGCATTTGAAGTCTGTCCTTGAAATTCTTCGAGCCCAGAAATTCTATGGCAAACTTTCAAAATGTGAATTCTGGATTGACAAAGTTATGTTTCTTGGTCATGTCATTTCTGGGGGTAACATATCTGTTGATCCCGCTAAAGTATCTGCTGTACTTGATTGGCAACCTCCTCGCAATCCTTCTGAAATCCGGAGTTTCTTAGGTCTGGCTGGATATTATCGTCGGTTTATTCCAAATTTCTCCAAAGTGGCACTTCCTCTCACTAAGCTTACTCGGAAGGATGAGCATTTCATCTGGTCAGCTGCTTGTGAGTCTAGCTTCCAAGAGCTCAAGCAGAAGTTGACGTCGACTCCTGTTCTTGTTCTACCCTCTGGCAATGAAGGGTTTGTAATATTCACTGATGCTTCGAGGAATGGATTAGGGTGTGTCCTACAGCAGAATGGTAAAGTAGTGGCCTTCGCATCTAGACAGCTAAAACCCAATGAACTTAATTATCCCACCCATGATTTGGAATTAGCTGCAATCATTCATGCCCTTAAGATTTGGAGGCACTACCTGTACGGGGCAACGTTCGACATCTTCACCGATCACAAAAGCCTGAAATACATCCTGACTCAGAAGGACTTGAATCTACGTCAACGCCGATGGATTGAATACCTTAAAGACTACGATTTCACTATTGCCTATCATCCGGGTAAGGCAAATGTAGTCGCTGATGCCCTTAGCAGAAAAAGGGCATTGTGTGCATCTCTTTCTGTCCTTGAATGGAGGAACATGGAGGATCTAGTGGGCTGGAAACCGTAGTTTCTGTCTGATCGGGTGCATGTTAATAACATTTCCATCACGTCCAACTTGCATTTCAAACTTCTGGAGGCGCAGAAAGCTATTCCCGAGCTTGCAGAGCTCTCCTCTCTCCTGGCTAAACCTCATACACATCTGTCAGTGGGTCTTGATGGTGGTCTTCGATACAAGAACCGCATGTGGGCCCCTGAACAGTCAGCTGTAAAGACAACCATTCTCAGCGAGGCGCATGGGTCCAAGTACACAGTTCATCCTGGCACAACAAAAATGTACAAGGACCTACAACGACAGTTCTGGTGGAGAGGCATGAAGCACGACATTGCAGAATTTGTATCCAGGTGTCTGACATGTCAAATAATCAAGGCCGAGCATCAAAGACCAGGTGGTCTACTGCAACCCCTTGAGATTCCGGAATGGAAATGGGAACATATCACTATGGATTTCGTAGTGGGATTACCCAGGACCAGGAAGGGGTACGACGCTGCATGGGTCATTGTGGACCGTCTCACCAAGTCAGCTCATTTTCTACCAGTGAAAACTACTACGAAAGTTTCTGAGTTGGCCGATCTTTATATACGGGAGATTGTACGTCTGCATGGAGTTCCAGCGTCCATTGTCTCAGACCGGGACCCGAAGTTCACCTCAAAGCTGTGGAAGCAGGTTCAAGAGGAATTGGGCACCAAACTGAATTTTAGTATCGCATACCATCCGCAGACAGATGGACAGTCAGAACGAATAGTGCAGATTCTAGAAGATCTTCTACGAGCTTGTGTGCTTGACTGGGAAGGCTCGTGGGACCATTACCTGCCTTTAGCTGAGTTTGCCTATAATAATAGCTATCAGACGAGTATTGGGATGCCACCATACGAAGCTCTCTATGGCCGACCGTGCAGATCTCCATTACATTGGGATGACGTCGGAGAACACACTTTAATGAAATCTGAGGAAATGCAGCTGTATACAGATAAAGTTGCACTGATCAGGCAGAGAATGAAGCGAGCACAGGATAGGCAGAAATCATATGCAGATGCTCACCGGCAGGAACGTCAGTTCAAGAAAGGTGATCATGTCTTTCTAAAGATCCGACTGATTCGAGCTTTAGCCAAGAATAAGGGAAAGCTCAGTCCTCGTTATGTGGGACCCTTCGAGATCCTTGATAGGGTTGGAGAATGTGCCTATCGTCTTGCTTTGCCACCTCAGTATAGTGTCATGCATAATGTTTGTCATGTATCCAATCTGAAGCCCTATGTCAAAGACCCCAGTCACATTCTGAATCATGAGCCTCTTGAGCTGAAAGATGATTTGACATATGTTGAGTCACCAGTTAGAATTCTTGATTTCAAGGCAAAGGAGCTTCGCAATAATCGGCGTATAGATATGGTTAAAGTTCTCTGGAGCCACCATGATCAAACCGATGCTACATGGGAGCTCAAGTCCAAAGTCGAGCGGAAATATCCACATCTCTTTCAGGCTGCTTGAATTTTGAGGGAAACATTCTTAAAAGGAGGGGAGAATGTGACAAAGTGAGTTTTATGGTATATTTTTTTTTCTTTTTTCTTTTTTTTTCTCTCTCTTAAAAGTTTATTATCAAATTTATGGACCAAATTTCCCTCATATACTTCTCTAACTTTTTTGGACTAATATAGGTCACAAATTGCAAAAATATGCAAACCCTAGTGTGCTTTTATGATAGAATACATATGATAATGTTTTTAATGAATAAACACATCAAACCTTCGAATTTGGATCTCAAATTTTTATAATAGTAGCATAATGACACTATAAGTCTACCCCTAAATTTTGGTTGCAATTGAATCAACCAATTGGGAGATATGACCAACTTAGTTTGGTGCATATTTCATTTCATTTTTGACCTTAGGACCTAAGTTTCGGGTTTCATTTGGATATTTCTATGTCACGCCTGCCTTTGATAACCTGGTCCCTCTCCTAGCCGTCTGATCTGTGGCACGCAGACTCCCGCCCTCATCCAATGGTGGAGACCTCATCTCCTACCTCCCGTAAAGGGCGGGGAGGTAATAAGGAATGAGGCTCGTTCTACCGCGCCACCTCACGTCACCTTTTGAAATTTGAAGCCAACCGAGATCTCCGCCTCTCCAAGACGAGGTCAGCCAGCCTCACCTCGACTCCCCTAACCCTCGGAGAAGGGAGAATTAACCCCTGCTTCTTCGCTAATCTCACCCGGCCAGAGGATGAATTTAGGGCTTCGTCGCCCAGCCTCCTAAACGCCTATATAAGACCCTCATTAGCTTCGCCTTCCTCCCTTTAACCATCCCCCATTCTCAATTGCAAGCCTTGACACCCGAACACTGCTCCCCTAGCCACCTTCTTCAACCTCCAACCATCGCCACCCAGCGAACTCCATAGCTCTCCTCGCTCCAAGCCTACCCCTCCAACATCTTCGCCAGCCCACCGCGAGTGTGAGTGGCCAGAGGACGGGTCCCCAGAACCTCTCCCGCTCCAGAACGTCCCCAACTCCGGAGACCTTGCCTGCACCCATGGCGGCGACGAGCTACGCAAGGCCTTACACCCTGACCTGGCAATCTCTGGCTTCGGATCGAGCTACTGAATCGGTCTCAACCTTTTTCCACCCGCGAGCAACACCAAGGGGCGAGCTTGACGTCGCCGGAAGTTCCTTCTTCACTGCTCGAGCAAGTTGAAACCAAAAGGATATCAGCGGATCAAGTCAGGAGCGTCCGATCAGGTGTAGACCAAATCCTGTGCGCCCAATCCGTATAGATTGATCTGAGCCGTGATCCAGTCGGATCCGGCCATCGATCGAGGGTATGTTTCTTTTCTTTTTATTTTGGTTAATCTTGTATTAGTCAAGATAATACATTACTTTAGAAAAATCATAAAAAATGCTAGGAATATCGGATTATAGCAAACCTATACATCTTTTTGATCAGAAAAATATGCTCTATCCATATAAAATATTATCAATGCCTGAATCAGTCCCCTATTTCAAAAATAACTGTCTAAGGCCTAAAGGACATCCTTAATCATAATTAATTATTAAAAAGGGCTTTCTTGATGATATATGACTTCTAAAATAGTTGTAACCATTAGATGAAACCCTGATTTCAGAATAACTCGAAATACTATACTAAGTTGATAAGTGATCAAAGGATTAGAAGAAACCCTAATTTTAGCTTCCTCTCTCTACATGAATTTAAAGATATATTTCTTATGTCAAAATTAATACCATTAGATGATAATTAGTGTTTATTGATTGGTCTGAATCTTTAAAACGAACCATGTTGTTATGAATGGTTAACATGTTAAGGATTACCCTCCCTTTTTCTTTAATCATCTTAGAAACCCTAATTTTGGGAAATCTTCTAATTAATCAATTAAATATTGCCTTCAATCCAAATAGTTATGATGGATCAGACCTAATAATAATTGTGAACCTATTTAGAATATGGGGAAATCCCTGAACTAAATTAAGATAACATAAAAAGGAATAATAATTAAGAACATAACTTAGTCCTGGTCACATGGACCAATAGTAATGTTGTACCCTTGCCTTCTTTGCAGGGTGACTAAATTCCTGGTTGAATCTAGATCTGTGGACTTTTGATTGAACAAGCAGGTGCGTGGTCGTATAAGTATATGACTAGATTTCTGGTTGCCTATGATATGCATACCTTGAATGCTCATACTTGAATATTATTCCTTGGTTGACTAGTATGAGTTATACTTTGCCAAACCTAATGAAACATAAATGTTTATGATGAGTTGTAGCTACTAGAGCACGTAGCCTGGTGTGGATGTATGTTGCCTAACATGGATGTATGTTTTCCTTGGCCCATGTTAGATGTATGATGATATTATGTTGCCCACACTGGATGTAAGTTAAGTGCAAAATGTGTAGTACAACTGCATCAAAATGATTGTAACAAAAAGGATGTTTACCTGATTTTCGCCTTAAGAAATGGTTTTATCTCTCCTTTCTACTTGTTCAAATATTTTTCCTTTATGCAACCTTATTAAATGTAACTTTTACCACATACCAGCCTTGCTGATGTTTTGTTTCTCGTATTTTCTAGGTGCAAGGAACAATTGACTACAAAATGAAATGCATGCTCAAAGTACCTGAAGGCACAAATAATAAACTTGGAGGATGTAATAGATAGATTCTTTTCCTCTTATCTCATTTCTTGTTAGATGTCAGTTTATTTCTTTCCTTAGTGATCTTGAGGATGATTGAAATCCTATGTAATAAAGTTAACTTTCTTTAGAACCATATTTCTCTCCATATGTAATGACTATATTATCCTTATGAATGAATGTTTGTGTGGCATTATCCGATGATGTGGACTAGATCTTGGCTTAATCTCTGTTATAGTTGACTACCATAATCTCTTATATTTTCCCTTTTGACATCTATAGATATGAGTGCACGCATATCTATGAATGTCACTATGGAAAGTATATAGAAATTGGGGGACGTCACAATATTATTATAGACGACATCCGCTTTGGGCCACAATATCACTTCGCCTTCTGCCTCACCAAGTATTTCAGAATCTGGGTGGGCATATGGCAATGGAAGATCCCTCCAATTGGGGAGTACATGTATCGGGCTGACACAAATCGCACCATCTGGTACTGGAGTTGTAACACCCCTGACCTGGGTTATGACCTAACCCTGGAAGTTTTGCCTAAATATGTAATTAATATACTTGTGAACACTCCCTGGCATGTAATTAAGTTCCTCAGGAACATTTACTTTCAATTTTGCTCCTTTTTGTATAAAGTTGTAGCATTGTGTTGTATGTAGGGACCTATGTGCAAATTACCCAGTTTAAGGGTTGAACTTGCAAAATTCACAAGATAAGATGTTCCTTTGATGTTGAGACATCATGAGAATGGTTATGGTAAAGTTTGAGGGATTTCCCAAGCTTGAGCACCAAGGTGCAGCTGTGGAAGCAATTCCCATGCTTAGAAACCCTAATTTGGGGTAAAGTGCAATTTACCCAAATTGAGGGGTCCAAGTTGTAATTCTTAATATCTAGAACATCTTTTATGACTCTTGTAATCATTTAGAGTAGAAATGATGAAAGGGATACATCATTTAATAATCAGATGAGAAAAATGATCTTTGTGATAGAAATCACCTAAAATGGGTATGAAACCCTTTCATGTATGTACCCTAGTTGAAGGTTGGATTCCTTTACCCCTAGATCTTGAGATTTCATGAGATTTGCATAAGGATAGATAGGTTTGGTCGTGCCTTTGAGCAAGGAGGGACCTAGATGTGATTTCCAATCTTGTGAGGTCCTTAGGGTGTAAAAGAGGCTAAAGTATATAAGCCCTTTTCCCTTGCAATTAAGTGAACGAACTTTCTTTCCTTCACTTCTCTTCCTTTCTTGCTCAAACGACCAAGGGTAGCTCTGGAGCTCGGGGGGGACGACCAACCTGTTCAAGGTAAGAAAACCCCACCTTCTAGCTCGAATTCATGGAGGAATTCACTTTCTAAGGTTGGTTTTATGGTTAGCTTACTTAGTCTTCTTGTTCTAGCCGACCAAAGCAACGTTTCCTTGGAGAATTCACCTCTGACCAAGTTGTGGAAGCTCAAGGACGCCATTAAAGCTTGGAGCTTGAAGGCTTGGAGCTCTAAGATCAACCTTTAGGCGGGTTTTATAACTCTAAACTTATGCTTTATATGTATGCTCAATTCTTGCAATTTACTTGGTAAATTCTCCTTCTACCACCCTTCTTCCTTGCACGTTTGCAAGCAAATCAGTGGAGAAACCGACCTTTCTAGAGGTTGAAGATGAGGGGCGTGGTTCCCTATGTTACTTTTTCAAACGACCATGGACCCTTTTTGGTCCAAACGGTTGCAAACCGTTTGGGTTCAAACGGTTTCAAACCGTTTGCTCTCAAACGGTCTTGCAAGACCGTTTGGATTGAAACGGTCTCAAGACCGTTTGAAAGAGTTGACCAAGGGACGACCGTTTGAGGGTCTGTTCCTAACATATTGAATTTCATCTCTGTAAAGAATCAAAGTCTAATTCTTAACCGATTGAGAGTTGAAGGCACTTCAACATGAAACCCTAATCGGGTGAAAAAGTGTTGATTTAACATATAGATCTTGTTGAGTTTTGGGTTGAAGGACCCAAACGGTCTCAAGACCGTTTGGGGATTCCTCCAAATGGTCCTAAGACCGTTTGGGCACAACTCAAGACCGTTTGAAGGTCTAGGGTTGAGTTAATCTAACGGTTTGAGGGTCCAATTGTAGGAAATTGATGAATTGATGAAAATTGCTGATTTTGACCTAATTGGACTTCAACCTTAGTCAAAACGACTTGGATTTTGGTCAAACATTGGGCAAACGGTCTCGAGACCGTTTGGATGATGTCCAAACGACCTCAAGACCGTTTGGGCCAAGTTTGAGCCCAATTGGAGGTCAATTGATAGGTTCAACCTTGAATTGATTCACAATGTTGAACATTGATGACCAATCGATTTGAAACCCTAATTGAGGAGGATTGAACCCTAATTGGCTTGCAATTGAGGGTCAATTGGATGTCTAAGTGGTTAAGGCTAACCCTAATTGACTCAATTTATAAGTGGTTAGCATAGATTTAACCAATTGAGGGCTTCAACACACATATCCATGAACATTGGTGACCTTTGAACCCCTTTGGAGGTCCAAACGGTTTGAGCCCATGTGGACCAAACGGTCTCAAGACCATTTGGATCCAAACAGTCTCAAGACCATTTGAGACCAAACGGTCTCAATACCGTTTGGGGCCAAACGGTCTCAAGACCGTTTGGGCTCAAACGACCTCAAGATCGTTTGGTCCAATCGATCTCAAGCAAGTTTGATCAAACGGTTTCAAACCGTTTGAAGCTCCAAACGGTTTGGAAGTCAACTCTTCCAAACGGTCTTCAACTCCAAACGGTCTCAAGACCGTTTGGGTGGTTGAAACCGTTTGAAGGTTGAAACCGTTTGGAGACTGGTGATGGTTTGTACTTAACCATTTGATGGTGTAATTAGCTCAATGATGATCCAATCTAAACCCTACTGGTAACCTAGGTCATTAAGGGACTATGTGATTAGTGAGTTAACCCATGATGGTAATCATGTGGCAAATTACCAAAATACCCTTGAGGGGTCTAAAGGGGTAAAACCTTGTTCTAATCAAACCCTAATCACATGATGTTGATGTTTTGGATCATGTTAGTCAATGGAGACGTATCTCAACCTGATCTAGAGTGGTGTTGTCACCATCTACTAGTGAGAGGAGAGAGAAAGTATTTCTAGAGAGAGAAAGTATCCTAGAGAGAGAAAGTACCCTTTTTAGTAGGAAACTCTAGTGAGATACTTCAATTACAAATGAATGTGCATGATTAGGGAATGACCCACCTATGTGAGGTCATGGAAACCCTAAATATGATAACTAATGGATCTTAATCTTAATTAAGAGTCTTAATGATGATGTTTCTCTTACATGATGATGTAATGAGTACCATTCACCATGGTGTGGATAGTAAACCCTAATTTTAGGGTGATGACTTGAAAGATGAATAGTAAACCCTAAATTGTTGAATTGTTTACTATTATCTGTTGAACTAACCATGCATGTTATTATGAGATAATGGTCATACCCAGGTATGAAATACCATGTTATATTCATTGAAAGCATGTCTTAAGCTTTATGAATAGTGAATCATCTTGATGCACTGCTAAGTGACATCTTTTGTGATTTATGGGCTGTAAAAGCCATAAACACCATCAAGGTCATGCTTGACAGATGACTTGTGATGAGATAATTGAGAACTGGTAATTGAAATGAGTTAGGCCTGCTACATTTTAGTATTCTCATATATAGCTGTGATGCTAATGTTTTTGTATGATGATATGAATACTGAATGTACCTAACTAATCAAGTGAAATGTAGAGCCCTGATCATAGATCCATCATTGTCAGAGTCTAAATGATGGTGAAACAGGTTTTCCTCAGGGAACTCCTGGATCACATACTTTTGAGTATGTGGGGTACATGGATGTGTAGAACCTTACATCCTAGTGTAGGTATTTGATGTAGATTCTTGTAGTCCGTCATACCTTCACTATAAAAGAAAAGGTGAGAGGATGATGTAGATTCTAGTAGTCCATCAGACCCCACCATAAAGTCCTAAAGGTGAGATGTATATCTACACTCCCTTAAAGACACAAATACCGTATCGGTGAAAGATAAACAAGAAATCTTCCGATAGCGAAGAGAGCACAGAATGCCACTGTAACTTTAAAAATAGCGAAGGACCAGAGTACCCTGGTGAGCTATTACAAAGACATCCCGCCAGATGTCAAACAATCAATCCTCTAACTGACTGAGGAAGATGAGGTCATAAGAATCTGGCTCTTTTAATGACCTAGTATGATACCGAGGCGACTTAATAGTGATCGGTTGGAGTATGATTGGTATACCTCATCTCCACAGGGCATAACAATAATGTTTGAAAAACATAATCAACAGCGTAGTATATCTATTAGAGTTATCTACGAGTTATTTGATTGATGTTACCTTCAATAGTATAGATGTTCTCATATTTTAATATTGATTGAACTCTTGCTTATCATCAGAACTGCTAGTGAATATCTTGAAGGCTCTTATTGCTTTAGTTATTCCTTACTTTGCTTATAAAGCCTAGTGGAGAGTTATAACTCTCGCTGGGGCAATTATGTATAATTGTCTCACCCCATAGACTTCTACTTTTTAGGTGGTCGTCGAAGACGGAGGAACAAGAACTCTGGTGACCAATCCCAGCAACAGCAGCATCAGGAGCAGTAACTATCTCAGGTGGAGATCTAGCCTGCTTCATGGTGTAGATAGAGTCAAGTCCTATATGTCCTCTGTACTCTCAGGTCCTGGAGTGTTTTGGAGTATGAACTCTTGAGAATTTTTGTATCATGTTGTATAAAATTACTCAAGAAGTAATTGTCAGTGATGTAAACAGTTAAATCCTTTTTCTATGGAAAAGGTTTGTGGTTTCAGGCTCTTGTCTCGAAAAGTTTTAATTTCCCGTGATTTTTGTCTTCCGCTGTTTATCGATTGCTTCCGCACATGTTTAACTCGGGATTAATTCGTGGTTTAGAGATCGGAGCCCACAGGAGTCCCATGAAACATGTCCCCTAGAAAGGGTGGGTCAACCTCGGCCTCTGCAACGATATATTCTTGACTTTTTAGATGGCATGGCTTCAACCCCTATAAATTTATGTAAAAAATGTTATATACATATATACATAAACATATCATCTTGAAAAGACTAACTACTATGTCATAAAAATACTTACATCAGACATGCTAGGTGGTGGGTCTACAAGATTACTCCCAACCACCTCTATAGTAGGAGA
The DNA here is from genome assembly GCA_963693085.1 of Alisma plantago-aquatica. NCBI lineage: Eukaryota > Viridiplantae > Streptophyta > Magnoliopsida > Alismatales > Alismataceae > Alisma > Alisma plantago-aquatica. The sequence continues at coordinate 811,106,296 of OY856410.1, read as the reverse complement.
ACAACGGTATGCCACAAGTACTGTCTGAGTGGCAGTCTGAGATGTCTGCCACTTGCTAATTATTTCATGGAGTCTCTTATCAAGTGCTTCCTCAACTCTCCTATTAATTAACTCATATACCTATACATTGACAAAAGAAACACTAGCTTTTGATTATTCAATTCCCTTTCGCAATAATATTCTAAAAAAAGAACAGGTTACCTCAACATTTGATAATCCCGCTTTTGGGACATGTTTGCATTGTGATTGCCCAACAAACACTTTTATGCCCACACCAATTCTAGCACGCGTAACATGTCCCGGATGCTCTAGGTTACCCAAAGCAACTGTCAATTCATTCCTTGTGCCCTCAGAGATGAACTTTCCTTCCTTCCTCTGCTCGTGAAGCACCCGCTAATCGCCATCAATAGAAATTGGTAAGTAAACATAACAATAATCAATATTGATTGCTATAAGAGTTGAATTTTACCATTTTTGCAGTTGCCTTGGTAGTTGTGGGCTTGGTTATATCTCCTTTCTTGTTTTGCCTCCTAGCTATCCACATAGCATGGTGAGGCAGAGGTGAGGGACCAATAGTAGATGACTCTATAGTCTCTTGAGTAGTAACAGACTGAGCAATAGACTCAACATGTAGTCTTTGGCAAATGCCTGCATAGCCTTTTGGACCCATCGTGTAGTCATGCACATTTAGTGCACACCTTGCTCTTTGAGCATCACTGATAGCCTTGTTAGTAAGCACATTGATTTGGTTAGTAACACTAAAGGTTAATCTTGAATAGATGAATACATAAGAACATATATTAATTAAATTGGGAGTGGCACTTAATACCTTGAATTCATCGGTTTTTCTTTTGGTAACAAAATCCTCCCAGTCATTGGGGTCCAGGTAGTTCCATTGCTCAGTGGCTAGCTTCTTCCTCTTCTCAACATCTCATGTGTAATTTCAGGTGAGATTTGTCCTATAGTTCCTTAGGACCCTCCCATAATGTTTCATTAGGCATTTACGATGCAACTTTTCATCCAGTTCAAATATACTCTGCAAAATAGAATTGCGATTAACTAGTATCCTAAAAATGAGTAATCTACAAAATAGAATTGCAAATAATAAAAACTCATGCATAGTCCTTCCATACTAAGTCTTTCTTCCCCTTAGGAACTTTATGCCAAGATTCTACATTAGGACTACAATGGCTATGAGTAAGAACCCCAAGATATGAAATAAATGAGTTGTGCTTCACTCCAACTGGATTTCCTGCATGATCAAAATCTACGACCAATTTGGGTCCATTGTGTAACACCCCTGACCTGGGTTATGACCTAACCCTGGAAGTTTTGCCTAAATATGTAATTAATATACTTGTGAACACTCCCTGGCATGTAATTAAGTTCCTCAGGAACATTTACTTTCAATTTTGCTCCTTTTGTATAAAGTTGTAGAATTGTGTTGTATGCAGGGACCTATGTGCAAATTACCCAGTTCAAGGGTTGAACGTGCAAAATTCACAAGATAAGATGTTCCTTTGATGTTGAGACATCATGAGAATGGTTATGGTAAAGTTTGAGGGATTTCCCAAGCTTGAGCACCAAGGTGCAGCTGTGGAAGCAATTCCCATGCTTAGAAACCCTAATTTGGGGTAAAGTGCAAATTACCCAAATTGAGGGGTCCAAGTGTAATTCTTAATATCTAGAACACCTTTTATGACTCTTGTCATCATTTAGAGTAGAAATGATGAAAGGGATACATCATTTAATAATCAGATGAGAAAAATGATCTTTGTGATAGAAATCACCTAAAATGGGTATGAAACCCTTTCATGTATGTACCCTAGTTGAAGGTTGGATTCCTTTACCCCTAGATCTTGAGATTTCATGAGATTTGCATAAGGATAGGTAGGTTTGGTCGTGCCTTTGAGCAAGGAGGGACCTAGATGTGATTTCCAATCTTGTGAGGTTCTTAGGGTGTAAAAGAGGCTAAAGTATATAAGCCATTTTCCCTTGCAATTAAGTGAACGAACTTTCTTTCCTTCACTTCTCTTCCTTTCTTGCTCAAACGACCAAGGGTAGCTCTGGAGCTCAGGGGGGGGCGACCAACCTGTTCAAGGTAAGAAAACCCCACCTTCTAGCTCGAATTCATGGAGGAATTCACTTTCTAAGGTTGGTTTTATGGTTAGCTTACTTAGTCTTCTTGTTCTAGCCGACCAAAGCAACGTTTCCTTGGAGAATTCACCTCTGACCATGTTGTGGAAGCTCAAGGACGCCATTAAAGCTTGGAGCTTGAAGGCTTGGAGCTCTAAGATCAACCTTTAGGTGGGTTTTATAACTCTAAACTTATGCTTTATACGTATGCTCAATTCTTGCAATTTACTTGGTAAATTCTCCTTCTACCACCCTTCTTCCTTGCACGTTTGCAAGCAAATCAGTGGAGAAACCGACCTTGCAAGAGGTTGAAGATGAGGGGCGTGATTCCCTATGTTACTTTTTCAAACGACCTTGGACCCTTTTGGTCTAAACGGTTGCAAACCGTTTGGGGTCAAACGGTTTCAAACCGTTTGCTCTCAAACGGTCTTGCAAGACCGTTTGGATTGAAACGGTCTCAAGACCATTTGAAGGAGTTGACCAAGGGACGACCGTTTGAGGGTCTGTTCCTAACATATTGAATTTCATCTTTGCAAAGAATCAAAGTCTAATTCTTAACCAATTGAGAGTTGAAGGCACTTCAACATGAAACCCTAATCGGGTGAAAAAGTGCTGATTTAACATATAGATCTTATTGAGTTTTTGGGTTGAAGGACCCAAACGGTCTCACCCAAACGGTCCTAAGACCGTTTGGGCACAACCCAAGACCGTTTGAAGGTCTAGGGTTGAGTTAACATAATGGTTTGAGGGTCCAATTGTAGGAAATTGATGAATTGTTGAAAATTGCTGAGTTTGACCTAATTGGACTTCAACCTTAGTCAAAACGACTTGGATTTTGGTCAAACTTTGGGCAAATGGTCTCAAGACCGTTTGGATGATGTCCAAACGACCTCAAGACCGTTTGGGCCAAGTTTGAGCCCAATTGGAGGTCAATTGATAGGTTCAACCTTGAATTGATTCGCATTGTTGAACATTGATGACCAATCGATTTGAAACCCTAATTGAGGAAGATTGAACCCTAATTGGCTTGCAATTGAGGGTCAATTTAATATATAAGTGGCTAAGGCTAACCCTAATTGACTCAATTTATAAGTGGTTAGCATAGATTTGACCAATTGAGGGCTTCAACACACATATCCATGAACTTTGGTGACCTTTGAACCCCTTTGGAGGTCCAAACGGTTTGAGCCCATTTGGACCCAACGGTCTCAAGACCGTTTGGATCCAAACGGTCTCAAGACCGTTTGAGACCAAACGGTCTCAAGACCGTTTGGGGCCAAACGGTCTCAAGACCGTTTGGGCTCAAACGACCTCAGGACCGTTTGGTCCAATCGATCTCAAGCAAGTTTGATCAAACGGTCTCAAACCGATTGAAGCTCCAAACGGTTTGGAAGTCAACCCTTCCAAACGGTCTTCACCACCAAACGGTCTCAAGACCATTTGGATCCAAACGGTCTCAAGACCGTTTGGGGTCAAACGGTCTCAAGACCGTTTGGGTGGTTGAAACCGTTTGAAGGTTGAAACCGTTTGGAGATTTGTGATGGTTTGTACTTAACCATTTGATGATGTAATTAGTTCCATGGTGTTCCAATCTAAACCCTAATGGTAACCTAGGTCATTAAGGGACTATGTGATTAGTGAGTTAACCCATGATAGTGATCATGTGGCAAATTACCAAAATACCCTTGAGGGGTCTAAAGGGATAAAACCTTGTTCTAATCAAACCCTAATCACATGATGTTGATGTTTTGGCTTATGTTAGTCAATGGAGACTTATCTCAACCTGATCTAGAGTGGTGTTGCCACCATATACTAGTGAGAGGAGAGAGAAAGTATTTCTAGAGAGAGAAAGTATCCTAGAGAGAGAAAGTACCCTTTTAAGGTGGAAACTCAAGTGAGATACTTCTTTTGCACATGAAGGTGTATGATTAGGGAATGACCCACCTATGTGAGGTCATGAAAACCCTAGTTATGATATCTAATGGGTCTTAATCTTATTTAAGAGCTTTAATGATGATGTTTCTCTTACATGATGATGTAATGAGTACCATTCACCATGGAGTGAATAGTAAACCCTAATTTTAGGGCGATGACATGAAAGATGAATAGTAAACCCTAATTGTTGAATTGTTTACTTTTATCTGTTGAACTAACCATGCAGGTTGTTATGAGATGATGGTCACACCCAGGTATGGAATACCATGTTATACTCATTGAAAGCATGTCTTAACCTTTATGAATAGTGAACCATCTTGATGCACTGCTAAGTGACATCTATTGTGATTTATGGGCTGTAAGAGCCATAAACACCATCAAGGTCATGCTTGACAGATGACTTGTGATGAGATAATTGAGAACTGGTAATTGAAATGAGTTAGGCCTGCTACATTTTAGTATTCTCATATATAGCTGTGAAGCTAATGTTTTTGTATGATGATATGAATACTGAATGTACCTAACTAATCAAGTGAAATGTAGAGCCCTGATCATAGATCCATCATTGTCAGAGTCTAAATGATGGTGAAACAGGTTTTCCTCAGGGAACTCCTGGATCACATACTTTTGAGTATGTGGGGTACATGGATGTGTAGAACCTTACATCCTAGTGTAGGTATTTGATGTAGATTCTTGTAGTCCGTCGTACCTTCACTATAAAAGAAAAGGTGAGAGGATGATGTAGATTCTAGTAGTCCATCAGACCCCACCATAAAGTGCTAAAGGTGAGATGTATCTCTACACTCCCTTAAAGACACAAATACCGTATCGGTGAAAGATAAACAAGAGATCTTACGATAGCGAAGAGAGTACAGAATGCCACTGTAACTCTAAAAATAGCGAAGGACCAGAGTACCCTGGTGAGCTATTATAAAGACATCCCGCCAGATGTCAAACAATCAATCCTCTAACTGACTGAGGAAGATGAGGTCATAAGAATCCGGCTCTCTAAATGACCTATGTATGATACTGATGTGACTTCTTAGCGATCAGTTGGAGTATGAGTGGTATGCCTCATCTCCACAGGGCATAATAATATTTGAAAAACATAATCAACAGCGTAGTATATCTGCTAGAGTTAACTACGAGTTATTTGATTGATGTTACCTTGAATAGCATAGATGTTCTCATATTTTAATATTGATTGAACTCTTGCTTATCTTCAGAACTGCTAGTGAATATCTTGAAGGCTCTTATTGCTTTAGTTATTCCTCGCTTTACTTATAAAGCCTAGTGGAGAGTTATAACTCTCGCTGGGGCAATTATGTATAATTGTCTCACTCCGTAGACTTCTACTTTTTAGGTGGTCGTCGAAGACGGAGGAATAAGAACTCTGGTGACCAATCCCAGCAACAGCAGCATCAGGAGCAATAAATATCTCAGGTGGAGATCTAGCCTGCTTCATGGTGTAGTTAGAGTCAAGTCCTATGTGTCCTCTGTACTCTCAGGTCCTGGAGTGTTTTGGAGTATGAATTCTTGAGAATTTTGTATCATGTTGTATAAAATTACTCAAGAAGTAATTGTCAGTGATGTAAACAGTTAAATCCTTTTTCTATGGAAAAGGGTTGTGGTTTCAAGCTCTCGTCTCGAAAATTTTTAATTTCCCGTGATTTTTGTCTTCCGCTGTTTATCGATTGCTTCCGCGCATGTTTAAATCGGGAATAATTCGTGGTTTGGAGATCAGAGCCCACAATTAAGTGGTATCAGAGCTCCAAGTTCAGTCGAGTCTACAGAGGCATAGGACTTAGGATGTCGAGTCTACTTTTAGTACTCCTTCCTCATCTAATAGAATCTTCTGCTCCTCAGGAGAAGAAGATACTTAAGAATGTCAGAGCCACATGATGAGTATGTGGAAGAAAGTAGTGCCAGTGCACCTCAAGGCGGTGCAGAAGTACCAGAGGTGGAACAGCCTGTACCAGAACAACCTAGAGAGCCACCCCAGTTTGGCCCAGCTGACATAGGTAACCCAGCAGTCCAGACAATGTTTGGGCAGTTCCTGACTGCCATGACACATATAACCGACAGGTTGCCTATGCCTGCACCTAGGGCACCTGTCCCGCCTGTGGGGCAAGGTATCAGGAAGACGTTCGAGCGACTACGTCGTGTCGGAGCTACCGAGTACCATGGGACTGCTGACCCCGCAGATGCTGATCTGTGGTTGACAGAGCTGGAGAAGGCTTTTAGGATCCTCAACATCCCTGAAGCTGAGAAGGTTAGACATGCTGTCTATCTTCTCAAAGGAAGTGCTGGTCACTGGTGGACCATGGAAGAGCAGAAGAGACCTGGAATAGAGATCTCATGGGAAGATTTTCGGCAGGAATTTATCAATAGATATTTTCCAAAGACCTTCCTAGATGAGAAGATCTCTCAGTTTGAGAGACTGAGACAGGGCATAATGAACATTAGCGAGTACGAAGCTAAGTTCATGGAGCTGTTGCGGTTTTGTCCACACATGGCTGCCACAGAAGAAGAGAGAATTAGAAGGTTCGAGAAGGGGTTGAATGCTGATATGACTACCCCCGTGTCTGCCTTAGAGAACCGAGAGAGATTCTCTACCTTCGTTGAGTCAGTCCGAAGGATAGAGAGATCTGTGGTTGAGAAGAGGCAAACACAGAAGAGGTATCCACAGTTTCAGGGTTCTTCATCTATGGGATTTAAGAAGTCTAGATCCTCTGCACCTAACCCTCCACCATCTAGATCTAGTCCTCAGACTCAGTGGTCTCCTAGTAGAGGTAGAGGAAGAGGACAACCACCTCGGGAGACACAGATTTCTGCATCAATGTCTGCTACCGGACCACAAAGACCACAAGAAAGAAGATGCTACAACTGTGGTAAGGTGGGACATTTGATGAAGGACTGCCGATCTAGGCCTGTCAGTGTGACACAGCCTCCGAGACAAGGACAACAGGGATCACAGGGAGGACAATCTCAAGGAACAGGTCGAGGACGCGGGCAAGCGTCTCAAGCTGGATCATCAGCACCACCTCAACAACAGGCTACGACGAGGTTCTATGCTATGAACCCACCAGAGGCAGTGGTCAATCCACAAGTAGTGACAGGTCAGATGGAACTTTTATATTCTGATATGTCAAAATCTTGTGTAGTATCTGTTTTGATTGACCCGGGCGCTACGCACTCTTTCATCACTCGAAGAGTGATTCGTAACTGCAATATGATAACTAGTCATAGGGCAGATAAGTTGTTGTTGGAGACTCCGTTGAGTGGGTCTGCTGTTCTGCAAGAAGTATGCTCTCCTTGTGTACTTTTCTTTTCTAAGCATCGCATTCAAGTGGATCTCATACCACTTGATATGCAAGGATTTGATATAATCCTAGGGATGGATACCTTGGAAAGGTATCGAGTTGTTTTGGATTGTGAGTCCAAGCTGGCTGTGTTTGCTAATGAAAGCAACACATGGATCTTTCAAGGTGAAAGAAAGATTCTGCCCACCTGTCTTGTATCAGCTATGGTTGCTGATAAGTTGATGAGGCAAGGATGCTATGCATTCTTGGCCCATGTGGTAGATGTTACCAAGGAGAGTCCTAACCCTGCTGAAGTTCCAATAGTTAGGGAATTCGAGGATGTGTTTCCCGAAGAACTTCCTGGTATACCACCACCCCGGGAAATTGATTTTGAAATCAATTTGGTCCCAGATACGAAACCCGTAGCCCAGACTCCGTATAGGATGGCGCCTGCTGAGATGGAAGAACTCAAGAAACAGCTTCAAGAGTTACTTGAGAAGGGTTTCATCTGACCGAGTACCTCACCTTGGGGTGCTCCGATTTTGTTTGTTAAAAAGAAAGATGGATCGATGCGGTTGTGCATTGATTATAGACAACTCAATAAAGTAACAATAAAGAATAAGTATCCTTTGCCGAGGATTGATGATCTTTTCGACCAGTTGCGTGGTGCAATAGTCTTTTCTAAGATAGACTTAAGGTCTGGATATCATCAACTCCGCATTAAGGACACTGACATATCCAAGTCTGCTTTTAGGACAAGATATGGTCACTATGAGTTCACGATTATGTCGTTTGGACTAACCAATGCACCAGCTGCATTCATGGAACTCATGAATAGAGTCTTCCGACCCTTCCTTGATCAATGTGTTGTTGTCTTCATAGATGACATACTGATTTATAGTAAGGATGCTCAGCAGCATGAGCAACACCTTCGCCAGACTTTGACCTTGCTAAGAGAACATAAGCTATATGCTAAGTTTAGCAAGTGCGAGTTTTGGTTATCTGAAGTATCCTTCCTTGGGCATGTGATATCTGCCTCGGGAATTCGTGTTGACCCTACAAAAATAGAATCTGTTCTGCAGTGGGAACAACCGAAGACACCGACGGAGATTAGAAGTTTCTTGGGGTTAGCTGGTTATTATCGAAGGTTTATTAAGAATTTCAGTTCTATAGCCTTACCTTTGACCAAGTTAACCCGGAAGGATGTTCCTTTTGCTTGGAGTGATAAGTGTCAACAATCTTTCCAGCTGTTGAAGGAGAGGTTGACAAGTGCACCTGTGCTTGTGTTACCTGAGCAAGGAAAGGAATATATAATCTTTTGTGATGCCTCCAAGAATGGACTTGGATGTGTGTTGATGCAGGATAAACAAGTGATTTCTTTTGCTTCCCGACAGCTTAAGAAACACGAGGAGAATTATCCGACACACGATCTAGAGTTAGCTGCTGTGGTCCATGCTTTGAAAATCTGGAGACATTATCTTTATGGAGAAACTTTCCAGATTTTCACAGACCACAAGAACCTTAAATACATCTTCACTCAGCATGAGCTTAATATGAGGCAACGTCGCTGGATGGAGTTAATCAAGGACTACGATTGTACAATTGATTACCATCTGGGCAAAGCCAATGTGGTTGCTGATGCCTTGAGTAGGAAATCAGTAACATCAACCATGGATAGGGCACAACTAAGTTCCTTGGTCTACTCTAGAAGAGATATGCTTATCTCTTTAAGGCAAGACAATGTGCAGTTGAAGGCATCATTGTTAGCTGGTTTGTTAGCTGAGATGCAGATTAAACCTACCTTAAGAGAGCAGATAAAGGAGGCACAACAAGTAGATGCTTTTGTACAACAGATTCGATCTGAGTTGGGTGATGAGAAGCGAGAAGGTTTTCATGAGTCAGATGACCAGGTGGCATGCTATCATGGAAGGATGATAGTGCCAGATGTGGATAACCTAAGGAAATTAGTCCTGGAAGAAGCTCATTCTTCAATGTATGCTATGCATCCAGGGAGCACCAAGATGTATCGAAACTTGAAAGGTATGTATTGGTGGCCTGGAATGAAGAAGGATGTAGCTGAGTTTGTCCTGAGGTGTCCTGTGTGTCAGCAGGTCAAGGCTGAGCACCAGAAACCTGCAGGAACAATGCAACCCTTACCCATACCACAATGGAAATGGGACCATGTGACCATGGACTTTGTTGTTGGCCTACCCAGGACAAACAAAGGACATGATTCCATTTGGGTAATTGTTGATAGGTTGACAAAGACAGCACATTTCTTACCTGTCAAAACAACCTATTCTGCTGAAAGGTTATCCCAACTATATGTTCAAGAGATAGTGCGGTTGCACGGAGTTCCTGTCACTATAGTTTCTGACAGAGGTCCCCAGTTTACAAGTCGCTTTTAGGAACAGTTACACAGAGCCCTAGGCACCAAGCTAAGGTTTAGTATAGCCTTTCATCCCCAGACTGATGGACAGTCAGAAAGAACTATACAGACCTTAGAAGATCTGTTGAGAGCATGTGTTCTCCAGTTTACCGGGAGTTGGGATCTACATCTAAGCTTGATAGAGTTTGCCTATAACAATAGCTATCAACATAGCATTGATATGGCACCATATGAAGCCTTATATGGTAGACGTTATAGATCACCCTTGTGTTGGTATGAAACTGGTGAGCACCAGTTGTTAGGCCCTGATCTTGTGCAGCAAACTACAGAAAAGATTAAAGTAATACAACAACAGCTTAAGACTGCACAAGATAGGCAGAAGTCGTATGCCGATAAACGTCGTAAACCCCTAGAGTTCTGGGCTGGAGACAGAGTGTATCTCAAGGTCTCACCTTGGAAAGGAGTCCTTCGTTTTGGAAAGAAAGGAAAGTTAGCTCCTAGATTTATGGGACCTTATCCAATTGTTGAAAGAGTTGGAAAGGTGGCCTATAGACTAGAGTTACCTCAGGAGTTGCAGAAGCTGCACCCTGTGTTTCACATTTCCATGCTAAGGAAATGTCATCCAGATACCGAGTCAGTTCTACAACCTATGGAAGTAGAATTGAATGAAGATATAACGTATGAGGAGGGACCAGTGTCAATCCTCGATAGCAGAACTAAAAAGTTAAAGAAGAAGGATATAAGCCTTGTAAAAGTCCTCTGGAACCATCGTGGTGTTGAAGAAGCCACTTGGGAACTAGAAGATGAAATGAGAAGAAAATATCCTGCTCTTTTCTTATAATATGCTTTATCGATTTCGGGGACGAAATCCCTTTTGAAGGGGTAAAGAATTTGTAACACCCCTGACCTGGGTTATGACCTAACCCTGGAAGTTTTGCTTAAATATGTGATTAATATACTTTTGAACACTCCCTGGCATGTAATTAAGTTCCTCAGGAACATTTACTTTCAATTTTGCTCCTTTTGTATAAAGTTGTAGCATTGTGTTGTATGCAGGGACCTATGTGCAAATTACCCAGTTTAAGGGTTGAACGTGCAAAATTCACAAGATAAGATGTTCCTTTGATGTTGAGACATCATGAGAATGGTTATGGTAAAGTTTGAGGGATTTCCCAAGCTTGAGCACCATGGTGCAGCTGTGGAAGCAATTCCCATGCTTAGAAACCCTAATTTGGGGTAAAGTGCAAATTACCCAAATTGAGGGGTCCAAGTGTAATTCTTAATATCTAGAACACCTTTTATGACTCTTGTCATCATTTAGAGTAGAAATGATGAAAGGGATACATCATTTAATAATCAGATGAGAAAAATGATCTTTGTGATAGAAATCACCTAAAATGGGTATGAAACCCTTTCATGTATGTACCCTAGTTGAAGGTTGGATTCCTTTACCCCTAGATCTTGAGATTTCATGAGATTTGCATAAGTATAGGTAGGTTTGGTCGTGCCTTTGAGCAAGGAGGGACCTAGATGTGATTTCCAATCTTGTGAGGTCCTTAGGGTGTAAAAGAGGCTAAAGTATATAAGCCCTTTTCCCTTGCAATTAAGTGAACGAACTTTCTTTCCTTCACTTCTCTTCCTTTCTTGCTCAAACGACCAAGGGTAGCTCTGGAGCTCAGGGGGGGGGGGCGACCAACCTGTTCAAGGTAAGAAAACCCCACCTTCTAGCTCGAATTCATGGAGGAATTCACTTTCTAAGGTTGGTTTTATGGTTAGCTTACTTAGTCTTCTTGTTCTAGCCGACCAAAGCAACGTTTCCTTGGAGAATTCACCTCTGACCATGTTGTGGAAGCTCAAGGATGCCATTAAAGCTTGGAGCTTGAAGGCTTGGAGCTCTAAGATCAACCTTTAGGCGGGTTTTATAACTCTAAACTTATGCTTTATACCTATGCTCAATTCTTGCAATTTACTTGGTAAATTCTCCTTCTACCACCCTTCTTCCTTGCACGTTTGCAAGCAAATCAGTGGAGAAACCGACCTTGCAAGAGGTTGAAGATGAGGGGCGTGATTCCCTATGTTACTTTTTCAAACGACCTTGGACCCTTTTGGTCCAAACGGTTTCAAACCGTTTGCTCTCAAACGGTCTTGCAAGACCGTTTGGATTGAAACGGTCTCAAGACCGTTTGAAGGAGTTGACCAAGGGACGACCGTTTGAGGGTCTGTTCCTAACATATTGAATTTCATCTTTGCAAAGAATCAAAGTCTAATTCTTAACCAATTGAGAGTTGAAGGCACTTCAACATGAAACCCTAATCGGGTGAAAAAGTGCTGATTTAACATATAGATCTTATTGAGTTTTGGGTTGAAGGACCCAAACGGTCTCAAGACCATATGGGGATTCCTCCAAACGGTCCTAAGACCGTTTGGGCACAACCCAAGACCGTTTGAAGGTCTAGGGTTGAGTTAACATAATGGTTTGAGGGTCCAATTGTAGGAAATTGATGAATTGTTGAAAATTGCTGATTTTGACCTAATTGGACTTCAACCTTAGTCAAAACGACTTGGATTTTGGTCAAACTTTGGGCAAACGGTCTCAAGACCGTTTGGATGATGTCCAAACGACCTCAAGACCGTTTGGGCCAAGTTTGAGCCCAATTGGAGGTCAATTGATAGGTTCAACCTTGAATTGATTCGCATTGTTGAACATTGATGACCAATCGATTTGAAACCCTAATTGAGGAAGATTGAACCCTAATTGGCTTGCAATTGAGGGTCAATTTAATATCTAAGTGGCTAAGGCTAACCCTAATTGACTCAATTTATAAGTGGTTAGCATAGCTTTGACCAATTGAGGGCTTCAACACACATATCCATGAACTTTGGTGACCTTTGAACCCCTTTGGAGGTCCAAACGGTTTGAGCCCATTTGGACCCAACGGTCTCAAGACCGGTTGGATCCAAACGGTCTCAAGACCGTTTGCGACCAAACGGTCTCAAGACCGTTTGGTCCAATCGATCTCAAGCAAGTTTGATCAAACGGTCTCAAACCGATTGAAGCTCCAAATGGTTTGGAAGTCAACCCTTCCAAACGGTCTTCACCTCCAAACGGTCTCAAGACCGTTTGGGTGGTTGAAACCGTTTGAAGGTTGAAACCGTTTGGAGATTTGTGATGGTTTGTACTTAACCATTTGATGATGTAATTAGTTCAATGGTGTTCCAATCTAAACCCTAATGGTAACCTAGGTCATTAAGGGACTATGTGATTAGTGAGTTAACCCATGATAGTGATCATGTGGCAAATTACCAAAATACCCTTGAGGGGTCTAAAGGGATAAAACCTTGTTCTAATCAAACCCTAATCACATGATGTTGATGTTTTGGCTTATGTTAGTCAATGGAGACTTATCTCAACCTGATCTAGAGTGGTGTTGCCACCATCTACTAGTGAGAGGAGAGAGAAAGTATTTCTAGAGAGAGAAAGTATCCTAGAGAGAGAAAGTACCCTTTTAAGGTGGAAACTCAAGTGAGATACTTCTTTTGCACATGAAGGTGTATGATTAGGGAATGACCCACCTATGTGAGGTCATGAAAACCCTAGTTATGATATCTAATGGGTCTTAATCTTATTTAAGAGCTTTAATGATGATGTTTCTCTTACATGATGATGTAATGAGTACCATTCACCATGGAGTGAATAGTAAACCCTAATTTTAGGGCGATGACATGAAAGATGAATATTAAACCCTAATTGTTGAATTGTTTACTTTTATCTGTTGAACTAACCATGCAGGTTGTTATGAGATGATGGTCACACCCAGGTATGGAATACCATGTTATACTCATTGAAAGCATGTCTTAAGCTTTATGAATAGTGAACCATCTTGATGCACTGCTAAGTGACATCTATTGTGATTTATGGGCTGTAAGAGCCATAAACACCATCAAGGTCATGCTTGACAGATGACTTGTGATGAGATAATTGAGAACTGGTAATTGAAATGAGTTAGGCCTGCTACATTTTAGTATTCTCATATATAGCTGTGAAACTAATGTTTTTGTATGATGATATGAATATTGAATGTACCTAACTAATCAAGTGAAATGTAGAGCCCTGATCATAGATCCATCATTGTCAGAGTCTAAATGATGGTGAAACAGGTTTTCCTCAGGGAACTCCTGGATCACATACTTTTGAGTATGTGGGGTACATGGATGTGTAGAACCTTACATCCTAGTGTAGGTATTTGATGTAGATTCTTGTAGTCCGTCGTACCTTCACTATAAAAGAAAAGGTGAGAGGATGATGTAGATTCTAGTAGTCCATCAGACCCCACCATAAAGTCCTAAAGGTGAGATGTATCTCTACACTCCCTTAAAGACACAAATACCGTATCGGTGAAAGATAAACAAGAGATCTTCCGATAGCGAAGAGAGTACAGAATGCCACTGTAACTCTAAAAATAGCGAAGGACCAGAGTACCCTGGTGAGCTATTATAAAGACATCCCGCCAGATGTCAAACAATCAATCCTCTAACTGACTGAGGAAGATGAGGTCATAAGAATCCGGCTCTCTTAATGACCTATGTATGATACTGATGTGACTTCTTAGCGATCAGTTGGAGTATGAGTGGTATGCATCATCTCCACAGGGCATAATAATATTTGAAAAACATAATCAACGGCGTAGTATATCTGCTAGAGTTAACTACGAGTTATTTGATTGATGTTACCTTGAATAGCATAGATGTTCTCATATTTTAATATTGATTGAACTCTTGCTTATCTTCAGAACTGCTAGTGAATATCTTGAAGGCTCTTATTGCTTTAGTTATTCCTCGCTTTACTTATAAAGCCTAGTGGAGAGTTATAACTCTCGCTGGGGCAATTATGTATAATTGTCTCACCCCGTAGACTTCTACTTTTTAGGTGGTCGTCGAAGACGGAGGAATAAGAACTCTGGTGACCAATCCCAGCAACAGCAGCATCAGGAGCAATAAATATCTCAGGTGGAGATCTAGCCTGCTTCATGGTGTAGTTAGAGTCAAGTCCTATGTGTCCTCTGTACTCTCAGGTCCTGGAGTGTTTTGGAGTATGAATTCTTGAGAATTTTGTATCATGTTGTATAAAATTACTCAAGAAGTAATTGTCAGTGATGTAAACAGTTAAATCCTTTTTCTATGGAAAAGGGTTGTGGTTTCAAGCTCTCGTCTCGAAAAGTTTTAATTTCCCGTGATTTTTGTCTTCCGCTGTTTATCGATTGCTTCCGCGCATGTTTAAATCGGGAATAATTCGTGGTTTGGAGATCAGAGCCCACACATTGCCCCTTTGTTGTAGTAACTTGTTCATCAAAGTGATGCCCCTCAGTTTTTGAAACTATTTTTTTTGCTCATCAAGTGCCCCCAAGTTCTTCAGGGGGTACATCATCAACCTAAAATTTGACAAAATAAACACACTTACAGGATATAACTATAAATGGACATATAGATAGAAATATGGGATATATTTTTAAAACTTACATTATGAGGCGGCGCATTGATATCCTCACCCTCACGGTAATCATCATACGGTCATCATGCTCATGCTCAACCATCTGAAAGTGTCATTAAAAAATCTAACATTTAGCATTTGACATAACTAGAAGATAATAAAACATTATAAAGTTCACATTCGGAAAAATAAAACATATAAAAATATATAAACATGCATGCCACTAATATTGCAATCTTTTATCAATTAATAATCCTTCATTGTGATCTTCACGCATGTACAAGTCATCATTAGCTTCAATATTTGGTGGTGTTGGTAACCCAACTGAGAATGGACTGGAGTCAACATACTTATCATAATACTCTTCTTCATCTATAGGATCTTCAATGAACTATATTTTACCATGAAGAACAACCAACCATTTATCATTTGCAGGATCATCGATATAAAATACTAGTTTCGCCTATGATGTCAATATGAATGGTTCACCCTTCTCACCAATCTTTTCAAAGTTCACTAATGTGAAACTCAATTCATCCACTATAACTCCTTTGGTGTTATCAACCCAATTACATTTAAAGAGTAGAATTCTGAAATCTACGTAGTCAAACTCCCATATATCTTCAATGACACTATAATATGACATTTTAGCTTTATGTGGACTCTTATCCTTTGCACTTGCAAAAAACAATGAAGACGCTTGAAGGGTGACCCCACTGTTTTGGATGACACTCTTATCATCTTGACGGTTTGTGTAATATGAGAATCCTTTCATGTCAAACCCTTCATAAGACATACCATTCAATTTTGGTTTAAAAATGAGGCATTTGATAGCTTCAGTAAGATTATTTGGTGTTTGAGATAGTTGATGTAAGACTTTATCTTCAAACTACTTAATAAATGTCTTGTTATGCTCTCTAGCAAGCCACATTGAATTGGCTCGAGGATATTATCTTTTGATAAAATTGGTATGTTCCTCGATATAAACACTCACTTCGTCGATGTTGTGTAAAATATACAAGTGACCATGTTCGAACTGCTCATGGCTGATTACTTTTATATGTGATCCCAAAATTCCTTTACGGGAATACTCCTCAATATTCTTGTCATTCACAGGAGTGTCATTAGCACTCAGAAAGTCATTGCAAAAATCCATAACCCCTCTCACCACATAACCCTCAATAATACTCCCTTCAGGCTGATAACGGTTTCAAACATCACCTTTAAAAATGCTCATGTATCGTTCAAAGGGATACATCCAAAGCAAAAAAATTGGTCCCAACATTGTCACTTCCCTAGTCAAGTGGACAACAAGATGTACCATGATATCAAACAACAAAGGATGAAAATACATCTCAAGCTGACATAGGGTAACAACCACTTCTCTTTGCAATTTATCGAGAGTATTAGGGTCAATAACTTTGCTGCACAGACTGTTGAAAAAGAAACAAAGTCTAGTGATTGCAAACCTTACATGTTTCGGAAATATAGATTGAATAGCCACAAGCAATGTTTGTTGCATTAGAGTGTGAAAATCATGAGATTTAAGACCTATCAACTTCAAATCTTTCATTGATACCAATCTACGGATGTTGGATGAGTAACCATGTGGCACCTTAACATTTACCAAGCATTCACGAAAAACTTTCTTCTCCTTTCTAGACAACGTGTAACAAGCAGGAGGTAAGTATGTTCTCCAATCACTACTAACTACTTCTGTTAATTTTGTCTTTATTCTCATTTCACATAGGTCCATTATGGATTTTATCCCATCTTTAGTCTTACCTGGTATATTCAACAAAGTACCAATGACGCTATCACAGACATTTTTCTCAATGTACATGACATCGATACAATACCTGACTGGCAAAGAACTCCAATAAGGAAGATCCCAAAATATTGACTTCTTATTGAATAAAGATTTGTCACTCCATATGGCCATGGTACATTGTGATCTCTTACCAAATTCATTGGTAAAGTCTTTTACTCTTTCATAAATAACCTCTCCTGGTATAGGTTTATGTGCACTCTATTCCACATTCTGTCCATTGAATGCTTTGTGCAACCTACGATACAGATGGAATTTTAGAAGAAACTTTCAATGACCAAGATATACAGTCTTTCCGCCATGTTTTGGTTGTATTGAATCCGTGTTGGCTTCACATATATGACACACTTTAGATCCTTTGATACTATATCCAGATAAATTCCCATATGCTGGAAAGTCATTAACAGTGCAAAACAACATAGCGTGCAAACGAAATGTCTCTCTTTGTGAAACATCATAGGTCATCACACTTTCACCCCAGAGTTTCTTTAAGTCATCAATTAGAGGTTCAAGATAAACGTCAATATCATTTCCAGGTTGTTTAGGGCCTGATATCAACAACGACAGCATAACGTACTATTTTTTATACACAACCAGGGAGGAAGATTGTATATAACAAGCATAACGGGCCAAGTGCTATGTTGGTTGCTCAATGTCCCGTACGGATTCATCCCATTTGTACAAAGCCCAAGTCTTAGATTCTCGACTTCTTTACCAAATTTAGGGTATAATAAATCAATCTTCTTCCAGTGTGGGGAATCAGACACATGTCGTAGGATCCCGTCATTATTTTTCTTAACATCTGCATGCCACCTCAAATTCTTCGTATCTATCGGATTGGCAAACAAGCATTAAAACTGTGATATTATAGGTAGATACCACATCATCTTGACAGGAGAACCAGTTTTGGACTCCCTCGAAGTCGTCAATTTATACCTTGACGCACCACATTTTGGACAATCTTTCAAATCCACATAGTCCTTTTGAAATATTACACAATCATTCGGGCATGCATGTATCTTCTTGGCCTCCATTCCCATTGGGCACTACAATTTCTTTAACTAGTATGTTGAGATTGGTAGTACGTTTCCTTCAGGAAGAATTTCTTTCAACAAAGACAACAATAACGTGAAGCTTTTGTCGCTTCATCGATTGTTAGCTTTCAGCTTATACAATCTCAACATAGCGCTAAGCTTCGTAAACTTAGTACAACATGTGTATAACGGTATCTCAACATCATACACAATATTTCTAAACATGGGAGGTGGATCAGTGTGCTCTACCCCACAACTATTTAACATCGCATCAACGATGTCTACTGGAACTAGTTCGTTCACATCTACGTCATCAGAGGCAATTTCTTCTTCCACACAAGCACTGTTATCGACATCCACTGATTTCAGGTTTGAAATCTCTCCATGCCAGTGTTATTCTGTATAGCCTTATACAATCCCGTTTCACATGACATGACTTTTGATTTTGTCACCAGTGCTGACTTTCAAGTTGTTACTGTAATGCCTACATGGACAGTAGAACTTATCTCAAGGTTTTTTTCTATGTTCCTCGACAAATCTAATAAACTGATCAAGACCAGAAATAAACTATAGGGTGCAACGATTTGGAATGGACATCCATGATCTATCCATTCTAAAATCAAAGAGAAAACAAGTATATATTAGGGTTTAGGGTTAAAAGATTGGGGTCTAGGGTTAAAAGACTAGGGTTTATGATTAAAAGTTTAGAGTTTAAGGTCTTATATATAATAAATGTGTACCACCTATCCCATTCTTGAACACCTAATCTTACTAGTAAGTGTATAATGTATTGGGTTTTCAAGAAAATTTCGGCAGCATTTCCACGTTGTTCTCCAAGTACATATGTACTTAGAGAACAAACAGGAAAATGCTGCCAAAATTTTCTTGAAAACCCAATATACATTATACACTTACATCCTAAGTGAGATTAAATGTTCAAGAACAGTCCCAAACCGGGGACTATCCAAGATTTACTCCTGATGAGTAAATCTTTGACGGGTTTCTAGGCCAACAAAATACATGTATATATATTTTCATTACTATATATATGATCATAGTTTCATCATTCATATCCTAGGTTTTATGTGTCATAAAAACATCAAGATAGTAATTGGAGATCATTACATGGTAGGGGTGGTCATTAGGGCAAGACTTTCAAGAGACTAGAGCTTCATATATCAACATACATACTAGGTCATATTTCAAGTCAAGATTTAAGCATTTAATCACCTTAGGGCACATATATGATTCACAAGGTATTTGGGTGCACAAAAAATAATATATGTTACTGATTTAGGAGTTCACATAATCATTTTACAAATAGAAGACCCACATATTAGTTAAGTTTGAGATTCAACATCAATGTATCTTTAACACATGTTTCAAGGTTCAAAGCACATAATCAAATCAAATTAGGATGCTAGAATGGATAAGTTTGAATCTTATTTCAAAATGCATCAAAATTTACTGAATTTGGTCAAGCATGACGATTAGAAGCACAAATATATGCAAGCACAAGATTTGAATCAAAATGAAGCCTAATGACACATTGGGAGAGTGAGATTATACCTCACTTGAAGGCTGAAGAATAAATATATGCAAGTCAACAACGCAAATGGATGACACGTCAACTCAATTCAGCCCAAGAGCACAAGCACATCAATGCAATTCTGTTATAATGAATTAATTTGGTGTCAATAAGTATAAATTTTAGAGGAGCAGGAAGAATTAACAGGGAAGAAGAGTGGAGGAAGAAGAGAGGAAAAAGTTTGCAGGAAGACGAGTGGAGGAAGAAGAGGAGCAGGAAGAAGAAGAGGTCCTCTTCATGACTGCCAGGAAGACAGTGGAGGAAGAAGAGGAGCAGGAAGAAGAAGAGTAGGAGGATGATCAAATATGGAGAAGAGTAGAAGAAAATGTACCTGTCAACAGTGAGCTCGTAGAGGAAGAAGAGGAGCAGCTCATTCGACGACGGCGACGGCAACAACAGCTCCGCAGCGGCAGCAGCACAGTCGGTGGTGGCGAGAATTGCCAGAGACCTAGGTACTCGAACAGTCGACGACACAATGAAACAGAGAGTCTGGCTCGCGCGGCCACGTATGTGCTATTAAGTAAAGTATCGCCGTTGGTTATTAATAAAAAATGACACCTATGTTCACCAACCGTCGATCACCACAAAAAACCGACATCTATGTTCAATTATAGTCGTCGGTTTCAACTAGAAAAACCGACGTCTATCCACATATGCCGACAAAAAAATATTTTTGAATTACGACCATAGTCGTCGGTTACTTGGTCAACAACCGACGCCAATTGAGCAATTTGTGGGTAAAAATTTTCGCGGGGACAATGAGTGAAAACACATCTACGTCGGTTATTGTAAGAAAATCGACGACCAAAATGGGGCCAATTTCTGTCTCGCGAAAAACCTTAAGTCGTCAGTTACTTGGTCCACAACCGACGTCATATGTGAAATTTTAGAGGTAATTTTTTTACACTGGAAAATTTAAATTTTGCAGGTAATTTTAGATGTCGGTTTCTTATTGGGCAACAGACGTAAAAAAAGTGATACCCGTGTGTTATGAAAATCGGCCGGTCTTCACATATAGATGTCAGTTTGTGTTTTCAGCCGACGTTGTAGGTTTTAGGCGTCGGTTTTTAGAATACAACTGACGCCTTGAAACGTGACGTTATAAGTTTATAGTAGTGGATACAATTTTGAATAACATGTTCTATTCAAACATGCGTGAGAATTTTTCAATTATTGTGCCATTTGTTTCTGAATCTCCCAATTACCAAATGTCATTTTGGTTTCCACCCCGAAATTCTATGCTCTTCTTCCTGATTTCAACAAATCACGAATTAGCCCTTTCGTCCCAATCCTGTGTCATAGAGGTGTACCACCTCCTCCGACCCCTCCATATCCAATCTCACATTTGAACAGATCAGGAATCTCCTCTGCACTGTAGCTATCAGACGTAGTCAGGACCCACGTCTAAGAAAATTTTTGTTTCTTGGCATTCAACCGATAATCTAAATTTTTGTTTATGGCTCCTTTGAGGTAGTATCTTGCCTCAACTTTATTTAGGGACGTGTTGGTTCTCGACTCCGGCAGAGACATCGAGGGGGAAAACTGGGTTACTGTTTCCATTGTTGTTGAGACCAAACTCACGGAGTGCATTGGCGGAATCTGCGGTGTAGTGCCTGTCAATAACGTTATGTTTAGTAGGAGCATACATTGCGACAAATAATAAAATGCCTTTTGATCAATGCTAGAGGCCAAGACGATGATAGCGACCAACAAAGGACCTAGAGGGTAGGACAAAACGATGCCTTTCTGGAATGAGACATCACGGACTTGTCCTTTGAGGAGCTGATCAAGGCTGAAATTGATGGCGTGACTAGTGACCCGCTCATGATAATACGAGCTGGGGAGTGTAGGATGTTCCTTGGATTTTCCATACCGGTGATTATTGTATTTCTCCGGTGATAATAAACAAACAAAATATAAACAAGAAGTAATACCAGAATGTTGATGCGTGCAGGAATGTACTGTCCTTAAGAGTATTTCCGTCTTACTCAACGACGAACGTCGGTGCAGCAGTAATTCACGGCGGGTACCCTCCCAGAATACAAATAACAAGAGGAGCGAAGCGTGCACCCGCAAATCCCTCCTCAGGCGAGAGGTCTTTGATCGTTCTTCCAGCGATCACCGGAGAAGCGGCAACGCAAAACAACGAACGGAAAGATAGTGTCTAGTGTTTCTGTTGCGTGTGTAAAAAATAAAGGAAATCGTTTGATTTATAGGAGCCCAGAGATGGATCAACGGATGTGAGCGGTTGCCAACCGAAGAGACATCGGCTAGTGGTTGTCAATTGCCAACGGACATCTGCTATGTCAAGAGATGCGACAAAACTTTGTCGGGGCCGCGCCCGTACAAGGGGCCCCGAGAGGTCAGATTTGCACCCCCCCTGCGTGCGGGATGCGTCGTGCGCCGACGCGCCCGATTAAAGGGTTTCCGGACCGGACCGACCCAAACCCATTTGGGCTGCCCCACCATGCGCGTGCGAAACCCATATCCTATTTTGTTCCTCAAATATTACATAGATCAGCAGCCATATAAGAATAGGAGAGAAGTCTCCAAAGCAAGCAGTGTGGGACTAAAACTTTTGCTTTGAAATACAACAGCAGCCACACCAATCCCCCACTATTTCAAAACAAAACCAAACTAAAAATCGAGTTGACCACGAGAAGAACTTAAATAAATAGCATGCATAAGCTTTGGTAGAACTGAGTTCTTTGAACTAAAGCATTGAGTAGATATACTTAATCTGTAGAAGATTGGTGGAACTATGTTCTTGAACCAATTCCTCCTGTGTCAAATTAGAGATACATTAGTCGCATGATATTTATAAAATCAAATACCTTTCTTACGGTTTGACACCTTAGGCCATGCTCCTACTGGGAAATTCATGAGTGCTCTAGAGATCTGCCCGAATCTCAACAGGAGCGGCCTCACTCCACACTCACATAGTTGGACTTTCATCAAGTATACATTGAATATATACACCACCATTAATGGCTATGAAATCCATTAAGAAGTATATTCAACTAAAATATTACAATTGTTGTTTACATCATAAGAATGAGATACATTTATTACAACACATTTTGTCATCCAGTGTCTTAGTTTTTCCCATTGAACCTTCTTCCCGGGATCACCGTTCATGAAGGTTGGATTTCCATCACTTCGAATTCTGATATGGGCATAATCCCATTTTCCTTGATGTATCGCTCACTAGTCGTTGACTTAATGGCTTTATCAGAGGATCGGTCAAGTTTAATTCTGACTTAACATAATCCATTGAGATTATGCTATCACATACAAGCTGCCTCACAATATTGTGACGTAGGTGAATATGCCTACTCTTCCCATTGTAAGCTTTGTTTTTAGCTCTTGCTGTGGCAGCTTGATTATCACAGTGTATAAACACTGGTGGAGAAGGTTTCTCCCAAATGGGAAGATCCATTAGAACATGTCTCAGCCATTCAGCTTCAGTTCCAACCTTTTCTAAGGCAATAAACTCAGATTCCATAGTGGAACGAGCTATACATGTTTGCTTGGAAGATTTCCAAGACACAACACCTCCACCCATAGTGAAGATGTAGCCACTTGTAGATTTCAATTCATCTGAATCCAAAATCTAATTGGCATCACAAAATCCTTCTAGCACAGTTGAAGATCCACAAAAAATCAATCCATGATTAATTGTGCCTTTAAGGTATCTTAAAACCCTATGTAGAGCATCCCAATGATCCTTATTAGAATTTTGAGTATATCTACTTAATCTCTCCACTGCGTATGTTAGATCTGGACGAGTACAATACATTAAGTACATCAGGCTTCCAATAACTTGTGCATACTTGACTTGTTGAACACTATTACCTTATTTTTCTTGAGATTACAATTAGAATTAAAAGGTGTACTACCGGCTTACAATCAAACATTGAAAACTTATTGAGAATTTTCTCAATATAGTGTTCTTGGGATATCATGATGCAATCATCATATTTAACAAGTTTAATTCCTAAAATTACATCTGCTTCTCCCATATCTTTCATGTCAAAGTTAGAAGCCAAGAAGCCTTTTGTACTATTTATAATATCAATATTAGTGCCAAAAATAAGCATGTCATCTACATATAGACATATAATAACACAACCTTGGTTATCGACTTTAGAATATATACATTTGTCTCCTTCATTTATATGGAATCCATATGATACAATAACCTTATCAAATTTCTCATGCCACTGGTTAGGTTCTTGTTTCAAGCCATAGAGAGATTTGATTAGTCTACATACCATATGTTATTTTCTCGGAACTACATAACCTTCAAGTTGATCCATATAAATTTTTTCATCCAAATCTCCATTCAAGAAAGCAATTTTAACATCCATTTTATGTATAATTAATTTCTTAATAGATGCCAAAGTAATTAAAATTCTGATTGAAGAGATTCTTGTTACAGGAGCAAATGTATCAAAATAGTCTATATCCTGTTGTTGTTTATATCCTTTGGCAACCAAACGAGCTTTGTATTTATCTACACTCCCATCTGTTTTCAATTTTCTTTTAAAAATCCATTTACATCCTATGGGTTTTATACCTGGTGGAAGTTCCACTAGTTCCCATATATGATTAGATAATATAGATTCAATCTCACTATTAATTGCTTCCTTCCATAAAGAGGAATCAGTTGAACTAATAGCATCATTATAGGATTGAGGTCATTATCCACTATAAAGGAATAGAAATCATTACCAAGATTCTTTTCCTTCCTCATCCTAGTGGATCTCCTAGGTTCTATATCATCAGATTCTAAAACATCATTAGAAATGGATGTACTTGGGATATTCTCTAAAAATTCATTTGAAGGATTAGATAAATTTTCTAGGGGAGTTTTCATAGGAAAGATATGCTAAAAAAATTCAACATTTTTAGATTCAACAATAGTATTAGGCTCTACAACATTGTTGCTGCTTCTAATAACCAAGAATCTATATGCGGCACTATTTTGAGCATAACCTATAAAAACACCATCTAGAGTTCTAGATCCCAATTTTCATTTCTTAGGCTCAGTTAGTAGGACTTTAGCTAGACACCCCCACACTTTGAGATATTTCAAATTAGGAGGATATCCTTTCCATAATTCATATGGTGTCTTATTTGTCTTCCTACTAGGGATGCAATTTTGAAGAAAACAAGATGACAAAATCGCTTCCCCCCACAAGTTGTTGGGTGCTCCTGAATTGATTAAAATAGAATTCATCATCTCCTTTAGAGTTCTATTTTTACGTTCAGTAATACCATTTGATTGAGGTGAATATGGAGGTGTGTATTCATGTATAATACCATGATTTACACAAAGTTCATTAAAAGGAGAACAATCATATTCACCATCCCTATCTGAGCGAAGACGTTTTATTTTCTTATTGAGTTGATTCTCTACTTCTGTTTTATATTTAACAAATATTCCAAAGGCTTCACCCTTTGAATGTAATAAATATAATTTTGTATATCAAGAGAAATCATCTACAAAAATAATATAAAAACATTTTCCACCTCTAGATAGATTTCTTTTTAAATCTCCAAGATCGATGTGTACTAAATCTAGTAATTTAGAATTTCTATGTGAAATTTGAGGACATGGTTTCTTGGTAGATTTAGTTTCAACACATATTTGACATTTATTATTTAAATTAACAACACCATTAAAATCCTTTAGTAACCCTAAAGATTTCATGTGTTGTAAATATTTAAAATTAACATCTCCTAATCTATTGTGCCATGTATCAAAAGAATCAACGATATAAGAAAAATGACTTATTTCATTATCAGCAGAGTTTGGTACATTCAACATAAAAAGGCCATTTGAACAGTATCCCATGCCTATGTAGTCTCCAGATTTGGAGAGAATGACCTTCTTTGATTTAAAGGACACTTTCACCCCAAACTTCACAAGTTGAGAGACAGAAATTAAATTCACACGAATATCTGGGACAAACAACACATCTTTGATCAACAGCATTTTTCCAGAAGTCATCTTGATCATGACATTGCCCTTTCTAGTCACAGGATAAGCAGTGGAGTTGCCCATGACAACCCGGTGTTCCTCCTGTCCCACTTCAATAAAAGTCACGAAGGCATCTCTGTTGCCACTGATGTGGCGACTAGCCCCCGAGTCAATGATCCAATCATTCTGGCGGAATGATCCCATGCTGTCAATGCTGAAAAATGCCACAAACACGTCCTCAGTAACAAGGTTGGTTTAAGGTTCCTTCGAATCCTGGATTTCTTCTTTCTTCCTATGCCTGCATTTAGGAAAAGTATGACCAGGTTTGCCACATACATAATAAAAAACATTATTTTTATCTATGTTTTTGCGGCCTTTGTTTTTATGATTGTTTCTTTTATCCTTTTTCTTCTTCCAACAATTTTTAGCATGATCAGAAGATTTATTATTTTATTTAACATCAGAGTTAACAAAATTCGCGGAAAAAATCAGTTCCTTATTCATATCAAATTTTTCTCTTATACGATTTTTATCTTCCACTCGGATGTGTATTATCACATCATCCAGAGACATCGTCTTTCGTTTATGTTTTAAATTGTTCTTATAATTCTTCCAAGAACTGGGAAGTTTTTCAATTAAACTACCAACTATAAACGATTCAGGAAGATCTATCTTTTCATTTTTCAAATCATCGAGTAAAATTTGAAAATCATGAATTTGAGTGATTATATCCTTGTCATTAGACATGCGAAATTCCAGAAAATTTGCAATTGTAAACTTCTGCGTAGAAGCCTCTTCTAAAACATATTTCTTATTTACACTTTCCTATATTTCAGAAGTAATTTTAACAGGGAAGTATGCATCAAACAGTTGGTTAGAAATAGTACTTAGAATAACATGATGACATATACGATTTGCCTTTTCCCATTCAACATTATCAGATTCAGGTTTCGTTTGGGATAAAGCAAATGCAACATTCAATACTTCTAATGCAGTGAAAACCTTTTCTTGCCATCGTCTGTAATGAACACCGTCAAACATTTAAATTTTGGAAACATCAGGAAGAGGAGTTTGCGACACTGTCGAAGCAGTAACAACTTGGTTGTTTAGCGCAGACGGCGTTACCGGCGTAGAAGGAGTTTTGAATCCTTCCATGTTGTTAACCATCGTAGAAACATAAATTACTCTTAAGATTGTATTTCTACGGTGATAATAAACAAACAAAATGTAAATAGGAAGTAGCGCGGGATGCGTCGTGCGCTGATACGCCCGATTAAAGGGTTTCCGGACCAGACCAACCCAAACCCATTTGGGTTGCCCCACTATGCGCGTGTGAAGCCCATATCCTATTTTGTTCCTCAAATATTACATAGACCAGCAGCCATATAAGAATAGGAGAGAAGTCTCCAAAGCAAGCAATGTGGGACTAAAACTTTTTCTTTGAAATACAGCAGCAACCACAACAATTATCACCGGCATGGATGGGATCGCTGTCAAGGACAACGAGTAGTTGTTGTCTGCAGAGGGTTCTTATAGGTAAACCAAAAGCATATGTTATTTCTATATTCATAGATATCACAACATACATCAATCCAAATTTTCCTACCTGGTTCATTAGCCCCCTTGTGAACTAGACATACACCGAAAAGTTTCCTACAATGTTTAAGATTCCACATCAAATCAGAATTTCCCAACTCTGTTTGTAGATTGTTATGGATATGGATCTCAAGCTACTCTTGAGTTTCATATCACTCAATCAACAAATGTATGAATACAGTTCGAGTACTTAATTTGCAACATGAAAACATGACCACAATCTAGGATGATAACCTTGGAATTATTTTCTCTTAGTGTGAGAGAAGCTTATAAAGGAATATATTTCTTATTATGTCAAGGAGTTAGCGTCTGAGACAAGTTGCATTCTTGTTTATGTTTGTATGAGAATTCAGAATTAGACTGGTTGGACAACATTCTTCTATTCCTTTTTTGAGGAGAGATCAATGTTTAAGCTTTACAATAAGCTATTACCGTGTTGATAAAAAGTAAATATGCATATGTATTCAAATCACTAAAATTTGTCTTTTACATGATTAATTTCTTGACTTTAACCTCACCACTATATTGAAAGAGGGAAATGTGAGCATTTTTCAAGGCATTGCAACATTTACTACATTAGTTTCAAACCTAGTAAAATTGTTGTTAAGGTCTACAATAGTATAATGAATTAATTACTTGTATTCTAGTACTAGAACACCATTCAAATTTTCTCTCCTATGTTACAGATTGATAATAAATATCTGAGGATATTTACATAGACATTTTTATATTATATGAAAAGTTCTAGAGACAAGATGATCTTGAACCCAAACCTACATAATTTTCATTTTTTTTCAAGAGCTAATCGTACACTCATTTGAAATTTCCAGACATAGGATTTGGATCTGTAGCATTTTGTTTTTAGCGTTGCCATTCCTGCTACAAGTACTCTCTGTCCTAGTGCTCAGTTAAGTAATACCAACAATATTAATGATAACGTATCGAGAATGTTTATGTTGCACATGTATTTAGATATTACTAGTTAGATGTTGTTATGTGCCAATTCTTTATGTATGAAATTCTATAATTGAAACCCACTTGTAACAACCACGTTGTCTTTTTTGTAAGGGAGTTAGTATACGAGCTAACCACAAACTAGTAGATGGTAACAACACATCATTTTTTACTCTTTGACTTGGATAATATAAACCTTTCTTGTATGACGTTAATGTTATGTTTAGACTCGTGCTTGATCTATCTATTGCAACTGATTCTTTCTTAATGGATGTTGACGAGGCTCTTCCTTTTTTTGGTCCTGGTTATGATTTTAATTGTTGAAAGCTTGGCTTTTATCTATGTCTAGATTTTGTTATGGATTAAAGATGTGGACTATATTGATCTACAGGGGCAAATCATGAATCTGAAGCTTTAATATGTAAGAAATAGTTAAATAGATTGAACAGACCTTTGAAGATTCTATTATTATCTCTAAGTAATACGAGAACAAGGCCATAGTTCTAGGATAGGAGAAGGTCCACTTCAAGGATAAGTTTCTTCAGGAGGAGTCAATATGGATTTCCATGGTATTTCTTTTCTGAGATGTGTCTCGTTTATCTAATTGATTGATTGTTGCATTACAGAAATATTTGTAGGAGAATTTCTAGAGTTTAGATGAGGGGTTCCATGAGAGTTCTGAGGTCCATTATCGATGTTATTAGATGTCGAAGTTGTTGAAGATCCTGCACTTCCACAACATGTCAAGTGATGAGGGCACCTTTGCCATTCATGATATACTGAAGTGCTCACCTTTGTTGAAGAATTTCAGATGCTCTTCTAAAAGGGTAGATATGGATCATTTATTTGAGCATTTCAGATGGTGGGCTCAAGTTGGTGGAGGGTCTTCCGACCTGTAAGAACCTCAGGAAGATTGATTTGAGGGATAACATATTTGGCGTGGAGGTTGGGACTGCGCTCAGCAAATCTCTAGGGAAGTTTGAGGGTCTTACTAAGATGTATGTTAGTTATCTATACTTGGAAGATGATGACACTATATCCATTTGTAATGCTTTACAAGAATATGCACCTTCCCTTAAGTCCTTGAGATCACAAGAAACAAAATCATTGGAAAATCATACCCTGCAATCCTGAGTTGCATACTTTCCAAGCGCATACTCACAAAACTTACTCTTTTAGACAGTGAACTGGAGGATGAAGGTGTTGTCCTAGTAGGGCACTAGAGGAGGGACATGATCATCTGGAGGAGCTTGATTTGAGTGAAAACACCATAAAGAGGGTCGGGGCAAGGGATGTAGCTAAATCTTTTGTTTCAAACAAGTCAAACTACACCATGTTGAACCTGAATGGAAATGCCATCTCTGATGAAAGGATTGACAAAGTGAAAGATATTCTCAAATTAGGCAAGAAGCCCGTTGATGTTCTTGGACCCTTAGATGAGAATGATGCCTAAGGTGAAGGTGATGAAGAAGAGGAAGGAGAAGAGGAGGAAGCTGATGAAGGTGATGATGAGGCAGAGATAGAATCATAGCTTCTGTAAGTAATATGTATGACATATTCCTTTGAATTTTAATGCTTGCTCTTGTGCGAATTCTACAACTGATAATGTTGGCCACCGGTCATCCATTGTCCATGTGGTAATGCTGATAATCTAGAAATCTGATAAGATTTTGACTTTGCTTACTCATCTTTGGTGTATTTACAAATTAAAATGTGTGACAAAGGTGCTTGATAAGATTTAATACTTTGTCTGTACCATCTAATTTTCTTCAGGGTTATGAGCAACAAGCATGCCCATTTTTTAGCTTAGTCTGCTTAAAACCTTCATGTTTCTACTTTGTCAAATATACCATCAAATTACCATGATGTAGGTACATGTCTCATATTTTCTTTTATGAAGAAGTTCATCCATCTCATACAATCTTCTCGATAAAATTCATGTTAACTCTCAATCAAATCACCATGTTTCTAGATTGTCAGGGCCTGGTTGTAGTTCCTCCATGCATGCAAGGTGTTCTATAGTTGTTATCCACACCTTGGGTAGGTTGCATCATCAATAATCTTACTTTTAAGCCTCCTATTGATTGTTAGAATAACTTGATAACACCAAGATTTGGAAATTTATGAATTTTCCAAGGATTAGCTTGCTGCATTTCAGCTTGCACAAACCTCTTTTATGTATGTTTAGACCCCTCACATTAGTTTATATACTAATCTTAGGTTCTGATTTTAGGTTCTCTTGGTAAACATATTAACGTTTTTTCTCTTTTGTTGTTGTACATGTCATTGTTTCCAAGGTGTACAACAATATATTGCACTATTATGGGATCCTAAATAATATTTTCTAAAACTTGCTCTATACATCATCAAATTCCATTGTTGTTTCATACTTTCTATTTTGAAAAATTAAATAAATAATTGTTCTTATCTTCTACATCTTTTATATCCTTTAAAGTGTTTATTTTCTACATCTTAGTAAGGATGATAGGGAAATGTTGATTATTTCTATTTTCTTGCTATGAATGAATAGTTTGTACCACATAATAAGCATGAAAAATGTATGCTTTCTATCTGAATGTTTTGATTGTTGAAGTCAAACAAAGATCTATTTTCCTACTAATTTTGTGTGATCAGTAAAGATTAGGAACTTTCTCTAAACTTAGTACATAATAGGTTGTCGAACTGATATCTTTACCCATGGGGTTAACACCTATTTTTGTGCAAAGTTCGTGTCACTTGCATTGCTAAATTAATATCGGTCTCCATGGGACTGAGGTGGTGGGTTTTCTATCTGAATGTGGTGATTGGTTCTATATGATGAGTAGACATGTTTTTTTACTTGAGTTCAAGGTAATATGCTTTGAATTTCATTCAGTAAATTAGATGTCGAGCTAATACTTTTTGAAGTGTCTAGTCTTGTCTCCTTTCAACTGTTGTATGGTTAAACCTTCATGTTGCCCTAGTGGTTGGATTAGAACGAGAGGTTATGCCTTTTCTATTTACATCTTCTTTTTTCCCATTTCTACTCTATTTTGTCTACTAATGACATCACTTAATGAAGACTCTCCAAACCAAGCATTCTTATCCAAAAAGAGAATATCTAAGAGGATCTAATTCCAAAGGGAAAACAAGAGTGTAATCCAAGGTGAATCCCTTCTTCTTTAGATTTAGAAGTTCTACAGGCTCTAACATATTATCATTATCTCTACAACACTATGGACTGGATGCAGTTTATCCTCAGACTTAAATAGTGCTAGGCACTCATGATAAAGTTGCTTGCATCTGTGCACAACTTGATGTCTTATTGATGTTTCTCTTGATGATCATGGTTGTTCTTCTCAATGTAGGTTGTTATGGATATGGACATGTTTGTTATGAAGTATATGTAGATGTGAAGATAATTCTTCAAACTGCCTCTCTAGTGAACCTGCCTTCATTGGCCCATTTTGTTTAAAAGAAACCAACTTCTAGGTAAGATCGGCGTTGGTTTCCGTCAATGATTTAAATTTTTCACCCGCATTATCAACATTGCCTTTAGATTTTAGAAGTGTTTTTTTAGGACTTCCAACAACAATATCTTACCTGACTAAACTTTTACTCTAGCAGAGCACAGTCTATTCTTCATCACTTATAAAATCAGGGCCACTGGTTATGATTTGACATTAGTAGGTTTTTCTCTACTATTTTCAACTTGATCATTCTTTGTTATCTTTTTTGTAGGCCAGGTTATCATCGACAACAATATAAAGTGAGTTGAGGTGAAAATCTCTAGAATTGGTTATCTATTTCATAGTTAAATACCACATTAATGAGTCCATGAGATATTGGTTATCTATTTCATTATATATCCCAATAGATGGCTACAAAAATTGGTCTCAACTGTATAGATTCCACTATGACCACCACTGCAATGACGGTGAAGGAGGAGGCGTAAGCTGCTACCTTGGAGGAGCAAGTAGAGCAAGATCAATCATTGAATCATGACACGATGTGTGGGATGTCAATGACCCTTCCAGGGAACCTTGTCATTAGGTGATTATTTCATTAATCTAGATCATCCTCACTTATTCAATTCAAGTGTTGTGATTTTAGATATTAAAAAGGAATTTCCCATACCAGAGGTAATTATATCAATTTTCTCAATTTGCAGAATGTATATATGCATCCAATAGTAGTACAAGAAGAATATCAACCAATCAGCATGCAGGATTTTTAGCAAGGCAACTTGATCATTGAATATGACCTTTTTTTACAGGTCAGGTTATTTGATGCCAAGAATGATTGTAGAGAAGGCCTTCGTATCACATCTTCATTCTAGACAAAATGACCCATTGCATAACCTTGATGGGAGTACCATAGACTGTTGTTCATGTACATGTGAAAGGTAAAGTATGCAATAATTTCATTGGCTTGTTCCTGTACACATCATTTTCTCAGAATTAGTGCCATACTCTCTTACTTTCACCCACATAACATAGATTATGTTACCAAAGGTTATGTTGTAGTTGGATGCCATATCTCTTGTACACGAACAACTACCACAACAAAAGGAAGAGAGGATAAAGGAATTCTCCAATATACAGTTTCAGATTCACAAAATATGTGTTGAGATATATAAAAACCTCAAACTTGGGGACCGGGTGGAACTTCCAGCTGTTGATGAGAATGATTTGCCTTTAAAGAATCTCCATGAATATCAATATCAACTATAGGAGCTTCCTATAGCCAATAAGAAGCACAACACAAAGAAGTTCTCTATTTTCAATCAAGAAGAGCAATACCTTGGCAGTCTTTCTCATCTTCTTATGAGTTTATCAACGTTATCATATTTGTTGATGATAGAAGTGGTGGGATTTATACAAAAAAAATCAAGATAAAAGAAGATGTGCATGATCATGTGGCATATAGAGTCTGCAGTGGATAGAGGTAGTCATAAGAAGATATCATATACATGTATCTTTTTTCCATGCATATTGTAAAATAGGGGCCGGGTTAATGTCCTCCCCATGTGTACTTATTTGTTCAAATATAAATAAAAGTATCATTTTTGACATTATAAGCACAACTTGATCTTGATCAGTATTCATTTTTTCTTCTTTTTGAAAAACCCCTCTATATTAGCAAGCGACTGACTGGATACATAATGTCTCTCATTACATATGTATGTGTAGTACATGATGTCTTTCACTAAGCATTAGCTATAATTACAAGTGTTGTAAGTGCTAATTTTTTTCTATACATGAACTACATATACAAATTGTAACCAATGTCATCTCTCCCTACATATCATAGCTACAAATCAAATTGTAGTCATATATTTAGCTACACTGGAAACTACATTTTTATGTGTAAGCACTTTTTTTACCTACAATTAGGGTTACATATGAATTCGTAGCTAGAGGAATAACTTACTACAACTTCAAAAAATGTAGCCTAAACAATTAGCTACACGGGTACTGGCTTCATATTCTAAATGTAAGGATAAATGTATCCAAAGCTTTTAGCTACAAATTTTAGGCTTTTCGCTAAAATTTCTTTTTGTAGTTAAAGACAATATTTTTCATAGTGACCATTGAGGAAAGATATAAGATGTGATGCTAATAAGGTTGTTATGTCTTGCTCTGTTAGACAAGTCCCTCATCCCTATGTATAGGTGTGACTCAAACATATATGAGACTCAAACACACTTGTGACTCAAGTATGCTTATGACTTAAGAAAATCATATGGATTGACCTATTTACTTAATAAATTAAATATTAATAGAGTTTAACACTGCCTCTCAAGTTCGATCTTGGTTAAATTCCAAGCCAGCTTGCAAATATATAGACTAGTCTAACAACATAAAATCACACCCGTACAAGAATATTACTTTCAATCAATATTACTATCAAACACTCTCCCCCTTAAATATGTAATCATCATTTCTTCAAATAATCTTTGAGTAGAAAATTAGGGAGTGAGTGTAACATCAGTTGCATCAATCAACTCTATAACGCTCCAAGCATGTCACGATCAAGTTGTAGGAGCTCCTTCATTATAATCAAGATAAGTGACATCTAGAGAAGTAGTATGTAGAAGCAAGTTAAAACAAGTGGGATCGTCTTAGTCACTAGTGCTATCGAGTAATCCAGAGAGTACTGGGTTACAAGTAGTGGTTAACATGCACATGCACGAAAGAGAGAGAGAGAGTAGTGACAATGTAGCTAGAAGGAATCTCAATCGTGAACATTGTCAAATAGACTAGACATTATTGGATCATAAGTAGAGTATTAGTCTACATGTACAAGTATAGATAATAGAGAGTAGAGGAGATGTAGAAAAAATAAACAACCTCTTATGTAAATCAGCAGCCAACAACTTCATGATGTATAGTAGAAACACTATAAAATATTTATTTCTTCATTCTCCACCTCCTCTCATCCCTCATCTCATCTCTTTCTCTATTCTCCACCTCACATCAACCAAGAAAAGAATCAAGAGATTGGTTAGGGAGGATAATCATAACACATAATAGAGGAAATGTATATATAAAAAAATATGTACACGATGTTGATAAGACAAGTCAATCCAGTATAAATCTAGCTTGTAATATATGAGGGGCATATATGGTTTGAGGGAGGGTGGGCATACAAAGAAAGAATATTAGATATGGAAGATTGAAAAATAGAGGAATCATTCAAAATTTATTGTCTTGTGAAGGAGATGCTTATGAGAAGTGTTCTAAGTTGAAGTAGGGGATGGTACATGGGCTTTATATAAAAAAGTGAAGTAGGGGATGACATCATTACAGGAAGCCATGAATCGCCGTGAGAGGTGGCCACCTACAAGGGGGGAAGCATTCCTCTTTGTGTATCTCTCACGTTGGTTTAGGAACACATGAATGACTAGTCTAATACCATGTGGAAAAGTATAAGATGAGATACTAATGAGTTTTTTGTTTCTTGCTTTGTTAGACAAATCCCACATCCCTATATATAGGAAAGAGGAGAAACTTGCAAACTTAGGACTCAAAGGTACTTGTGACTCTAGCATGCATGAGACTCAAAATGCTTGGGACTCAAGAAAACCATGTAAGCTGGCCCATTTGCATAATAAACTACATATTAATAGACTTTAACAACCATTTTTGCGATACAATACTACTCCTCATCTTCACCTATGAAATAGTTCATTTCATGCCTTGATCAATGTAAGTATAATAAGTAAAGGTGTATCAATGGGAAACCTACTAGTAGGGATCAAAAATCCATCCTATCTGGGTACAGAAGATGTGGAAACCATCATCATTACAATATAAATTACACATCATATGTTATATTTCATACATCATGTTCCTTTTCATCTTATCAGGTTATTCTTATCCTATAATCACTAGGGATATGACCTCAATCCTACTCATAACATAGGTGTTCTTAGGCTGCCGAGGGGACCATATGTCATTAATATTGTCAATCACCCATTATGGCAACCCACCTGGCTAAACATGATTACTCAAATCTAAAACACCAATGATCACTAATTAATCACATCACTAAAAATGGGAATATTAAAACCGATTCAAACATCCCAAAAATGTCCAAGAACATTTACATAAAGGCCCAACATCTTTTAATAAAATTATCTACCGTGTCAGTTATCTTTACAATTGCTCTGTGGCTTCAACCAGAATGCATATATAGAAGGTGTTATACACATATACAACATACAGAAAAATTAGAAAGATACCAAAAGCATGAGTCGATGACATCATACATAAACTTTCCCGCCCGGACCTAATAGTACAAGGATGACTCTAAGACACACTAGACATCTAAACAACCTTCTTCTATGGTTCTCTAAAAGCATCTCTTCCTCACTGCCACGGGTTTGTTGAAGCTACTGACGAACACCTAAAAATATGTGGTGACCCACGAGGTAAGACCCATGTCCCAACAAGAGATATAACTCTCAACAACATTTATTTCTTACATCATATTATGGAATTAAACTGATACAACAGATAATATGATGATATTCAAATGCCAGATATAAAGTCTTCCTTAAGAACAACCATAATCAGAGTCTTAATTTTAAGATGAAAAGCTTGAAATAATTAACAAGGATCAGACCTAGTTATCACTATAAGCACAGTTGATTTCTCTTACCATATTGTTCATCATATAAATATTAGACAAAGAAAGGGTTATCATCCAATGTGAATCAATGAATAACCCTAACAGATATGTTACAAGGATGAAGTATATCTTTTATTAAGCCCTGAGGTGTTTAAATCATATCACTCAAACTTCCAATTGGCCATTGCAAAGCCATAATCATTTCCATGTAAGATCTAGAAGAAACAGAACCCTAAGATCTCTTCCTCTTGGTCAGTATGAGTCCTCCACAATGACATATAAGTTAAACTATGATTATCCTAGTGCGCCCTTGGTACACATGCCAAAACACTAGAAATCAAGGTATGTAACCCTATCATCTGAGGTACAACCACAACTATCCTATATAATATCACATATACATATTAATATTCATCTGAGATACGACCTCGATTGTTCTCCTTAACCTTATGATCAGGATGACAAAAATATACTCTCCCTACACCCACATATGCTCAATAATATATGTCTCTAACTTTCCCTTCTAGAATACTCATTTCCCTATTCAACAAGTTCTGACACTGGAATAGTTCTATAGTACAAGGAACTACATTATTAGGATTTCATTTGAATAGTTAAGCCAATTGGGTGAATTTTGGCTGCATTAACCACATTTTATATACAAACCCTAAATTATTTCTAAAAAACATTGGTATGTTACAACTCCAAATGATATAAAATGTATGAAACATATTCCTTATTACAGTATCATAGGGGTACTAGTCCATAGCCATCCATGAAGAGATTATATTTCCATCAGGGCGCAAACTACGCCCAATATCCATTCAGGTTAAAACAATATTAATTCCTCAAGTACATCATTATTGCTCAATGCCCTGTAGAGGTTTCATGTCACCAACATACTTATTACCTTCAGATCCATCATCAGGGTTCATCAATCATAAGTATAATTATGACATTATCAAGAGTAACATAACAATGTTACCTTTAGCAGTATGAGTTGTGTTTATTCACCATTTCAACATTAAAGGAAGATAGAGATATCAAACCACCACTACTCAACCATTACAAGAATGTTTCAACTAAGTAGATTGGATTTGTTATCACAAATCAAAGTTCATAGATAAACCATCAATTCATTATCACATTAGGAAACTCATGGATAAACCATCATTTCATTGACACATTTAGGCAAGAATTAGGGAAAACCATTCTTTTATTATCATGCTTAGGTTAACACATAGGTACCTCATCATTTCATTAACACTCTTAGGTAACCCATCAGTTATTTTAACTCATATAGCAATACCATCAGTTCATTATTATACTTAGTCAAAGACGTAGGCTCTTATACATTGAATCTCCATCTAATTGTTGATGTACTTAGATAAATCAAAACCATCGAATGATTGAAGCACTTAGCTAAAAGGATATCATATCATTGGTGAACTCAACTGAAACAATACCATCATATCATTGATGTTAATTAGTCAAAATGTAACCATCATTTTATTAGTGGACTTAGCCAAAAATAAAGCCATCAAATCTTTAGTAGACAAAAAAAACCATCTGATTATGTGTTAGATAAATCATCATTTTATTCACCAAGTAAAACCATTGATTCATTAGAATACGTAGCCAAAAACAAGACCATCAAATCATTTGGATACTTAGTTAAAAACAAATTCTTCAGATCATGAGAGTACTAGGTCAAGAACAAGTGCATCAAATTATTAGAGTACATAACTAAAATCCAAAACCATTAGATCAACAAGGTACTTAACCAAAATCCAAAACCACTGAATCATCAAAATACTTAACCAAAAATCAAAACCATCGGATCATGGTCAACAAGGTCATCCATTCACTTTCTTAACATAACCATTGGATTATTGACTTACATTTCCATGAGATCATTTACTAATTTGTGTCAATGTTTCTAACTCTAGGTAACTCCATCATCCCCTACTCTTTTAAGAACCATTGTTCCAAGGGCAAGTAGAACCATTGATTTAGAGACCAAGTATGGTCATCAATTTCAACACTAGGTAAATGTCATCGGTTGAGAGACCAAGTAAAGTCATTTATTTAGATCACTAAGAAATACCATTGTTTCCTGCACTCAACAAAACAATGTTTCAAGGTAGAAACAAGACATTTATTTGCAAACTAAGTATCATTATCAACTCAACACCAAGTAAAACCAAGGATTTTTATATTAAGTAAAGACCACTTCTTTACACTAAGTAGATCTTTTTTCACACCATCAAAACCAAGTTAATCCATGTACACACTAGAAGGAACGTTTATATGGTCTAAGTCTAGTTTAACCACTCACATATACCATGCATGTAAGTAAAGTAGTGCTCATAAGATCATATATTTCCATAATACCAAGTTTTAGGGCACGATCTATATGGAACAACTTAAAAGCAAGCAAGAAATGGGATGAAAGTTATATCACTCACCTCATGATGAAGATGAACATTCAAACTGCAATGTGACTTAAGAAAAACCCTAGATTTTCACTTCCAGAGCTCCAAGGTCGATCCTTTCTTCAAGAACAAGGTAGATCTAGATCAAAAGAGAGAAGGAAACAATCTATTCAATTACATGCACATCCTTCCATCAAGAACTCTAGAATTTCACCCATGGATGAGCAGAGAAGGAAGAAAAGTTCAAGGAAACAAGAGTAGAGAAGAAGATTTTACTTGGGTAGGGCAAGAAACTAGGTCATGAAGCTCCAAACATCCTTAGAGAAGCTTGATCCAATCCCTAGGGCAACATGAATCCATGATCTCTCCAAGCTACATCGTCTAAGATTCTCCTTCACATAAAGATGGTCTAGGGTCTCTCTCGAAGAAGAATAAGAAAAGGCTATAATGTGTTGATTTGTGAGAGTGGTGGAGGGTAGATATCCAAGAGGAGAGAGAAGGGTGGTCACAAGGTTGAAAAATTGACTTGCCATGTGTGAAAACTTGAAATTCATCTTATCCATGCATGTCAAAACTTCCATTGGATCTTTACTCAAGGCCATCCTTTAGTTCATGCCTTAGTGTAACCTTCAAGAAGTACTACCAGAGAACCCACTGGATTATACATATGTATCATCAGAAAACCCATCAGATTCTATGATTTACTTTGCCATTTTGCAAGTTCTAATCTCCCATCAGACTGTGTGCTTCAAACATGGTAACCATAAGGTTATGGAGCTCAAAAGGAGGCCATCGAATCTTCTAATACAAGGATAAACTATCAAATCATCACTCACAAGGAGAAACCATTGAACTCCTAACATACTTAGAAAAATCATCACTTTTGTGAGAAACCCTTAAGTTATCAACCCTAGATGGACAGAGCAAGTAGTTTGATGGTGCATATAGACATCCATAGGTGCAACTATATCAAACTTTATCTCATCTTCTAACTTCCATGTGGCTTCTCCTATCCCACGGTGATGTCACACCACCTTCACTAAGGCTATGTATTTCTTCCTCAACTTATGTCGATGTTATCCATGATCAACATAGGACTCTTTATATGAGAAACACCCTCATTTAGATCAACCTTCACTATTTGTATCACATGTTTTGTATCGAGGTGACACTTCCTTAACATGGAAACATGGAAACCGTTGTGCAAACTGTGCATCTCTGGCAGTAAGTCCAACTTGGAACTCTAGTGATTTTAACTATTACTAGCATAAGCCTTCTACTTGTCTTAAGCTTCTTTCAACTATTGTTGAATTATTATGACCTTCTTTGTAGTTTTTTGTATCAATATAGCATCCAAAAGTTGATACTTACCTACTTCATACCAAAAGTAGAGTGTCTTATATTACCTATGTAACATCTGGTCCCATTCCCAAGGCTCTATTAGAGTTTTAGGAATAACAATTGGTCCCACATGTCACCATGAGCCTTAACTACACACTTTGTCCTCACTCATGCACAAGCTAGGATAAGCTTCCCAACTGGTCACCCATTCTATTATTTGTAACACCCCTTACCTGGGTTTTGGGATAACACTAGAAGCTTTGCTTAAGTAAGTTGCTTAGAACCTTGTATTAATCTTTTGAAAAGTAATTAAGACTTGAGAAGAGTTTATTTATCAATTTTGAACTTATCTGCAAATCGTGTGTGCCTTATATGATAACTTTGGTAAGAATTGCAATTCACCCAAATGAAGGGTTTATGTGTAATTTATCACCTCTAGAATGTTCCTTCTCTCTCTTAGTATCAACTAGAGGAAAGAGAAAGAAGGGGGCACCTTGTTTGAGTCTTGGTTGAATGATACCACTCTTTGTGGTGAAAGAGCCAAAGAAGTGTTGAGTGTTTTGAACCCTAAATGAGGTTGTATCGAGTTTTGAAGTGTATATGGGAGTGCTTATCGGCTTGGAAGCCATAGAGGAGGTCCCCATATTGGTTTGTTAACCTTTGAAGGTGTTCATGATGGGCTAAGCACCTCAAGTAGATGAAGCCTATCGGTTTGCATGTTCCTTGCAAAAGTGGAATCGATTTGCACATAAAGCAAGATTGGGTGATGATATCTTGTCAAGCAAGATACCTAATTGGCCAATATCATGCCTATGGATTATCCTCAAGAGTTTTGCATGGAAAAATAATTATGGTTACATGAAGTTACCATGCATGGACACATGTCACTTAAGTGCACATATTGATGACACCTTATACACACTCTCTTTCATAAACCTCAACTATATATACCTCTATTTTCACCTCTTAATTAACATTTTTTGACTCCTTTACCATCTCTTCCTTGGAGTATGATCCTAGGAGTTTAAGAATCAAAGATAAGGTTGAGAATCTTGCCTAATGTGAAGCCATGATCGTCTTCAACCTTGGAAAGATTATACTTCCCGGATCATGATTTTTTCCTTCTCTTCTTTCTTCATCAAGTTCTTAACTATGGTATATTCTTTCTAGAGAAGTGTTGTGATTGATTCTTAGACTTTTGATAAGTCATCTTCAACCTTGGAATGTGGAGATTTGGAGCTTGAAGCTCTTGAGTTGATCCTGAGGCGGGTTATATAACTTGAACCCAATTTTATTATTATTAACCTTTTATCATGCAATACTTGGTGATTCCTTTTCTACTTCAATTTTTCTTATTTGATTGATGGTTCTATGAGTTCTATTAGATATATGGGGATGTTGCCCATGAACTAGAGTAATAATGGACAAAAAATTGGAGCATGAAGATGATGAAACTGATATGCATAACTTGATTTTGATTGGTGAAAAACCCTAACCTGATACAAGGGTATATGTATTAAAACCGATACACATTACCTTCATTCTTTTTGGTTTGATTTCATGAGTAGAACTACCAGCCTTTCTATTGTTTAACTTATCTCCTAAATGCTAAGAATAAGCATGCCAATATCTATGAGATATCCAAGTAGACAAAAACATATGTTTGCACCATGACATGGATGGTCGATATGGTCAAGTCCTAACCCTAAATATGATACACTCACAATCCGATATCCCTTTTTCCCAACCTATGTGTGATGGGTGACACCCTTAACTGAGCATACTTTGTGGAAGTATGGTCAATACATTCTTAGAAGCCTTAGCCGATACACCAAGTGGTATTGAGGTCGATAGGTGCAAAAAATAAGTTGTTGATTGAGGGTTCGTCCAATACAAAATAGACCCTAGAGGACAATACCATATATTGGGCAATGGTCGATACTCAAAGGGATAGCTAGGTCGATACCCTAGATGATGTTGAGTGGCTGATACACCATTTGATTGAGGTGTTCGATACCTTAGTTGAAGGTGAGGCTGATACCCTCATTTAAGGTGAGGCCAATATTCTACTTAGTGATGAGGACGTTAATGGTGTGGCCGATATGCAAAAGGATATGGTGGCCATTAGACAAAGAGATATGGTGTTTTATACATAATTTGATGATATGACTAACACACAAGCATATACTATAGATGATATACCTCAAGCACCATACAAATGATACTACTCCGAGCATCTCTAAAATGATATCAATTGATATGTGTCTAGACCGATACAAAGATTGGAATGAAGGTTGATATACCTTGATGAGTGGAGGACGATACACCTTGATGAGTGTAGGCCGATACACTTTGAATGTAATCAATGGATACACCTTGAATGTAATAAATGGATACATATTGAATGTAATAAGTTGGATACACTTTAATAGGTGTAGATAGATAACCTTAAGGAAGGTTAAATCAATGTAATAAGAATGTTGGAGTTAATATCCTAGTAAGGATCCATGAAAGAGAAACTTTTACTACTCACATGAGAAAGGTAATAATTCATGTTGATAATCAATTGATGATACTTGATGAAGTATACTTGAACAACTTATGGCAGTAATATAGTTCTTATGATGTGAATTACGGTTGGTTGATAAATATGAACTTGAAAACCCTAAATTAGTTATAAGGGAAAACCCTAACCCTATTTATGAGAGGGTTGCAATTGGAATGATCGTCTTTTTGACATGGTCATGATATTTATTTGATATTGCATTTGATATGAAATCCTAACTATATAGGTATTTTGAAATGATGAACATAGCCAGGTATGAGCTATGATGATTTAGCATAATACAGATCATATAAGGTCTGGTGAGCCATGTGATATACTTGTACAACAAGTATGATTTGCATATGGGTTTGATGACCTAGAGTTAGTTATTGCCTAATGAGAGGTGATATTGTTCAATAATGAACTGAGGGTTTGATACCCAAATATATGATCATGATTATGATAATGTTGAAGGGATGAAATTCCCAATAAAATATTCATGGGACTGAGATCCTAGGATGAGTGTAACAAGATATGTTCCAATTGATATAAGATTTCTTGAAATATATGTTACAACTTTTTATGTATAATTTATTTATAACTCATGCTTTTACCTTGATTGATGCTAAAAGATGTTGCAATGAACTTAATCTATCAAGTAAACTAAAAATGTAGTTGCCCTGGTCATAGATCCATTCAGTGTCAGGATTTACTAAATGGTGAAACGAGTTTCACTCGGAATGCATATTGTTGAATATGCAGGTTTCTAGTTGAATTATACTCGTATCCTTAACTAACAGGATTGGCTATGGACCATACCATGAAGATTAGGATTGACTATAGCTCATACCCTAATAAGAGTGTTGTTGTACCGTAACTCAATAAACAATCAGGATTGGTTACGGACCATGCCCTGATATAGTCATGATTGATCATGGGTCATGGCCTGATAAGAGGAAAACCTACACATTGTATCTCTAATAGAAAAGAGCCTCTATACACCAAGATAGCTATAATGTAGATTGACTCATAATGTCACTACCAATAATCTTGTACTGACTGAGAAAGGAGAGGTCATGGATTTTGGCTCTGCCATAGACATATATGGCACTGATGCTTTACTTCATAGTGGTCATTGGAGATGGAAGGTATATTCCCATCTTTGTAGGGTATAATAAGATGGAATGTTTAAATATGTAATCAGTCGTGTAGCATATTTGTTTAAATATCAAATACATAAACATTGGTTATAGCCTTGCTTTATTTTTGTACTGTTTATTTTATAATAGTTATACATGTTCTTCATATTCCTTTTAAAAGTGATGAAATAAGCTATTGCTCAGTTGTAGATATCTGAACTAATAAGACATTGAGATTTCTCTTCTCTGTACATATTCAGCAGTTATACTATTTAATTCAATATAGGTTTTTTCTGCTCTCTTTCATAAGATCTAATTGTGATAGTAATATTGTTGGTGGAGAGTTATATCTCTCGTTGGGTCTAGTTGTCTCACCCCGTGGGTTCCAAAACTTTGTAGGTGGACGTATACGATAAAATAAAGACCATGAAGCAGAAGGCGGGCAACAACAACAAGGACAACAGTAACAACTTAGGTCACTACTACAGAATTGCCTTTTAGTGTCGGTTGTTTAACCCCCTTTGGCGTCGGTTTCTGAACGACGCCTATGTGGGCGCCGCTAAAAGGTTGGACACTTCAGCGTCGGTTAAAAAACCGACGCCTATTTAACATAAAGGCGTCAGTTTATTATAAAACACCGACGCCAAAAGGGTTCGCGCCACAGAAAACAGCGTCATCTAGGACGCTTTC
This sequence comes from Alisma plantago-aquatica, assembly GCA_963693085.1. Lineage (NCBI taxonomy): Eukaryota > Viridiplantae > Streptophyta > Magnoliopsida > Alismatales > Alismataceae > Alisma > Alisma plantago-aquatica. Next base: position 811,061,795 of record OY856410.1, on the reverse strand, counting down.
TGCGTCGGTTATATACTAAACAACCGACGCAGAAAAGTGTCCTAGATGACTCCCATTTCCTGTAGCGCGAACACTTTTGGCGTCGGTGTTCAACAAAAAACCGACGCTGTAAGTCTGTGCTGACGGTTATCGGTAAATAACCGACACCTATATCTATTTTTTTTTATAAATCTGTTTGCAGGCCTGCTGTGGCTGGTCAGCAGGATGAGAACCTGCAGTTCAGTTTTCTGAACTGCAGGTTTACGACATCCATTGATATCAGCCTACAAACAGGCCACAAACCTACAAAATTAACATAAAAAGATTCACACAAGTAGATACATTCAGACATCAATTCAATTGTCACGTTCACACATATAGAATCATTCAAATACATGTTTTAACATTCAGAAACATTCATTTACAAAGTATCATTCATCATCACTATCAACATCCCAATTATATCTTACAGTTGCCACTGTTTGTACAGCTATTGCCTATTCTTCTCTTACTTCATTTAATGCTTCCCTCGTATATGGAGCATGTACATTTTTTAAGCGTTTGCCTATAGTGTGGTCAGTTTTAAATACCTGCAAAGAGAATGATGTATATATATAAGTAATAATATAAAAATAAGATTGATATATTTCATACTAACTAATGAGACTATATATAATACCTCATGTATGGTATCGATGTCCAATGCGGCATGTTTGATAATCATCTGCATAAATCGCATCACATAGTATGCGCATGCCCAGCCATTGTCTTGTGTAGCGCACTATAAATTGAAACATACAAAATAATACAACTAAGCACAATTCACATCAATAATATATACATTGGAGTCGGGGAGTCGGGAACTTACTTTTACGTTCTCCCAAGACAATGGCTGGTTCTTTTTCCTTGGGACCTTTCCTCCAGCATTTTTGAATGCATCTAAACCCCTACATGTTAATATAACACACTAAGTTGCATAAGTAAATAGTAATGTAATAAAAGATGTTAACGGATATAAAAAATGAAATATTTCTCACCAGAATAATGCCATTCTCATTACGTGTCCAATTTTAGTGTTTAATGTACTTCCTGCGGGATCTAGATAATAAACAATGAACGTCCCGGGGACAATAACTAGTAACTCCCAATGTCTACCACTAGAGGTAAAAAGTTAACAATTAATAACTCAAATTAGGATTCTCAATATACTCAACAATAAAATAAGTTAAACATGTGTGCATTACAGTTCATCATTTACATTCCAAACATGTCACATGTGTGCATTACAGTTCATCATCAAGATATCTATAACTTACTTAAACATTCAATTATGAAGTAAATATACACTTAATTAAGAATAGCATGACACACAAAGTTGCAGTCAACATCATTATGTTTTGTTCTATCATGGACTATCAGATTGGTATATCACATATGTATCAGTACATTATTAAATAAACACAATCAGTAAATAACTTTTAGAAAAAAATCCACTAGACGTGCAACCTAGACGTGCCCTGGCGCCGCCCAAGCATTTTCCCAGAGGCCTATCTAGGCAGGGCACCTGGACTTGGGACCCTAGGCGTGCCCTGGCACCTACTTAGGCGCTGCCTGCGTGAGTTCTAGGTTGGCGGCGGCAGAGAAAAGCAAGGCAGAGGACAAAAAAGGTGGTGAAGGTTTGTGGGTTACCTTGCACGAGGACAGCACGAGTAAAGCTGCTTCTACCGGCGGGGGCGGAGGTGACGATGAAAGCACCGTAGCTGCTTCTACTGGCGGCGACGACTAGAGGAGAGCAGGGGCGGTGGGCAACGACCGGCGGCGAAGAGCGGACAGCAGCAGTAGCAGGGGCGGCGGAGAAGAAGGGCGCCGGAGAAGAAGGACGCCGGAGATGGGGCGCCGGAGAGAAGCGCCGGAGAGTAGCAGCAGTAGAGAAGCACCGGAAAGTCGCTGCAACAGGGAAAATCGCCGCAATAGGGTAGCAATGAAACAGAAGAAAGGGGAAGAGTCGGGCGATCGCGGGGGGTTATAAGTTCCCAAATAGCGTCGGTTGTTTACAACAACCGACGCCTAAACACCTTTAGCGTCGGTTGGTTGAAACAACCGACGTCCAATTGGACGATATTTTCATGGAAATTTTTGGCGGGAACCACCTTCAGCGTCGGTTAGAGAGGGATAACTGACGCTGAAAATGACACTATTTTTTTTATCGAAAAATGGATTTCGCGGGCAACTTTAAGCGTCGGTTGTTTATAAAAAACCGACGCTTAATACAAAGCGGTACCCGTATCTGGCTGGTCTTCGAATATAGACGTCGGTTTTATTAAACAACCGACGCCTTATATGTTAGGCGTCGGTTTTCCTTAATAACCGACGCCCAGAAAAGCGACACTGAATGCTATTTCTGTAGTAGTGGGTTGAATGTGCTATTATGTGTCTTGTAGATATAGAGTCCTATGTGTCATCCATGTACACTCAGGTCCTTTAGGAGATAGTGTGTAAATGGTTTTATGATCGATCTGAGAATTTTGGCTTGTACGCCTCGATGCATAATGTTGCTTTCATATTTTTTTGGAAAAGAAAATGTCATCTTATATCCTTGCAAGGTGATGGAACGTTGTATGTACAAGTAAACCATGATGTATATATATGGTTTGGTTCTTTCTGAAAAGAGTTTCCTGGTAGTGGATCACTTGGCAGAAATGTTTTAATTTCTAGTGATTTTTGGTAATTCATTAATCATTTCTGCATAGTTTTGTGTGATTAAGCTGTCAGTCTGATAGTGGTCGTCACGGTATTATTATGGGTTGAGAACACATAAGGCAGGATAAACTTCCCGACTGGTCACCCATCCTAGTACTAGTCTGGGTTGAGCATGCTTAACCACAAAGTTCTTTAGTGATGTTCTCCCAGAAAAGGAGGCGCACTTTGGTGATATGGGTAGTTCATTCATCCCTTTTAAGATCATTTTATCATAGGCTTGAAATCCTGGGAGGTTACAATATCCCCCACATAGACTCTTCATTTCCTCATCAAGGCTCAATGATATGTCCTCATAATATTTCCCCATTCTAGTGCAGACCTAGAATGGCCCATGGACACCCAACTCCCAATCACGGAATACCATTGCAAGGGTGGCTACATCACCATGGATAATCTTTTCCAATATACCTACACTACATGATTCAAGTCTAGCATGCCACATGCCCATGTGGGCCCCACCTACTTGAGGGGTTTTGGCTTTGATACCATTTTTTACACCCTAGCCCACTGCCTGAGGCTCTAGTAGAGTTTCAGGAATAATGACTGGCCCCACAGATCATCACTAGCCTTAACTACATGCTTTGTCCTCACTCACGTGTAAGCCAGGAGAAACTTCCCGACTAGTAACCCATCCTAGTACTACTCTAGGATGAGCATTCTTAGCCACAAAATTATTTAGTGATGTGCTCCCTGAAAAGGAGGTGCACCTTGGTGATATGAGTAGTCTAATCATTCCTTTTAAGATCATTTCATCTGAGCACTCGAATTCGAGTGTCACAACCTACCATATACAACTTTAAACAGTGCCAAGCCTATGCTTCTCTGGTCACTGTCTTTGTAAAAACAATTGATGAAACTTAGGTGGTCATCCTTTAACTACCAAGAACTATAAGACATATGTTCTCAAAGTATTCTCCAAATGTCTAAATAATCCTTTTTGGAAGACCATCTATCTGTAGGTTAAAGGTTATGTTGAACTTCAACTGCATCCCTACACGATTTTGATGTTTCGCCTCAACTTGCTGACAATTGTACACTTGGAAACAACCTCTGCCTCATCACATTTCATATCTGTTTGCCATCCATATTCTTTAGATTGTGGTACACCTGTGTACTTTCAGATACATTGCATATATTGGTGAATGCACCTCCTCAGATACTATCTTATTTAGTCCATTAGCATTTGGATCCATTGTCTGGTCATAAAAACACACATTGTCCCATCATCTTACTCATCGAAGCCATCACACTTCCCACTTCCAAATTTTGATATGCTACATCAACACGCATCCCAAGCCATCCTTTGAGGTATCACATAATACGAAGTTACTATTCCCTTTTCCTTGACAATAGTAACATTGAAGCATTTGCCAACTTCTCCTTTAGCAACTCATCCAGTGTCCTACTAATTCCTAGGAAGCTTTGAATCTCAGTCGGTATCTTGGGAAGCTCTTATTCCAACACTAACTTCACCTTCTTTGGGTCTATACCTACACCCTTTGTAGATATAAAATGACTCAGAGAAGATACCTCATTCAATCAAAACTCATGCTTACTAATCTTAGCATACAACTAGTTCCCGCCTCAACAAGTCCAATGCTTGACAAATGTATTGTTCATGTTGTTGACTATCTCTGGGGTGCATTGCAAAGTTACAAACACTGACACAACAAATAAAGATACAATGAACACATTGTTCATCGAGTCCATAAATGTGGTTGATATATTGGTTAGCCCAAATGACACAACCATACTTTTATATTGACCATATCTTGCCCTAAAAGTTTCTTTAGGCATGTCATTCACCTTGATCCTCAACTGATGATTATCACATCCTTAGGTCTATCTTGAGGAACATTGTAGCACTTCTTCAACTAACAACTAGTCATCTATCCTCAACAATGGGTACTTGTTCTTCACGTGTGGCCTTGCTCAACTCTCGATAATCCATGCAAAGTATCATAGAATCATCCCTCTTCTTCCCCAACAACATTGGAGGCCATCTCAAAATCAATCTCTTTCTAAGGGGAGGAACAACAAGAAACTCATCTGGGAAGATGTCCTCGAACTCACACACTACTGGTACATCCTGGATTCTAGGACTCATCACCTTGGTATCCACGACATGTTCTAAGAAGACCTCACACCCTTGCCTCATCATCTTCTCTGCCATCATAGACAACACAAGACATGTAGGAAGAATCTCCCTATCTCCTTGGAAATCCCAAAAGGAATCCCCATCACAAAATGTCACAATCTTAGAACTATAGTCCAAAACAACCATGTACTTCTCTAAGATATTCATCCCTAGGATTACATAAAATCCATGCATACCAAGCTGAATAAGATCTAATTGGCAGCTGCGTCCCAGAAAAAAATGAATGTAAGAGGGGCACACCTTCAATAACATAGCGACACTATCCAAAAGGGGTTTTTAGACCAGAGGTTATGAGTTCTACCACTAATAGGTGACTCATAACCTTTTATGTATCATTCACTTTTTCATTTGGATTCCTTGCCATGATCTTAGGAATTAACATGATTATCTTACTTCATTGCTCTTTTGTGTTAACTATATATCATTCTTGTGTGTGTCCTCTTGTGTTATCATGTTTCCTATTCACCTTCCAAGGGGTAGCTTATGATATTTCACATTCTTATCATTTAATAAAGCTAATCTTCATTTAATCTCTTTTATATGTCATGATAATTTTATCTTAACACCTTCTTACAACCTATACTGGTCTGAGATTAACTCAAGTTTCACAATTTTCGCTCGTCATTGTTCTTATTTATCATCTTATATCACACTTATCATTGGGCTTCTCCTCTTTTTCTATGAATTCATCTTTCTTTTAATTCATTATATTCTAGAATCCCAGTTTCAAGAACTCATTTTTACCTTATTTATATTCATATTGAACCTTCATGGTGTCATATATTTTTCTTTAACCACTAAATTCTCATGTTTTGATGAGTTAAGATATGATTTTCATCTTTCTTTAGTGTAATATTAAGATATTTTCACCATGACTTCTTATTTATTATGCTCTCTCGATTATTTCCAACTGACTCCTTGATAAGGGTGATCATAAAGATGACAATCAAAGAGTCCCATACTTACCTTTCCTTCAATAATTGAATACCTAGCTAGGGCATCCAAGTACTAAGTTCAGGCAGTATGCATCATGTTCGTGTCATGTTCATCACTTAGTTATCATTCTTATTCCTAAGTTCTAGTGTGGATTCAGCAAACCCTAAGCTCTGATATTGCCACATGCTAAACAGGATTATCAAAACAGAAACATGATCGATCACTAATTAATCACATAACAAAAAATGGGATAATTAAAACCGATTAAAACTTCACAAACATGTCCAAGAACATTTACATAAAGTTCTAACATATTTTCATAAATTCATATACCATGCCAGATATCTTTATAATTTCTCTATGGCCTCATCCAAAACATGTATAAAGAAGGTATTATACACATATACAACATATACAAACATTAGAAAGCTACCAATAGCTCGAGTCGATTGAAACATCATATAGAAACCTTTCCGCCCACACCTGAGAGTATAGGGACGAATCTAGAGGATACTAGACAACTAAATGACCTTCTTATATGGTTCTCCAAAAATAGTTCCTCCTTGCTGCCACGGGTCTGGTGGAGCTACTGGCGACCACCTAAAAAGATGTGGTGAACCACGAGGTGAGACCCATGTCCCAACAAGAGATATAACTGTCAACAACATTTATTGCTTACATCAGATTATGGAATTAGACAGATACAAAAGATAATATGTCTAGATTGAAATGCCATATATAAAATCTTCCTTAAGAACAGTCATAGTCAGAGTCTTAATATTAGGATTATAAGATCAACATAATTAATAAAGGATATGACATAGCTATCATGATAACCACAATTCATTTCTCTTATCATATTATTCATCATCTAAATATTAAAATAGACAAAGAAAGGGTTCTCATCCAATGTGAATCACTGAATAGCCCTAAAACATAAGCTAAGTGATTGTATTACATCTTTTATCGAGCCCTAGGGAGTTTGAGGCACACCACTTAAGCTTCCAAATGACCACTGTGAAGTCTGAATCAGTTCTATACAAGATCTAGAAAATTTGTAACCCTAAGATCTCTTCCCCTCGGTCAGTACAAGCCCGCCACAGTGACATGTAAGTCAAGTTGTAAGCAACCTAGTCCACCCTTGGTACACATACCATGACAATGGAAATCAGGGTATTTAACCCTATCATTTGTGGTGCAACCACAATTGTCCTCAATTATATCACATATACATACAAAATATGGCCTCGACTGTTATCCATAACCTTTTGATCTGGATGACAAGGATATACTCTCCCTGAACCCGTATATACTCAACAATATAGGAATCTGAGTTTTCCTTATGGAATACTCAAATTTCCATATCCAGTAAGTTCTAAAACTGGAATAGTTCTATCGAAAAAAGTACTACATGATTAAGGTTTCACTTGATTAGTTAGGACAATGGGTGAATTCATGCTGCATCAACCAATTTTTACATACAAACCCTAAATTATTTCTAAAAAAACATCAGTATGTAACAACTTAAAAAGATATAAAATGTTTGAGACGTATTCCTTTCACAATATCATAGGGTACTAGACCATATCCATCCATGGAGAGATTATATTTCCATCAGGGCTCAAAACATTCTTGAAATCCATTCAATATAAAATATCACTGCTTTCTCAAGTACATGATCATTGTTCAATGCCATGGAGAGGGTTACATGTCACCAACATACTTATTACCTTTACACCTAGCATTAAGGTTCATAAATCATAAGAATAGTTGTGACATTATCAAGCGTAACATAATAGAGTTACCTTTAGCAGTATGAATTGTGTCTATTCACCATTTCAACATTAGAGGAACACAGAGATAGCAAACCACCACTATTCAACCACTGTAAGAATTAATCAACAATGTAGACTGGATTTGTTATCACAAATCAACATTCATAGATAAACCATCAATTCATTATCACATTAGGCAAACTCATGGATAAAACATCATTTCATTGGCACACTTAGGTAAGAATTAGGGAAAACCATTATTATATTATCATGCTTAGGTTAACACATAGGTAATTCATCATTTCATTAATACTCTTAGGTAACCCATCCATTCTTTTAACTCATATAGCATTACCATCAGTTCATTATTATACTTAATAAAAAATGTAGGTTCTTATACCTAGAATCTCGATCATATTTTTGATGTACTTAAACAAATCAAAACCATCAGATGATTGAAGTACTTAGCCAAAAGGATAAGCATCAGATCATTGGTGAAATAAAAAAAAAACGATACCATCAAATCATTGATGTTACTTAGCCAAAACATAACCATCATTTCATTAGTGGACTTAGCCAAAAATAAAGCCATTGGATCTTTAGTAGACTCCAAGAACATCAGATTATGTGTTAGATAAATGATCAGTCTAGTCACCAAGTAAACCCATCGATTCATTAGAATACATAGCCAAAAACAAAACCATTGGATCATTTGGATACTTAGTTAAAAACAAATCCATCAGATCATGAGAGTACTAGGTCAGGAACAAGTCCATTGAATTATTAGAGTTCTTAACCAAAATCCAAAACCATCGTATCATCAAGGTACTTTACCAAAATCTAAAACCATCAGATCATAAAAATAATTAACCAAAAATCAAAACTGTCAGATCATGGTCAACAAGGTCATCCCTCACTTTTTGAACATAACTATTGGATTATTGACTTACATTTCAATTAGTTCGTTTACTAATCAGTGTCAATATTCCTCACTCTATGTAACACCATCATCCCCTACCCTTTAACAACCCCTTGTTCCAAGGACAAGTAGAACCATTGATTTAGAGACCAAGTATGGTCATCAATTTCAACACTAGGTAAAAGCCATCAGTTTAGAGACCAAGTAGAGTCATTTGTTCAGATCATTAGAAATACCATCATTTCCTAAAACATTGTTTCAAGGGAAAAGCAAGCCATCAATTTGTATACTAAGTTTCATCATCAATTCAGCACCCAGTAAAACCAACAATTTATATACTAAGTAAAGACCACTTCTTTACACTATGTAGACATTATTTCATACCATCAAAACCAAGGTAGTCCATGTCCACATGAGAAGGAAACATCCATATTGTCTAAGGATAGTTTAAAACTCACATATACCATACATGTAAGTAAACTGTGCACATAATATCATTTGTTTCCATAATACCAAGTTTTAGGGCAAGATCTATATGGAACAAGTTAAAGGCAAGCAAGAAATGGGTTGAAAGTTATATAACTTGGCTGAATATGAAGTTTGACGTTAATAAAGCAAGGAAACAAAAGAAAAATTCTAGCTTTTCACTTTGAGAGCTCCAAGGTAGATCCTTTCTTCAAAAACAAGGTAGATCTACTACAAAAGAGAGAAGGAAAGAGTCTCTTTAATCACATGCATGGCATTTGATCAAGAACTCTAGAGTTCCACCCATGGATGAGGAGAGAAGAAATATAGAAACAAGGAAACTAGTGTAGGGAAGAAGAAATTATTTGGTTAGGGCAAGAAAATAGGTTATAAAGCTCCAAACATCCTTAGAGAAGCTTGTTCGAAATCCTAGGGCAATATGCATTCAGGATCACTCCAAGCTTTGGCCTCCACGAGATTCTCCTTCAAAAATTGATGGTCTAGGGTCTCTCTAGAACAAAGAACAAGATAATGGTGTAAAGGGTCCGTTTGTGAGAGTGGTGGAGGGTATATATATCAGAGAGGAGAGAGAAGGGTGGTCAAAAGGTTGAAAAACTAACTTTGCCATGTGTCAAAACTTAAAATCAATCTTATCCATGCATGTCAAAACTTCCATCGGATCTCTACTTGAGGCCATCCATTAGTTCATTCCTTAGTGAATTTTTCAAGAAGTACCATCAGAGAACCCATCATATTATACATATGTATCATTAGAAAAACAATCAGATTATAGGTTTACTTAGCCATTTCTAAGTTCAAATATCCCATCAAATTGTGTGCTTCAACCAGTGTAACCATCATATTATGGAACTCAAGGGGAAGACATCAGATCTTCTACCACAAGGAGAAACCATTAAATCATCGCTCACAAGGTGAAACCTTTGAATTCCTAACATACTTGGAAAAACCATCACTTAGGTTAGAAACCCTAAGTTCTCAACCCTAGAGGGAGAGAGTAAACAATTCGATGGGGCATCTAGGAATCCATAGGTGAAACTATATCAAACATTATGAAGGGTAGAATGAATCACAACATGTATGTGTGGAAATTATACATAAAACCATCGATATGGGAAAACTACATTTCCATATAAGAACATAAATTGCAAAAACTCAATCAACCAATGCCCAAATTTGACCAAACTTGAAACATAGCTTAGTCTCATGATTTCAAAGCATATCTTAGGGTTTGATTAAGGAATTAAGAACCCAATTAAATTAATCAAACATGTTTAAACCTTAATCCAATCATGGGTCTTACACCACAAATACCAGACTACATAGAACTTCAATTACCTTCCCAAAATCCTAAAGTTGCTATAAGGATACCTATTTCACTTCCCCAATTTCTAAAAAATGGGAAAGATGTATAATACCATATCATACACTACATGACTAAAGGGTTCACCTTATTACTTACTTTTATAACTCTTCATTTGGGTTTATTTCATATAAAACTATTATATTACTTAGTCTGACCTGATTAGCTATTTTTGTCTAATTGTTATCATGTAGAAATAATATCATAACTATAAAAATACTAAGTGCTTTCATCCTCATTGATACACACACTCACTCACACACACACATACACACACACACACACATATATATATATATATATATATATAAATATATATATATATAAATATATATATATATAAATAAATATATATATATATATATAGATAGAGAGAGAGAGAGAGCGGGAGAGAGAGAGAGAGTCAGGCTAGAATACACTCGAGTGTACATATCGTATGAATACACTCAAGTGTATTTGCATATCAAGACTATGTTTTACAAAATGTAAAGCATTGATCTTCACTGGCATACTATAACTAGGATACATATTAATTTTAAGCCCATTTGGATGTGTAACATCCTCAATCTCATAGCTAATGTAACCCTTTAATGTGGGGTTTTATAAGTAAAGGCATGCCAAGGGACGTAATGACCATAATCATGGCTAGGTTTGTAATTAAATTTACAAAGTGTGTAATACAAGCCATATGGTCAACCAAGACTGACATAATGGCTTTAATGTGTATGATTGTAGTTAGGTGTAGATGAATATGAATGAACTATTCTTGTGAATAATAATGTGACAAACATATATAATATAAAGACTTGAGTTATTGACTTGAGCTTTAGACCAACTTAGGTCTCATCATTAAGGAAGTAAAGTAATGTTGATCTAATATATCATATAAAAGCTTTCGTTGAGTGAATATTGATTAATGTCTTAGTTATATAATCAAGAATAGATATTGGACCTTTTGAAAGACAAGGGAACGGCCTGGGGGCCCTAGAACCTTATTCAATCATGATTGAGCCAAATAAGATTCACATGTGAGTCCTTAAAATACCAAATTGGGAATATAGCATGTAGCCCTCATAATAAGTGCTAATAATAATTTTAGTAGATGTATAATTAGAATATAAGATGGTGGGAGAAAATTTAGATGATTTTGATGTATATAGTGGCCTAGGTAATTAAATTAATAATTATAATGTTTTTATTTAAAAGACATGTTTGGAGTGTTTGTACAACTAGTTTTTACTTAAAATATTACTTTATGTGAAGTTGATGATTATATAGTATTTACTCCAAAATTTGAAGTCAGACCGAGCTATATGATGGGCTATATAAATATTTCTTTGTTTTGGACTTTTATCAAAAGAAGAAGAAAAACAAAATAAAAAAAGGGGCCACTCCAGCCCAACACGGACTGGAGAGGGCCGCCTCTGTTAGAAAAGACCCGAACAGATTCTGCCAAGGAGATGATCCCCCAAACGATCCGGACTCCAGTTTTCTATATTAACCATGGATCTGGAAAGCCTAGGGTTAGCCGAAGCTATGGCTAAGATTCGACTGGAAACAGAGGGTTAGAGAAGGAGATCAAGGAAGATATGGCAAAGGGGAGCCATGGCGGCGGCAGTACAACGGAGGCTAATGGTTTCCTATTTTGGTCTGCTCATGATCAACGATGGCGCCGCCCATGCCATGGAGTCTGTGCCGGACTAGGAGGAGGCCCCAGATCGCGAAGTAGTAGTCTGTCTAGCTGACTTGCGGTCGTCCGAGGAGCTCTATTCGGAGGTTCTCTGTTTTTGACGAGAAACAGGGGAGGCACAATCCCCTTTCTCCGTCCGTGACTCAGGAAGCAAGGGAAATAGGGGGCCGCTCGCCCCAGTCCTTAGATTTGCAAACCAACGGCTGTGATCAATTCAACTTCAGGTATATTAAAAAAATTCATATCTTGAGCTTGGAAAGTCGGATTTTATCAAACAAGATACCTGTTGAAAGCTCATGATGAGTACTATCACATAAAAATACTTCTAGATTATGATTTTGATATTTGTTATTTATTAAAAATAGTGTATTCAAAACTATATGATTTTGATGTTTGGTCAATTAAAAATAGCAAACGAATTTAGAAATTCATACAAATTTTATGGAATGTATATTTTGATATTTTTAACATTAATTCAGACCCTGATCTTTCATATATGAAGTTTTATTGATGTTTTTGATATAAACCCTAATAAGGGTATTTTGGGTATTTCACCCATGATATGATTTTTTTTAGATGACCTAATATTTTATACATGATCTTACTACACTGTGTGATTACTCTTCTAGAGATTTGATGGATTTTCTTGTGTTATCATATTTGTATTAAGATTTGGACATGAGTGACCATTATGTGAGGGTAATAGATGATTATCTTGACAATAAGTGGTATATGTATGGCTAATTAGGTCTAATATAATTAGCATGCTGGTATTATATTTTGATTTCCTAACCAAGTCAGTAAGTTTTCTAATATGTGACTATGTTTGGTAAGTATTCTCACTATATGAAGTATATGTTCATATTAGTGCATAAGACGATTTATGTTGAGTATAAATATTATAGTAACTACATAATAAGAGTTTATTTTATTTCAACACCAATATTTTATGGTGATTTCAGATTAAAGTTATGTTTAGTCTAAATAAGAACCCTAAGTTGGTATATATAATTAGGAGGATGGGGTTTTGAGATTTAGAAATAGAAAGAGGGAACATGTACTTGTACTTATAAAACTTTGATTATATCCAGGTGATTAAGATTTGGAACAAGAAATCAAGACTAAGTTAAGGACATCATCATCACAAGAGGTAAGTGGTTCATGCCCATGAGTATTTACATTTATCAAATCAAGTACATTTACATGCTTCTTAGATAAGACCTTCATGTCCTACATTCTGAGTTAAATATGTAAGAAATATTTTATGTGCTTATGATTGTAGAAATTCATATGCTCAATACCTTAAGTAGTGATGTGTCATGGAATGATTCTAGATCATGAAGTTAAGTTCATAAGAAGGATAAGAAAATATAGTTCTATCATATCTCTTAAATATAGATGTAACCATGTATTGAGATTTCAAATAGGAACATGTCATCAAGGTTTCTTATATTTGTAGTGATCTAAGGAATTAAGAAGTAAAATAGATTCTTTAATAAGGTTGATGTTTAAAAGTTAAGTATTATGTGAGAATATGGTTGTTGCACATGGTAGACCATGGCCCAATTTCTAGGATAAATGTACTAGTGGCATTAAAGATGTTGTAACATGAGTTTGTGATGATATTATCAAATTATGAGATATTAAGTCATGATTGAGTTGCACGATGAGAATCTTTATGATTTCTACCTTAAGGTTTAAGATTTAAGTTCATACAAATGTTTTGAGATCAAACTTAATGAGATTAAATTGATTATGATTAAGATGCAACTTAATATTTTATAAGGTTTCTATTCTATGGTTATGATTTTAAGACTTAAGTCCATTAAGATCAGATTTTGATGAGGTTTCAACAGAGAATGAGTTATCTTGCCAAGAATCAGAAATCATACTTTAACTATACACATTACTTAATTTACTTTTGTATATTTAGTATTTCTATACTCATTTCAGGTCTTGTCTCATAAGAAATTAGACTCATGTATGATATAATTGGTATAATGAAGTAATCTTACCAAATCAGAGTTTTAGAATAAAGTTTACCTAGATAAAGAGATACATGATTAAATCCAATAACAGATTCAATTTAGAACTCAAGAATAAGAGATTTAGATTCAGACTTAGACTACTCACTGTGTGAGTAGCCATATTTTGAATAAAAGGTACATGATATGCATTATAGACCCAATCTCAAATATGTTGTAATTTGAGATACATATCCAAATTCTATAATAGATTATGTTCAGATTTTAAAGAGCAGAGATTCAGATTCAGATTTCAGATTCAGAATTTAGTACATGTTTAGTACTCAGTTTCAGATAAGTTCAGATTCAGTATTTAGTAAAGATAGACGTAAGATAATTAATTTGAAACATTCACATAATGCATTATATAATAAGTCCTCACCAGAGAGTCCCGGGACGATTCAGAGGGTGCGTTGCGCCAGACACTGCGGGTGTCACAGTGGGCATGTTATGCCAACAGAGGGTGCGTTGCACCATAGAGGACACTTCGGTGTCAACAGAGGGCACGTTGTGCCAACAGAGGGTGCGTTGCACCATAGAGGACACTTCGGTGTCACAGAGGAGGACTTATTGTATAATGGTGGCCACAAATAGATAAAAATCGTAAGTAAAAGATACTTTAGATTATAGCATGTATGTAATCTCATCCATGAGTGTGATGAGAGGAATTCAGATGAGATAAGTATGACCTAGACACTTTGGCGTAGGTCATGAGACCCATGATATAGGTCTCCAGAAAAGATAGAGTAGAAAGATAAGAGTTATAGAAGTCGAGAGATATTATGTTTTTAGATTTTAATCAACTTTTGCTATCAGTTTTATAATGTCTAAGAATATTTTGTAACATGGATTGCCCTTCAGTAATGTACATTTTAGAATACTCATGCCACTTACTCTAACGACTGTTTTTCCCAATGCATGGCTGGGGACGCGATGTTCGTAGGGTTTGGAGCAGCAGAGGATTTAAAGCATAAGAAAAGGTGTAGCAGGTTTTCAAGCTTGCCTAGTGGGGTGCCATCTACCGAGACGATCCACAGTTTAGACATCTTCTTTTATGCATAGTCTTGTTATCACAGTATATTAGATGACTTGTTTCCTTTGTCAAAACTATGTATGAATCAGTTTTGTTAAATGCAAAGTGTTTCATTTACTTTCATTGCAATGATAGTCATGTTTGTGATACCCCAGATGAAAAAAAAAATTTATTGCTTCCGCTCATGTTTTATGAAAATCTGGGTGTTACAATATGGTATCAGAGCAATTTGGTAAATGGCCACTAGGCAAACATGATTCTCATAGTCACCCTAGAGTGAAGTGGTAAGATTAGGGTTTAGGAATAGATACTATAAGAAGAATATCATAACCTAGAGTGATTATGGGTCTTAACCCTAGAATGGATAGGTATCTTTGAGGTAGAAGTCATCCTTGTTTAGATCTAAATTAGCAACCTAAACCTAGCTATAGATGTTTCTTCTCCATTCTCAAGGGTTATGGCCAGCCAATTGAGAATTGAAAAGGAATTTCATAAGCACTAGACTTTCATGCATCTCTCCTTTCTTACTAGCCCATGTGGTATGGGACACATGTGTTAGTGGGTTAGTGAGGGATAGTATGTCAAAATCCCACATCTCTGGGTATGTGCCTGATCACCACATATCTAGGAATGTAGGAGTTACCTAAAGGACCTTAGATTAGACAGTCATGTACAACTAATGTTAGAAAGTCATGACAAGGTTGAGATGGATGCCCTAAGTATAAATCCAAGTTTAGTTTTACAAACCCTAAGTATGAGTTGAGAAGTAGACCAAGGTAATAGATAATGCTCACATAAATATTTTATGAAATACATTAAATATCTCTCTTCATGCAAAATTTTGAACATAAGTGTACTTTCATATGTTAATCATCAATAAATCAAGAGGTAAGCAGAACCCTAAGGTGGGTAGTAGCCTAGAGAAATTTCGAGGACGAAATTTATTTTAAGGTGGGTAGAATTGTAACATCCTCAATCTCATAGCTAATGTAACCCTTTAATGTGGGGTTTTCTAAGTAAAGGCATGCCAAGGGACGTAATGACCATAATCATGGCTAGGTTTGTAATTAAATTTACAAAGTGTATAATACAAGCCATATGGTCAACCAAGACTGACATAATGGCTTTAATGTGTATGATTGTAGTTAGGTGTAGATGAATATGAATGAACTATTCTTGTGAATAATACTGTGACAAACATATATAATATAAAGACTTGAGTTATTGGCTTGAGCTTTAGACCAACTTAGGTCTCATCATTAAGGAAGTAAAGTAATGTTGATCTAATATATCATATAAAAGCTTTCGTTGAGTGAATATTGATTAATGTCTTAGTTATATAATCAAGAATAGATATTGGACCTTTTGAAAGACAAGGGAACGGCCTGGGGGCCCTAGAACCTTATTCAATCATGATTGAGCCAAATAAGATTCACATGTGGGTCCTTAAAATACAAAATTGGGAATATAGCATGTAGCCCTCATAATAAGTGCTGATAATAATTTTAGTAGATGTATAATTAGAATATAAGATGGTGGGAGAAAATTTAGATGATTTTGATGTATATAGTGGCCTAGGTAATTAAATTAGTAATTATAATGTTTTTATTTAAAAGACATGTTTGGAGTGTTTGTACAACTAGTTTTTACTTAAAATATTACTTTATGTGAAGTTGATGATTATATAGTATTTATTCCAAAATTTGAAGTCAGACCGAGCTATATGATGGGTTATATAAATATTTCTTTGTTTTGGACTTTTATCAAAAGAAGAAGAAAATAAAAATAAAAAAAGGGGCCACTCCAGCCCAACACGGACTGGAGAGCGCCGCCTCCGTTAGAAAAGACCCGAACAGAGTCTGCCAAGGAGATGATCCCCCAAACGATCCGGACTCCAGTTTTCTATATTAACCATGGATCTGGAAAGCCTAGGGTTAGCCGAAGCTATGGCTAAGATTCGACTGGAAACGGAGGGTTAGAGAAGGAGATCAAGGAAGATATGGCAAAGGGGAGCTATGGCGGCGACAGTACAACGGAGGCTAAGGGTTTCCTATTTTGGTCTGCTCATGATCAACGATGGCGCCGCCCATGCCATGGAGTCTGTGCCGGACTAGGAGGAGGCCCCAGATCGCGAAGTAGTAGTCTGTCTAGCTGACTTGCGGTCGTCCGAGGAGCTCTATTCGGAGGTGCTCTATTTTTGATGAGAAATAGGGGAGGCGCAATCCCCTTTCTCCGTCCGTGACTCAGGAAGCAAGGGAAATAGGGGCCGCTCGCCTCAGTCCTTAGATTTGCAAACCAACGGCTGTGATCAATTCAACTTTAGGTATATTCAAAAATTCATATCTTGAGCTTGGAAAGTCGGATTTTATCAAACAAGATACTTGTGGAATGCTCATGATGAGTACTATCACATAAAAATACTTCCAGATTATGATTTTTATATTTGTTATTTATTAAAAATAGTGTATTCAAAACTATATGATTTTGATGTTTGGTCAATTAAAAATAGCAAACGAATTTAGAAATTCATAAAAATTTTATGGAATGTATATTTTGATATGTTTAACATTAATTCAGACCTGATCTTTCATATATGAAGTTTTATTGATGTTTTTGATATAAACCCTAATAAGGGTATTTTGGGTATTTCACCCATGATATGATTTTTTTTAGATGACCTAATATTTTATACATGATCTTACTACACTGTGTGATTACTCTTCTAGAGATTTGATGGATTTTCTTGTGTTATCATATTTGTATTAGGATTTGGACCTGAGTGACCATTATGTGAGGGTAATAGATGATTATCTTGACAATAAGTGGTATATGTATGGCTAATTAGGTCTAATATAATTAGCATGCTAGTATTATATTTTGATTTCCTAACCAAGTCAGTAAGTTTTCTAATATGTGACTATGTTTGGTAAGTATTCTCACTATATGAAGTATATGTTCATATTAGTGCATAAGATGATTTATGTTGAGTATAAATATTATAGTAACTACATAATAAGAGTTTATTTTATTTCAACACCAATATTTTATGGTGATTTCAGATTAAAGTTATGTTTAGTCTAAATAAGAACCCTAAGTTGGTATATATGATTAGGAGGATGGGGTTTTGAGATTTAGAAATAGAAAGAGGGAACATGTACTTGTACTTATAAAACTTTGATTATATCCAGGTGATTAAGATTTGGAACAAGAAATCAAGACTAAGTTAAGGAAATCATCATCACAAGAGGTAAGTGGTTCATGCCCATGAGTATTTACGTTTATCAAATCAAGTACATTTACATGCTTCTTAGATAAGACCTTCATGTCCTACATTCTGAGTTAAATATGTAAGAAATATTTTATGTGCTTATGATTGTAGAAATTCATATGCTCAATACCTTAAGTAGTGATGTGTCATGGAATGATTCTAGATCATG
Source organism: Alisma plantago-aquatica (assembly GCA_963693085.1). NCBI lineage: Eukaryota > Viridiplantae > Streptophyta > Magnoliopsida > Alismatales > Alismataceae > Alisma > Alisma plantago-aquatica. The sequence continues at coordinate 811,043,238 of OY856410.1, read as the reverse complement.
AAGTTAAGTTCATTAGAAGGATAAGAAAATATAGTTCTATCATATCTCTTAAATATAGATGTAACCATGTATTGAGATTTCAAATAGGAACATGTCATCAAGGTTTCTTATATTTGTAGTGATCTAAGGAATTAAGAAGTAAAATAGATTCTTTAATAAGGTTGATGTTTAAAAGTTAAGTATTATGTGAGAATATGGTTGTTGCACATGGTAGACCATGGCCCAATTTCTAGGATAAATGTACTAGTGGCATTAAAGATGTTGTAACATGAGTTTGTGATGATATTATCAAATTATGAGATATGAAGTCATGATTGAGTTGCACGATGAGAATCTTTATGATTTCTACCTTAAGGTTTAATATTTAAGTTCATACAAATGTTTTGAGATCAAACTTAATGAGATTAAATTGATTATGATTAAGATGCAACTTAATATTTTCTAAGGTTTCTATTCTATGGTTATGATTTTAAGACTTAAGTCCATTAAGATCAGATTTTGATGAGGTTTTAACAGAGAATGAGTTATCTTGCCAAGAATCAGAAATCATACTTTAGCTATACACATTACTTAATTTACTTTTGTATATTTAGTATTTCTATACTCATTTCAGGTCTTGTCTCATAATACATTAGACTCATGTATGATATAATTGGTATAATGAAGTAATCTTACCAAATCCGAGTTTTAGAATAAAGTTTACCTAGATAAAGAGATACATGATTAAATCCAATAACAGATTCAATTTAGAACTCAAGAATAAGAGATTTAGATTCAGACTTAGACTACTCACTATGTGAGTGGCCATATTTTGAATAAAAGGTACATGATATGCGTTATAGACCCAATCTCAAATATGTTGTAATTTGAGATACATATCCAAATTCTATAATAGATTATGTTCAGATTTTAAAGAGCAGAGATTCAGATTCAGATTTCAGATTCAGAATTCAGTACATGTTTAGTACTCAGTTTCAGATAAGTTCAGATTCAGTATTTAGTAAAGATAGACGTAAGATAATTAATTTGAAACATTCACATAATGCATTATATAGTAAGTCCTCACCAGAGAGTCCCGGGACGATTCAGAGGGCGCGTTGCGCCAGACACTACGGGTGTCACAGAGGGCATGTTATGCCAACAGAGGGTGCGTTGCACCATAGAGGACACTTCGGTGTCAACAGAGGGCACGTTGTGCCAAGAGAGGGTTCGTTGCACCATAGAGGACACTTCGGTGTCACAGAGGAGGACTTATTGTATAATGGTGGCCACAAATAGATAAAAATTGTAAGTAAAAGATACTTTAGATTAGAGCATGTATGTAATCTCATCCATGAGTGTGATGAGAGGAATTCAGATGAGATAAGTATGACCTAGACACTTTGGCGTAGGTCATGAGACCCATGATATAGGTCTCCAGAAAAGATAGAGTAGAAAGATAAGAGTTATAGAAGTCGAGAGATATTATGTTTTCAGATTTTAATCAACTTTTGCTATCAGTTTTATAATGTCTAAGAATATTTTGTAACATGGATTGCCCTTCAGTAATGTACATTTTAGAATACTCATGCCACTTACTCTAACGACTGTTTTTCCCAATGCATGGCTGGGGACGCGATGTCCGTAGGGTTTGGAGCAGCAGAGGATTTAAAGCATAAGAAAAGGTGTAGCAGGTTTTCAAGCTTGCCTAGTGGGGTGCCATCTACCGAGACGATCCAGAGTTTAGACATCTTCTTTTATGCATAGTCTTGTTATCACAGTATATTAGATGACTTGTTTCCTTTGTCAAAACTATGTATGAATCAGTTTTGTTAAATGCAAAGTGTTTCATTTACTTTCATTGCAATGATAGTCATGTTTGTGATACCCCAGATGAAAAAAAAAATTATTGCTTCCGCTCATGTGTTATGAAAATCTGGGTGTTACAGGATGAGTGTAAGTCACTCATCCAAGGGCAACAAAATCGAAGCGTGAAACTAATTTGAAATGCATAATTTCTGCGGTATTTATAACATGACCTATAAATGTCCAAATGTGCTCAAATTTTGTATATGAGTTATTTACAAGGTGTTGAAGAAGATCAACGGATTAGATTTTTGAAAAAAAAAATATTGCATCATGGAAAACTACTTGAGTGTATTCTGCTTCGAATACACTAGAGTGTATTCTAGCCTGACTCTCTCTCTCTCTCTCTATATATATATATATATATATATATATATATGATTAATATTCAATATTTATTTGGAAAGCACATATGCAGATGATTTTCTCATGTTTAGGGATTCTCACATATTCAAAGTCAAAATCTACCCAAATGTAGATTTTATTTTGAATCTTTCAACCCATATTGACCTATTTTAAAGTCAAAATCAAAACCTGACATATGATTTTTAGACGATTTTAATGAGAATATTTATTTTTCTCATTTAATTACCTATTTGTGTGTAATGAACTTTATTTTATAAAATCAAACACCTAATCAAAGTCTATGTATACAAATTTATGATGAAATTGAATCTTATTCTATCCTTTACTTTTGTTAGTCAAAAGCTATAATTCTATGATTGTATTGAATTTCATTATACGATATCAAACTCCTAAAGTATCAAAGATTATGTAAAAATTGACAAATTAGGAAACTCACTATATTCATGATAATTGTCTGTGTGAGTGGAAGGAAAGGTGTTGCTTTGAATTACCTAGGGGTGTCAAACAATTGGTCTTGGCTTAAAACTTGATCTTTAAACTCAGACTCGGTCGTGTTTTGACTTGGACCAACAATCTTCAGTCTAGAACCAACCTAGAATGTAAAAACTAAAACCCAAACATAGATTTTCATGATAGGACTAAATCAAGTTTGCGGGTTTGAACAACTTTTAATAGCACTAGTCACACTTCCCTACACACATATATTGTCCAAAGAGTCTAAAATTGGATTGGAAGTTCACATGTACATCTATCAGGGGCGTTTTCTTAGGGAGCATGCTGCTCCCTATGGCATATCATGTTGTTGAACATGTTTTATTAAAAAACCATCATTTAATTACTAAAATATAAGTAGTACATGCATTCACTTACACTATAGATCATTGTTAGGATGGAATAAAATGTAGAGAGCACCAGAGGGGTCATAAAGGTAACCACATGGGAGTGGGAGCCCCAAATTATCATCACACTTTAAATTAGGGAACAAAACAAAGTGTTGTGGTCCACCTTCCCTTCGAAAATACCCACAATTCACAATTGAAACAACCAGGGTTTCACCTTCATTGAAACAACCAGGGTTTCACCTTCATTGAAACAACCTAACAGTTGAAAATCAACGACCATAATCAAGTCCATGGGAGTCGACGCATCATCACCAATGCAGGTGGAGAGGGTTATAGAAATCATCCCTTAGGAGCAGAGAATGACTTGCATCTGAATTACATATGACCAATAACCAGATTATTTATAAATATTTGCAATGCCAACCATAAAAGAGTAATTTTTATTGCAAAAATATATTTGACTTTTGACCAGTCATATGCTCTAAAACAATTAGTGGATGAAAAGCTTTCATCAAGCCTTAAGTTTTGTTCAAGGAAGGCATATTGTTGAGGAGAGTATATAATATACAATCAATGGTTTTGTTATATTCTATAAATATGCCTCCAAATATTTCTTATGAACTAGCAATCAAAGAAACATGTGTATTTTTTCTTTAGATTGTTGTTTATATAAATGGAAATAATAGGTCAGTGAAATCATTTCTTAAAGAAAGCCAAACTAAAGAAGAGTTTGTTATGTCCTAGTAACAAGGGAAGGAAGCGACTTTTTGGAGAAAATTTGATTCCCTAGATTTATTTTTTGTTAGGCAAGTTTTGGCAGCGTGTATAAGGAATATGTAAGCTCTGTTTACAGAAATTGTCTTTTTCTAATGTCATGATTTTTCTATGTGGTTGTTTGATTTGGTCTACTGAAGCCGCTTATTAGGAACTTTAAGTGGTGTCCTAGTCCTATAACCGGAAAAGTATGTTTATGAAAGTTCTTTCAATTTGAATATAGCTGATTCTATACCTTATATATAATAAGATATGCCGATGATTCTATCTAGAGTGAGGTTTGTAGTGTGAAAATTGAACGATGGATGACCATAGGTCCGTCTAAAAATTTATAGCTCTGAGCCGAAATGTGTATAGTGTGGTATTAACTCTTAGGTCTTATTTGGTAAGGTGTAGTCGGATAATAAAGTGGGTGTTTGATGTACATTTATACATTACAAGCTCACACAACTGCACCCTACTACACCGAACCAATCTAACCCTAACGTGCTATGTCTTAGGGTAAAAAAAAGTGTTATCTCCAAAAATGTTACTGATTTTTGTATAATATACAATCATTATTTTCATCAAAATTCACACTGTTCCGCAGCATGCAACTTTTGCATCACATAAATGCCACTTGGTGTTAACTTGTGAATGTATTTGTTAACCTCCACCGGTCGGCTGCTGTTGTCCATCTGTACATTGATCCATATCGTTGTTGCTTTCACCCGGTTTCCCTTCTTCGACAGCACAAGCACGAGATTTCGGGCGGCGGCTCATCTGATCGTGAAAGAGATTTCATCAGTAATTTAATTATGTCAATCGGTTGGTTACGTTGATGGTCCATCTTAGTTTGGACTTGTCTTCGTCTACGTACACTGAAGGAATGTGGTGAATATATACAATTATACATACAGCAAGCATCCAGCAGACACGATCATGAGTTGTGCTGTTTGACTCATATCCTACCCAGCTGTCTGCCTGACCAGCGCATACGAGTTGTACTTTGCGTGTTTGGTATCATAAGCTGTAATTTCTTCAAGTGGTGTTTCATTTATTTTCTGTTATATGTTTGGGTATAGCCAAACACTACTGCATATTACCACATCAGTATTACAGCATGCTGAGGCACAACTTGAAGCTATAGAAACGCATCACGGCATTGTCGGCCGTCAGCGGTCGTCCTCAAGCAGCCACATGGGTTTACAGATCCTCCAATACATTACGGTATACAAGTATTGGGCGAATGAATTCTAACTTTTTAGGGTACGTTTGGTTATCTGTACATTGACGGATCTGGCTGCATTCCGTGCTACAGCAGTATAAAAATTACGTTTGTTTAACTGGATTGGATAAATAAGTATAATCCTGTATTATCGGACACCATGTAAAACGCGGGATATTGCCATCCATCTCAAAAGCGCCGGGCGCCGGAATGCAACAGATTGGCTGTACAGGTGAACCGAACATAAAGTTTCAATCTACAGATTTGTGTTAAACCTGAAATACGTTTTACCTGGACCAGAAAAGTACCTTATTCATTGGAATCCACATAGATACGATGAACCAAACGTGCCCTTTGTTCGCTAAGCGCGCAGGGTTAGTGCTGGTTTGGTAGGGTGCGTTGGAAATTCAGTTTGTTTCGTCGTCAGGTTTTTACTAAAAGTATTTTGATTGACGGTGTAATGGTATCCAATTCAGAAAATTTTCAACTACACCTTGTATTAGAAAATGAGCTGAAAACGCAAAATTTGTACCGACCCCTAATCAGGGGCGGTCTGGTGTAGTTAGTGCAAGGTACCCTTTTCATCATTCTGCTGCTGTGCAACGCAGTGATTTGTAGCCGTTACTTCCTTTTTTAACTTTTGGTATACTTGCGGTCTCTTTCAACCTGTCCCTACAAATAGCAGGGGAAAAAGTTATTATAGAACTGGTCTTATAATTACTTGGTAATATTCAATAGAAACTCGTTATAGTGTATGACATACGTTTTTCTATTTTTATTTTTTTCAGAGAGTAGGATTTTGAAGAGGAGAGAAGAGGAAATGTTGAAATATGATTGATTGTCCTATAAAAAAAATTATAGGACTGGTCTTATAGTAAATTTATCTAGCCGCACGTATTATCACAGGATAAAAACATGGTATACTATTCCGCTACAGAAAACATTCTGCTCGTATTATCACATGACAAAAACTTGGTATTACAGGATCACACTTCTTATAGGCCTAATGATACCATACGTAAAGTTATGAGTATGCAATTAATTCAAAACCAATTGAGAATTAGTTGAGAGACCACACAACTTATAAACTCCTTAATCACCTAAAAGGCTAAAACCGAGAAGCGTGGGACTATTCTTACAGCTAGTGGGTGTAAGGAGTGGTATAACTTAGGACTAGAAGCATCCTAACTAGCCAGATGATGCTTCTAGTGTCGCGTTTTAATATATTTTACATTTAAGAATTGATAATAAAGAGTGATAAAACATTGCAACCATTATCATGACAAAAATTATTAATGGATAAATTTATTAGAATATAAAGAAAATCAATTTCTACACACTTCTTAACACCAATCCCTTCTTTCTTTCAGTCCTCACGTCAAAACCATCCTCAAGTTCACCAAGTATATTGGAAAAGTATTTTATCAACATCAACAACATGGGATTCATCCGGAGGTGAATAGTCAACATAAATGTTGATTCAATATGATATCGAGAGTTGGCATAAAAGAAAAGAGACGAGTGTTTATGATATCCTTAAATTTTTCTTTCGTCAAACGTGAAATGAACTCTTTTCTTATTGTTCACAAAACTAGATTTTGGCAAATGTGGTTAAAAAATAGTAAGTCCTTAACAAGGAAAAACAATAGCATGTTACATCATTTTTTAGGCAATCCATAGTTCTGTATTTATCAAAAGCAACAATTGTTGTTGGAACAACAACATCTCTATATTTCTCTCCCCATGATCTATTTGCCTGGGTCAAGTTAAGATCATACCACATGTCCCTTATCAACAAACCTTAGACTCGTGATGCACTTGTCAGCTAGATCAACTGATAAGTTTAATCAGTTTGTTATCCACATATTGTGGGGTCGGTCTCCAATTAGAGTACTCGAATGATAGGAGGGGTATATAGCAATGTTTAGAGGCTGTTTGAATGATGTATTTTACTACAGTAGTTGGTTCTGGTATTCTAACTATTATAGTCAAAAGTATGTGGCTCAGATTCTCACTGTTTGTATATGTCAAATTCCAGTAATTAGTTGCCTAATATTTCGTTGCACATTATACGATCCTTTTAAAGACCGCGAAAGAGACACATTTAGAATACCAGAGGCATACATTCAGAGCCTCACTGCCTTGATACCCACTTTTTTTTCTACAACCCGTCCTTCTTTGTTTCCCTCCACCGTCCTCCATCTTTTGACTCCATCAATCATAATTTCCTCTTCATCTCTGGCAAGTTTTTCTAGCTGGTGTTGCATATATACTCTACAACCACCAGAAAATTGGACAGCTTCCCATGTCCAAATCAGCAGGCTTTTGCTTCAGGATCCTGTGTGTACTAGTCTCGGGCTTTTAGATTGGGCCCTTATGCTAGGGGAGGAGCATGTGCCTCTGGTGGTGTAGAGTAGGCGCCAGCTTTTGCTACCTCTCTGCTTTGGATCAACCAAATGATGTTGCCTAAAATTTATAAATCTTAATTGCAGTTGTTTAACTCCTAAAACTCATAATCACTACTACATTTTGGAGAAGTAATCCAAACAGTCCCTTAAAGACTCTATTTCAGTGTTTTGTGATAGTTGTAGACCTCTCCCTCACAGACCTTACAATAATTATTTTAAACAAACTCTACACTCGTGTACCACTAACTCTTTGTACCCCTCCATTAGAATACTAGGAACCATGTAGTGTTCATATATTCTAGTACTATAGCTTTTTTTCATTCCACTTCACTTGTTACTCCATTATTAACTTCAAGCAAATAATCTTTGTTGAGATGACATAGATAAAAGAACAAAAATTAGTGCCTATCTAGTGAGAAGAAGAACAACAATTAATGCAAGTGTTCAAGTTGAGATTTATGTGATTCAATCTACATGACCAACTCCATGGGGGAGGAGAAATTTCACTATAGCAAAAAAATACAAATGTAAGATGTCTTCATTGAGATAACCCAATGACATAGAGAAGAGTACACTCAAAGAAGAGAGTGAATTGTTCATTACAAGACTTGTAAATGCCAAAGGGCCCTATATATAAGCATCAATCTATATGGTTGCCACTAGGAATAATCAACCCTAATATTGGACAAAATAAAATAAGAATTCATATTGCACCTAGAGAGCCATCTTAAAAGTGATTCATTCAACTCCAATTGGGATTAGCGATCTCGATCCAAGTAAAAATATGGGTTGGAATGAAACCAAGACAAGCCCTAAAATAGGATTACCATATCATTTTGGATTAGGAGTTCCTGATGCAAAACAAATATCCACTTTGACTCAAAGTCAGCATATTCTTATCCAGAATGAATTGCTTTTCCTCCATCCCATATGGACAATGCTATTAGCTGTGTAGGCTAACCAAGAACAAGCAATTCATTGGTGAGCAGTAGTTCAGGTGGTCAAGCACGGTGCCCATCATGAAGAGTTTGCAGATGAAATCCTCCTAGTGGTGCTATTAGTCAAATGGGCTCCCACATCGTCAGCCAACCTCTAATGTGACTATTTGAGAAAATCGATGTGTGGGCACACAAGTTTTTTCAAGTTTACCATCCTTGTATAGGAATACATAGGAGGTGGCTTGTTGGTCATAAAAAAAAGTTCAAACAATTCTTGAAATAAGAAACTGCTACAACTTTCTCATCATATCAACAAGCTTATCTTTGATGATGATCTTTTCCATAAAAATGTTTCCATATGTGATGACTTTTGATCTGTTGAAATCTGACATCATTGTGCTTGGTTCTTTTATGGTTTATCTAATATTTAGTGAGATGGATGTCTCTTTGACTATCACAACAAATAGCCATTTTTTCTATTAAGTAAAAATTCTACCAACAAACATTTAAGCCATGTAGCCTTTTTTTTAGTTTTATTGATATCATGCACATAATAGAAAACAACTAATAAATGACCATATATTAGCAAGAAACATTTGCAAAATAAAAAACAACTAATCAAGAAAGAATTTCTTTCTTATACCACAATCTGCACATGTAAAATATATACCCCTATTAACCCAAAGGCAAGAATAAAGAGGAAATCTAGCACCATTAATCAACAAAAATGAAACAAGAATGGTAAAAGTTTGTTGAGATTAGAAAATAGTATAAAAACATAAATGTAAAATTCATATCATCATATGGGCTCACATATCTATTCTCATTGTACTCAACTGTATAATAGACTAATCTTGAAGACATGGGCCTAACATTAAGCATAGGCAATTCTCATAGTAGAAGAACATTCTCTCATATTGTGAGATCCCTTTTTGAGGCATATTTGACTAATCACAACGTATCACATTTGACATATCATAACTTATAAGCATTCAACCAATGAAGTTGCACCCCAGTGGTAAACGTGATGTTGTATGATCGAGAGGTTATGAGTTCCAACCCCCTGGTGATAGGATGAATGAATCATCGAATTTTAAAAAAATAACTCATAAGCATTATATTACATAAAATATGCCATATAAAGTTTCTCTTGTCAACATGAATACTTGACATACCAACAATAACAAGATATGAGAACAGGAAAATACGTGACAAATCCAAGTGATACATTATCTCCAAACTAGGACTAAATGTGCAGGGACCCTAGAACCTTAACCTCATCAAATCTTTACATCAAGAACCATGCAATTGCTGCACAAATATTATACCTAAAAAGCACTGGACACATATTTAATTAGTTGTTACCACCTTAGTGAGTAGGTACTTCACACCCGATATAAAAACATAATAGGGGATGTTTTGTATTAGTTATTACATGGACTAAAAAGCAATTGCACATAAAATTAACATGGCACAATGTGAGTGAACATGAAAATAAATAAACAACCAAGGCATAACCACACATTAAACATATCATGCTTGTATATGATCCAAATCTCATCTTTTAGGCATATTTCATATATAAATTTTAGTCAATTTTATGTCACATCACATATGTCCCATCCTTATGAAGTATGACTCAGCCATCTACTAGATATGACCAAGGCCTGATGTCTTAGAATCTCCAGAGTCATAGAACAACAAACCAATTGTTGGGATGTATACTGAGACGACCGAACTAATAAAACATGAGATGAACTTAAGCGGAAGAGATTAACTAATATAAACTAATGCGGAAGCATTTCGTTAGCAGTGGAAGTATTAAAAATCACTAGAAATTAAAACTTTTTCATAAAGGAACATGATAAGTTGATTACAGACTGATCCATCATTACATCTCTGTGATGTCACAACTCGAGTATTACAAACATTAACTACCTTATTAGCTGTACAAGGTAAGATACAAAATCTCGAGGCATTAAGCCAAAAATCTCAGATCTACTTTTAAAACATCTAAAGACTCCTAGGACCTGAGAGTACAGAGATGACACATAGGAAATTCTATCTACAGACTTGACAGACAGTGTCTCCACCTGAGGGTCACTACTGTCCTTGATTGTGCTGCTGCTACTGTTGCTGCTCACTCACTGAAGGGTATCTTCCTCTTCTTCGGCGATTACCTAAAATTTAATCCCACGGGGGTGAGACAATTGAATAATTGTCCCAGCAAGAGTTATAGTTCTCCACCAGAAGCTTTGTTATTGCACTTAGAGGAATAATACTAAGCAGTAAAATTATAAACTGACGTGTATTTTACTACGCGCTAAAAACGCAAGTGTACGTGTCGAGTAGTACAGGCCTTGTGAGGCCCGAGTCGAACACAGGGATACTCGGAAATGTTGGAGACTCCTACTAACTATTTACGATCAGCTAAGCCGAATAACAAATTGGGGTTGTTGAATAAAATTAAAAGAAAATAAAAATAAAACAAAGCAAACAATTGATTAAAGGTTAATTTAATCAATTCAAAAGGATATCTTTAGGATTGCAGTTTCACCGTGGGTTTTCATTGTATTAGGTTTTATATAATGCCTCACTCTTCTCTCTCTATCTGGGTAGTGGCTTGAAAACATAAGTGCCCACTGTCGTGGTGCAATTCACTACTTAGGTTTAGGTCGGTTCCACCGTCGTAGTAACCTATCCCCTAAACTAAGTGCATTACGAATGATCTCTTAGTATCCACCATTAATTTTACACCACCTTGGTCAAGGGATTTGTCGATTAATGTAGATTCCGTCTCTTTTCAACCGTTAATCCTTCTTTCAAAGTGATTAAGGGCATCAGGTTAATATTATGGTGATCAAGCATAACAATATATGGAGAAAATAAAACTATACCACGGATTTAAGAGAGAAAATATGAATTACTATTATAAAACTGTCATACAATGAATTCCCGGGCTACTCCCGGTCCTAAAGATGGAGGGGATTAGCCCTGCATGTTCATCTCACACAAGTACATGGTAGAAATAGGGGAAATCATATGAAAAACGTGAATTGAATGGGAAAACCCCTGAATGGAGAAGAACTGATTGATCCTTTGCGTAGAACACGTGCTTTCCCGCCTCTCGGTGGTGAAATCCATCTTCGGCAGCGTCCGGATCAACAGGCATGAACTTCTGGCCTCCGTTCTCCTTTCTCTCGCTCCTCGGCACTTGTGCAAGCCAAAATCAGATCCCCTCTATCCTGGGCGGCCGTCATTAGGTATAATTCCCTAATTAGGTCGTTAATTAACTCCAGCCGTCTGATTGAGATCAACCTGAATCCAACGCATATCTGACGGCGTCGATACCATCGACGCGAGTTGATGGTATCGACCCGCTACAGTAGCGGCTGGCTGCAAATCCTTCCTTTATCGCGCCCTTCATCATCTCGATACCATCGACGCGGGTCGATGGTATCGACTTCCTTTAGGCATCGGTTTTGTCATTTTGCGACGCTGTAGCCTCCATGTGTCGATGGTATCGACTTGGTGTCGATACTATCGACTGCTTCTTCGCCAGCAACCTGAAGGAGTCTCGATACCATCGACATCAGCGTCGATGGTATCGACTCTTTGCTGCTCCTTTCGGCTGGCAACCTATGGTCTTGTCGATGGTATCGACAGAAGCAAATACTTGTTTTTCCTGAAATTCAAAGACAAGATCAAATAAATCCACACAAATAATAATAATGTGATAATTAATGCTCAAAACAATGAAATAAAGGGAATTTGACATAAAATGACGGCAAAGACCAAAATGGATGAATTACGCGATATTAACCATAGAAATGACTAATTAAAGCATAAAACACATATAAAACAGGTCTATAAATGTGACTCAAAATCATCGCATCAAACTCCCCTAAGCTTGAATATTGCTCGTCCTCGAGCAACTAATCCTTAGAATAGAATTGCAAATGTCAAATGAAAAACAACACACCAACCCAACATCCCATATGACTCCCGCTGAACATTCTCAAACCGGCCTTCTCTAACCACAGAACAGTAATTACCCTAAAGGTGACAGTAATCATCAATAAAAGAAATTGACCTCCGAACCGATGAACACTATCACATAAGGCAGTTAACGTAATAAAATTCGCTGGTTCAGCATTAGTGCATCTCGTGATCGCCTATACTACGTTGCTCGCCCTAACTACCATTTACATGGAAGCAGTTCTCCTGATATTCATTTGTGAGGAGAAATTCACGGTGGCCTACCAATCCGAGAAACGGGTGGATGAAAATGGGTAGCTCATAGAAGAAAGTGGAAGTATTGTACAGTTTCAACATGCATAATACAAAAATGTCCTATATGATGCAAATGCACATTAGAAATGCCCTAATGCCTAAAATTGGGTGAAATGATGCATGCTCTAACCATCCGCCTCAAAATGAGATGGATATCTAGTCAAGCTACATCATGTACTCAATTATCCTGAAATGCAAGTGATATTACATTCCTTTCTCCTTCTTATTTCACTTTCTTCTAAATTCTTTTTCTTTTCCCTTTTTTTATATTGTAGATTTTCAGCTTTTTTTTTTCCAGCCCACATATCCATAATTGCTCAAAGATAAGTTTATTGGACTTTTTCTTCATACTCAAAATTTTTTTGCACTGCTTAGAAGGTATGGAACAATTAATTCACCATTAGGGAAAAATTGAGATACATGAATTACTTTATGCATGAAGATCATGAATGCGACTACATGGCATGCACCTAAAGGTAATGTGCATGATTCACTATATATATATTTTTTGTTTTTATGCAAACATATGGAAAATACCAATGCAAATCCTATCTAAATGCTATGCACACAAAAAGGAATTAAAACTGCACTTTACTTCCAATTCTTAAGTGGATTATGGAAAAAATGAAGTGGAACGATCACAAGACTAGATGACTGATCCTTAGAAAGATATTATGTGTCCCTCCTTACTGACCTGTGTAATAGTTTAGAGGGTTCTCTCTCTTATATCCAATTAAAGTCTCATTACCATTTGGTTAGGTTAGGCTCAAACAACCATTTCCGGCCACTTTCATGAATCATTAGGAGTCCAGATATGAAATGTTGTTTTAAAGTTGACATAATCAATCATTTTCATAAGATGTGTTCCCAAGGTCAAAACAAAACAAGCTATCCAAAGACACAAATTTTTCAAATTTCCCTTGAATTTCCCATGCACTAACAGCAAGATGACACAACTTTTATGACATCCACAATTACACTAGATAGCATGTGGATCCTACAAAAGCTAAAATTGCAAGAAAACAAATAACGAGAGAAAAAAAGCAATAACACTAAAAACTGAAAATGATAAAAGATAGAGTGTTCCAACTACCCCCCTAAGCTTGAATTCGACTATGGCCTCATAGTCAAAAACAAACTTATAGATTGGAACAGGGATACCCGATCATTCTTGTGGTGGTGGAGGCGGGTATTGCGGCACCGTGGGGTCCCAAGACGGGTATTGCCCCTGAAAAATCGAATCATACTGGGGCATCGGAGGAGGCTGTGGATACCCCCCAAAATAATTCTGGCTCCAGTAATGATCGTAAAACGGCTGCTGCTGCTGCTCCATCCTATGCAGCCGATCATGGATATTCTCTTGATTTGCGAAAAGAAGGCGTTCATTCTCGAAGATCGCCTGCTGGTTGACAAAAAGCCGGTTGGTGGTATCTTGAATACCGGCGTACGCAGTGGTGTGGCTGTGCTGTGTCTGCTGAATATCTTGGAGCATGCTGTACATGCCTTGCATGGAATAGGCATCCTCGCTAGGCTGCGAGGACTGTGGTGGTGGAGGCCGATGCGGAGAAGATGAAGATGCACTTGGATGCATCCGAGGACGCTTCCGGGGTCCCACTCGGGATCGAAGAGGTGTGAACGCCTCTTCCTCCTCTTCCGCTGCCTCATCGTCGTCGCCACCGTCATTGCCACCGTCTTCTTCATCGGAATCGATGGCTATGATTGGCCACTGGAAATGCTGCGCACCGTCGATGTTGAAGACAGGGTCAGGTAGAGAACACTCCTGATATGCTTGATTTACGTGGCAGTGTGCGAACGCCACACCATCTCGGAGAAGAATTAGGTTGGCCCGGTGAAGATGTTGCAAGTTGACCTTGCTTCTCGTAGTAAGAGGAGTCAGCTGATTGAGATTCAAGCCCAAGTAGAGGGATATCCTGGTGACTAGCCCGCCGAAATGAATCGGGGCCCTCCTCGTGCTCCTCTTCACCGCCAACACTCGGTGTAGAAAGAATGCACCCCAGTTGCATTCTTGTCTCGTCAGGAGCTTGTATAGGAAGAAAAGATCAGACTCCTAGAATTTGCTCAAAGCAAGATTGCTTCGAGCAAAGATGGTTGAGCTCAGCATCCTGTGCAAGACCCATGCAAACGGGTGCTTGAAGTCGGCTACCGCGGCGTTGTGGTAGCTCACCGACCTCCCATGCGGAACCGTCACCAACTCGGCGAAGATGGCGGCGTAGTCGGTGCGGTTATCTGGCCGGCGATAGTCATACTTGGAGCTGTTCTAGTTGAAGATGTCGTTGAACTGCTCCAGAGTGATGGTGTAGTCGTGGTTGTAGAGCCGAAAAGACACCCGACCCTTCTCCCACTCACGGTCGCTGGAGGATATCTCGTTTGGCACGACATTGATGTCGAGGGACGCCATGAATTCTGCCACCAGTTCCTTATATGTCGGCCACTCGCCAAAGAAAGGTTGACCGTCCTCGTGGCACTCCAGCTCGTCGTGGCCACAACCCGTTTGGTGTGCTTGTCCTTTGAGCACGTAGTCCAAGTTTGCCTTGAAGCCAAGATCACGGAGCATCTCCGGATCCACATATCGGGTTGGCTCGATCTTGCGCTTCATGATTTCGTCGAAGATCTTCTTCACCTCCGCAGAAGGGTGGACAAGGCGAGGACGTGCGACCGATGATGGCGGTGGTGGCACGAACTCGGGGATGTCAATCATATGAGCGCGCGAGGAAGAAGCTCTGGTTGGATGCACCATTGTTGCGATGAGAAAAGGATTAGAAGAAAAGTGCGGTGAAGATGGAGAATTGAATCTCCTCTCGGTGAAGATCGTCGCTCGGTGCTGCTGTTCTTCGGGCTTGGATGGCTCGGGGGAGTGCTCGGTGCAAAGGAAGAAGAGAGCTCTGAAGGTGTGACGTTAAATGACGTCATGAATCTCCTTATATAGACTTGGTCGGCGCCACTGTTGGTCCGTCGATACCATCGACGCGGGTCGATGGTATCGACACGTCTCGATGCTATCTGGCCCCCTCGCGAGTATCGACGGCTGACGATTGCTTGATCTTGAAACCCGGATTGCTGACGTGTCAATACCATCGACATAGGTCAATAGTATCGACGCTGCACCCGGATCGATGACGTGGACGCCGCGATCGCCGTCGATTTCTTTGTGCGGATCGGTGACATGGATGGTCGATACCATCGACTAGTGTCGATAGTATCGACTTGGCTTCATTGCGACACCACTTTTTTTTCATTTCAACCTGGAACCATGTCGATACCATCGACAAGGCCGTCGATGGTATCGAGTTGACTGAGACAAATTGGTCTGAACTTCTCCAGAGATCTCAATGGTATTGACGCCTATGTCGATACTATCGACGTTTCCTTCTCGACCACCTGTAGGTATGTCGATACCATCGACGAGGCCATCGATGGTATCGACTCAGAATGAAATTTGTAGTCTTCAACCTGTACCCTTGTCGATACCATCGATGAGGGTGTCGATGGTATCGACTCTGCCTCAGCCTACACAATGAACAAACGGATCAAGGTATCTTCTTTATACTAAAAATTGAACCAAAAATAAAGCAACCTATGATTATAATTAAACTATCCTAATGTACCGATGGTTGGGTTGCCTCCCAACAAGTGCCCTTATTTAACGTCTTAGGATAGACGGTATGAAGCTCATCATCTTTTCACCTTGGGAACTGCACTTAGAGGATCATGTGGTAACTTGAATTCAACTCGATCTCCTCCAATTCCCAAGGACAATGTACCTCTCCCTACGGTAGTCACGACGTCTGCCGTTGCTTGAAACGGTCTTCCTGGAAGAATTTCACAGCTTTGGAGCGGTGGCATATCCATGACAACAAAATCCACCAGGAATATGAATCTATCCACTTTGACGAGAACATCCTCACACACACCATATGGTCTCACGATAGACCCATCTGCTAATTCAATTATTGCGGCTGACTTCTTTATCTCTTTTAACCCAAGTTTCTGAAATGTCGCCAGAGGCATGAGATTTATGCTGGCGCCGGAATCACATTGTGCTTTAGGAAAATGTCAACCACCTATTGAGCAAGGAATGTAGAAGCCTCCTGGGTCTTTTCTCTTCTTTGGTGAACTCCCGTGAATCATAGAGCTCACCGTCTTATTCATCCTACAAATATCACTGTCTTTTATCCGCCTCTTCTTATTGATGATTTCCTTGATGAACCTCCCATAGGCGGGCACGTTCTCGATCATCTCCACTAATGGAATATTGATGTGGAGTTTTCAGAATATTTCCAAGAATTTCCTAAAATGACGATGCTCTTTCTTTGACTTTGGATTGTCCAGTTTTGAAACATCTGCTGCATCAGTACGCCTGTGAGGTGGCACATATGAGCTTTTCGGGGTCAACTCCCCTAAGCTTGCTTCAATCACTCCCTCTGACATGGGCTTTGGCGAGACATCATCAACAGTAATAGCTTGTTATGGTTCCTCTCTCGCATTCGATGTCTCCACATGTGCACAAACAACCTTCAATTGTTCTTTTTCTCTAGATGGAGATACAATATTCATAACTCGCTGTGATTTTCTGAAGAAAGGGTTTCTGCCTGGCAGTCCATAGTAAGTGCGTGGATACGGTATCGCCGGTGTCGCATGCGTATTAAAAGTCATTTTTCTTTCTTCTTTAGCTTCTTGCACCTAAGATTCCTCCTCATTGCTTACCACAGAAATATACTTGACCTGATGGTGTGCTTGGGCCATGTTTTCATTCTCGTCCGGTTTCTGTTGATTGGCGTGCTTGATGGCTGCCACTTCACTAGAAATTTGTGCCACGGTGGTTTCTAATGCCCGCATTTGTGCTCCATGGCTTTGCAGCGTCTGTCCAAACTTGGTTAGAATATCACCTTGAGATTGCAATTGCTTACCAAACATGGCCATCATCTCCTGGTTCTGCTGTACCATTTGACTCAGTAATTCAGTGTTCTTATCCTCGGCTCTAGGCTGTGGTTTGGCATCTGGATCATGCAGAAAGTTATTTGGATCCTTCCATGAGAATTTTTTATCCTTCCTCCAGGCGTAGTCATTGTTTCTGTAACCCTGTTGTTGCATGAATTTCACTTGGGCTTCCTTATCCTCAGATGCATCTTCCTTAGATAGCAACTTCTTGGCTAGAAGATCTAACTTATCGTTTAGCTCTCTCATTGCCTTTGATTCACTGGAGACTCGTGCTTGCTCAACTGGGCCTCTCTCTCTTTCTCCCCAAGACTGCTTTCTAGCCATGTTCTTGAGTATTTCCCAACATCTAGTGTCTGTGTTGTTTAGAAAAAATCCCGACCCAGCTGAATCCAGATTACTCCTATCATGCTCGGAGAGAGCAAAATAGAAGATTTTCACCTGCGTTTCCTTGTCCAACTTGTGATGCGGACACCTCCTCAACATAACCTGGAATCGCTCTCAGGTCTCAGAATATGTTTCACCAGCCTGTTGGTTGAAATTATGAATCTTCCGGATCATGTCGTTAGTCTTCTCAGGAGGGAAGAACCTCTCAAAGAAGACCTCCACCATATGGTCCCAAGACTCCACAAATTCGTCATCTAGGTTGTGTAGCCATTCTCGTGCAATTCCTGCTAGTGAGCTCGGAAAGAGCTTCAAATAGAGTGCAGTCTGCGGAAATCGGTCAATTTTCACCATATCGCAGTTCTCCACGAATTGACTAAGGTGCGCAACGGGATCCTCATTTTTCAAACCATGAAAAGCATTGGACTTAACCAAATTAATTAGAGCTGGATCAATCTTATACGTTGGTATATTGATTGCTTGCTTCTTTATCGGCCCTTTAGAGGTAGATGCGGAAGAAGCTTTGATCTTCGCCCATATCGTTGGTTCCTCGGCCATCTCTTTTGGTTCAGATTCATAATCTACCTCTTCTTGGTACTCTTGCTCGGAATGCTCCTCGTCCTCAGGTCCCGAAATCGGGTGTGCGTTCTGCGTAGTCAGTACTACGCTTCTACACCATACATAGTACCTGAAATAAGAGAATTCGAGTTTAGTACTAAGCTTAGACGAGTATGAACAATTAAAGCACAATGTAAAAATATTTGAAATTGAATGAAAAAAATAAAAAAAAATTGTGGCCTAGAGTGGCCGCGCGTAGCACTCGAAGTGCCAACAGTTCGCCGTATCCCCGACAACGGCGCCAAAAACTTGACGTGTATTTTACTACGCGCTAAAAACGCAAGTGTACGTGTCGAGTAGTACATGCCTTGTGAGGCCTGAGTCGAACACAGGGATACTCGGAAATGTCGGAGACTCCTACTAACTATTTGCGATCAGCTAAGCCGAAAAACAAATTGGGGTTGTTGAATAAAATTAAAAGAAAATAAAAATAAAACAAATCAAACAATTGATTAAAGGTTAATTTAATCAATTCAAAAGGATATCTTTAGGATTGCGGTTTCACCGCGGGTTTTCATTGTATTAGGTTTTATATAATGCCTCACTCTTCTCTCTCTATCTGGGTAGTGTCTTGATAACAGAAGTGCCCACTGTCGTGGTGCAATTCACTACTTAGGTTTAGGTCGATTCCACCGTCGTAGTAACCTATCCCCTAAACTAAGTGCATTACGAACGATCTCTCAGTATCCACCATTAATTTTACACCACCTTGGTCAAGGGATTTGTCGATTAATGTAGATTCCGTCTCTTTTCAACCGTTAATCCTTCTTTCAAAGTGATTAAGGGCATTAGGTTAATATTATGGTGATCAAGCATAACAATATATGGATAAAACAAAACTATACCACGGATTTACGAGAGAAAATATGAATTACTATTATAAAACTGTCATACAATGAATTCCCGGGCTACTCCCGGTCCTAAAGATGGAGGGGATTAGCCCCGCATGTTCATCTCACACAAGTACATGGTAGAAATAGGGGAAATCATATGAAAAATGTGAATTGAATGGGAAAACCCCTGAACGGAGAAGAACCGATTGATCCTTTGCGTAGAATACGTGCTTTCCCGCCTCTCGGTGGTGAAATCCGTCTTCGGCAGCGTCCGGATCGACAGGTATGAACTTCTGGCCTCCGTTCTCCTTTCTCTCGCTCCTCGACACTTGTGCAAGGCAAAATCAGATCCCCTCTATCCTGGGCGGCCGTCATTAGGTATAATTCCCTAATTAGGTCGTTAATTAACTCCAGCCGTCTGATTGAGATCAACCTGAATCCAACGCATATCTGACGGCGTCGATACCATCAACGCGAGTCGATTGTATCGACCCGCTACAGTAGCGGCTGGCTGCAAATCCTTCCTCTATCGCGCCCTTCATCATCTCGATACCATCGACGCGGGTCGATGGTATCGACTTCCTTTAGGCGTCGGTTTTGTCGTTTTGCGACGTTGTAGCCTCCATGTGTCGATGGTATCGACTTGGTGTCGATACTATCGACTGCTTCTTCGCCAGCAACCTGAAGGTGTCTCGATACCATCGACATCAGCGTCGATGGTATCGACTCTTTGCTGCTCCTTTCGGCTGGCAACCTGCGGTCTTGTCGATGGTATCGATGGAAGCAAATACTTGTTTTTCCTGAAATTCAAAGACAAGATCAAATAAATCCACACAAATAATAATAATGTGATAATTAATGCTCAAAACAATGAAATAAAGGGAATTTGACATAAAATGATGGCAAAGACCAAAATGGATGAATTACGCGATATTAACCATAGAAATGACTAATTAAAGCATAAAATACATATAAAACATGTCTATAAATGCAACTCAAAATCATCGCATCATAAACATTCAACAGCAGGTTTAATATTGTCTAAACTAAGTGAAGCAATATTCTTTTAAGCAATCATTTCAATTATAACTTAATTGAATGACAAAACATATATCAATATGGAATATGAAGAACATGTGTACTAGTTATGTAGCTAGAACACTATAAACAATGTAACATCATTCATTGTTTTTCGTAGTTCAACCTAAGAAAATATGCTACACGATTGATTACATATTACAAACATGATTATGCCCTGAGGAGATGAGTTACACCTCTCATACTCCAACTGATCATTACGAAATCGCCATCGGTACCATTCATAGGTCATCAGAAGAGCTGGATTCCTATGACCTCATCATCCTCAGTCAGTGTGAGGAACAACATGCAGGACATCTTGTGTCTCTGCTATAATAGCTTTCCAGGGTATTCTAGAAACTTCTCTATTAGAGTTATAGTGGTGTGATGTACTCTCTTCACCATCGAGGGATTTCTTGTTTATCTCACATCTATGCGACATTAAAAACATCATCGGGAGATTAGTAATACATCATCCCGTTATAAACATATAATGAAGGATTGGGAGATTACATGTACATCTCACATCAATTCCTTCATTAGGATGTAAGGATGTTCGCGTCCATAACCCCTACATACTCAAAAGTATGCTCTCCAGGAGTTCCCTTAGGAAAACTTGTTTCACCATCATTTAACTTCTGACAATGATGGATCTATGGTCAGGGCTCTATATGATATCATTATACTTGATTATTTAAGTACATTATAGCATTCTTTTATCATCAGGCATGTTTTCAAACATAGACCAATGAGACAATTGCTATAAAGAAAGAGTACTAACTGTATCAAGTGCTTATCACATTTGTTAATGTTGGGATGTTAATCCCTAACCATCTCATCATTGTGATTCACGATCATAGGTGTTCAAACCCTTAGATTATCAAAACACTTGTTACCAAGTAACATATTATTATCAAGTCATTTAACAGCATGACCTTGATTGTAACAATGTAGATATCTTTCATGACTCATACAGCCTATCAATCTCATATGTTACCTCTTACTGGGCAACATATCATATCATTACTTTTAAAGATTATAAAGTGCTTTCAATGAATATGACATCAGAACCCTTACTTGGCTATGATTACTTCTTGGCAAAGACTTGCATGGTTAACACAATTGATAACATGCACATTGTATCTCTATAAGTACAATATAAGTTCTTTTCAATATTAGATATAGAACACCACAGCCGTGCTATTTTGCACGGTTCTGTAAGAGTAATCCACCATGGTCGTGCTTCATTGCATGGTCGTGCCATAGAGGATCCACCACGACCGTGTCATATCACCACAGCTGGTTCTTAGGGCTAGATTTCCTTTTTAATTCAATTAGGGTTATTCAACCCCTTTATCTTACAAAGGCATAATGATTCTTTATTTCATACTCAAGTATAGAGTTTCATGCTTAAAGGCATAATCCAAAATTAGGGTTTACTATTCATGCCATCACATTACCCTAGATTAGGGTTTACTATTCACATTACATTACATTACCCTAGATTTAGGGTTTACTATTCAATTTATAATGAATTAAGATCATACTATCCTCATGTATGAGTATTACTTCCATTAATGCTCTTAATTAGGTTAAGATTCATCAACCATCATAATTAGGGTTTCCATGATCTCACCATGAAGGATCATACCCTAATTAGATGTATCCATACATATTGGTAGCTTATTACTTGATTCTCATTCATATTAGGAGTCTTCTCTCTCCTCTTACTATTAGGTGATGTTTACATCACTCTTAATTAGGTTAAGTCAAAACAACACTAACATTATGGGTTATGACATTACTATTGTGGTCATTAAGATTCACTTGATCAAAGGGTATAGGTTACTCTATCCCATTAAGGGTACTTTTGTAATGTCCACTATTGATCATAAAATGCATCAAGCCACTAATTTATTGGACCCTTAGTCACTTTAGGTATTTATAGGGTTTAGTTTTATCAACTACTAAACCACCTTGACCACTAAGGCATTAAACGTTCTTGACCTTTTTAGACCCCAAACGGTCTTGCACTTCAAACCCCCAATCCGTTTTGAAACCGTTTGGTGGTGTTGACCGTTTGTTGACTTTTGAAACCGTTTGAAGAAATGTACACTCAAAACCGTTTTCCCAAGATGAGGTGAAGACCGTTTGGTCTTGTTGACCGTTTGGTCAAGTTTGACTTTGAAACTGTTTGAACAAAATCAACCTTGAAACCGCATGGGCACCAAATGGGTTGAGATCATTTGGTCCCAAAAGGTCTTGCGATCGTTTGGACTCAAATGGTCTCTAGACGATTTGGTCCCAAACGGTCTTGAGATTGTTTGGTCTCAAACGGTCTGGAGACCGTTTGGTCCAAACCATCTCAAAACTGCATGGACCACAAAGTATCTCAACCATTCCAATTGAGTTAGGGTTTCCAATGTTGAACCCATCAATCATTCATGAACGTGTTAGCCACTTATCCAATGAGTTAATTAGGTCAACCCTCTACTATTTTGACACTCAATTGACCCTCAATTGATCACCAATTAGGGCTTGGATCAATTGAATCAGGGTTTGGAATCGATCACCCTTCAACATGTATCAACATGAGTCTAATTGATATGAACCCATTGAACCATCATTCAATTTGGTCATGACCTGACCCCAAATGGTCTTGGGATCATTTTGATGACCTACAAACGGTCTTGAGACCGTTTTCTCAAGTCAACATCAAAAACTAACTCAACTTATTAAGGTTTGGCTTATAAATTTGATCATTAGGTCACTAATCAATTGCACTTCAACCTAGAGCCTTTGGATTTGTAAATACTTGACCATAGTCAACCCTAGACCTCCAAATGGTCTTGGGATCATTTGGACATCCTCCAAATGGTCTTGAGACCGTTTTCCCATGATTTCATCAAAGACCAAGTCATTCTATTAAGGGTTGAACCCTAGATTTGGTCACAAAATCAGCACTTAGTTATTTAACAATTCAATAACATTGGACCCTCAATTGGTCAACCCCTCTTAACCCTAGACCTCCAAACGGTCTTGGGTGATCCCCAAACGATTTTGAAACCGTTTGGGCCACTCAACCCAAAATTCAACAAGATTGCATCATTGAAATCAACAATTAGCCCGATTAGGGTTTAGAGGGTTGATGTGCCTTCAATTGGTGATTTGCTTGGAATTAGATGATGTTTTTCGTAGGTGATTAGTCCATTATGTTTACAATAGACCTCCAAATGGTAAACACCTGGTCAACTCATCCAAATGGTCTTGGACCGGTTGCTCCCAAACGTTCTTGTGAAACCGTTTGCTTTCAAATGGGTTTTGAAACCATTTGCTCCAAACGGTTTTGCAAACCGTTTGAGAAAGAGGTGGGGAGACCGTTTGCTAAAGTAGATTTTAGGATAAACTTTGGAAATAACGTCATCATCTTCTACCTCAAGAACACGGACTGTTCTTCACGGATTTGATAGCAAGAACACTTAAAAGTGTCTAAAGGAAGAAGAACAAGCAATAATTCTAAGGAAGGAAGATGCAAGATCAAAACTTAAGGGTTAGAGTTATAAAACCCGCCTTAGATCTGATATAGAGCTCCAAGATCCGTAGATTTAATGGTTTCTTGAGTTCCAAAGGTTTCCCAAGGTCCGTTCCTCAAGGTTTGGATGAAGAAGAAGGCTAGAAAGAAGATTTGTGTAAGGAAAAGCTAACAAACCAACCTTGTAATAAGATTTCCACCATGAATTTGGGATAGATGGGGTTCAAAGCTTACCCAACAAAGCTTGGTCGTCCTCCTATGCTCCTTAGCTTCTCCTTAATCGACCAAATCAAGAAGATGAGGAAAGGAATGAAGGAAAACGATCCCTTGCTTTGGAGGAAAAGGTTGCTTATATATTTTTGGTATATTTTCAAGGCAAAAAGGATTTTTTCTTTTATTTCTCAAATATCCACCAAGTCCTCCTCTACTTCTTGGACATGTTTTCCTTCTTTTATCCTTATACAAAACTCCTTCCTTATCCAAGATTACAAGGAAAAGAAACCAAACACCTTACTAAGTTATACATATATAAATGCCATTTTGCTTAAAACTTGGTTAATTAAATATTAAGGTTATCTTTCTTATTTTGCCATTCAAATGAGGCGCCCTCCTCATTATCCTTAATATGCTTGATGTCAAGAGTCATGAGAGATACTCTATAGAGTATATTTTACATGTTGCACCGTAGGTTTTGGGTAAATTGCACTTTACACCTAAACGAGGTTTTAAAGCATAAGGATTGCTCTATAAGCTATATCTTGGTGTCCAAACTTGTGGAATCCATACCACCATATCATATACATTCTTATGATGTCTCAACATCAGAGGAACATCTTAACATGTGCAATTTGCAAGTTAACCCCTCTAATTGGGTAATTTGCACTTTAGTCCAGAATTAACAAAACAATATTACAACATTATTCAAAAAGGACTGAAATGGAAGTATATGTTCCTCAGAAGCTTTAATTTTATTACACAAGATAACCACAAGTATCTAATTACATATTTAAGCAAAATACCTAGGGATAATTCATAACCCAGGTCAGGGATGTTACAAATTATCCACCCCTTACAAGGATTTCGTCCCCGAAATCAGCAAAACATATTAAGAGAAAAGAGCAGGGTATTTCCTTCTCATCTCTTCCTCTAGTTCCCATGTGGCTTCTTCAACACCACAGTGATTCTAGAGGACTTTCACAAGACCTATGTCTTTCTTTTTCAGCTGTTTAATTCTATTTTCAAGGATCGATACTGGTCCTTCCTCATAAGACACATCATCATTTAACTCTATTTCCATAGGTTGTAGAACTGATTCTGTATCAGGGTGACATTTCCTAAGCATGGAAATGTGGAACACAGGGTGTAACTTTTGTAACTCTGGTGGTAACTTTAGCTTATAAGCTACCTTTCCAATCCGTTCAATGATTGGATAAGGCCCCATAAACCTAGGAGCTAACTTTCCTTTCCTTCCAAATCTCAGAACTCCTTTCCAAAGTGAGACTTTGAGATACACTCTGTCTCCAACCTGGAATTCTAACGGTCTACGGCGCTTATCAGTATATGATTTCTGCCTATCTTGTGCAGTCTTCAACTGTTGTTGTATCTTCTTAATATTCTCAGTGGTTTGCTGCACAAGATCAGGACCTAAAAGTTGATATTCACCGATTTCATACCAACATAGGGGTGATCTACAACGTCTACCATACAGAGCTTCATAAGGTGCCATGTCAATGCTATGTTGATAGCTATTGTTATAGGCAAACTCTATCAAGCTTAGGTGCATATCCCAACTTCTTGTAAACTAAAGAACACATGCTCCCAACAAGTCCTCCAAGGTCTATATAGTCCTTTCTGACTGTCCACCAGTCTGTGGATGAAAGGCTGTACTAAACCTTAACTGCGTGCCTAAAGCTTTATGAAGTCGCTCCCAAAAACGACTTGTAAAATGGGGACCTCTATCAGAAATAATGGTGACTGGGACTCCATGCAGCCGCACTATCTCATCGACATACAATTGTGCTAATTTCTCAACAGAATAGGTTGTTTTGACAGGCAAGAAGTGAGTTGTCTTTGTCAACCTATCAACTATTACCCAGATGGAATAATTCCCTTTGGTTGTCCTGGGTAGGCCAACAACAAAGTCCATGGTTACATGATCCCACTTCCATTGTGGTATGGGTAAAGGTTGCATTGTTCCTGCAGGCTTCTGGTGCTCACCTTTAACTTGCTGACACACATGACACCGCATAATAAACTCAGCAACGTCTTTCTTCAAACTAGGCCACCAATACATATCTTTCAAGTTTCGATACATCTTGGTACTCCTTGGATGTATATCATACATAGAAGAATGAGCTTCTTCCAGAACTAACTTTCTCAAGTTATTCACATTAGGCACTATCATCCTACCATGATAACATGCTACTAGATCATATGAGTCATGGAAACGTTCCCATTTCTCACTACCATACTCTGATCTAATCTGTTGAACTTCTTCATCAACTTGTTGTGCCTCTTTAATTTGCTCTCTCAGAGTAGGTTTTATATGCATCTCAACTAACAACCCGACTAACAATGATACTCTTAAATGTACATTGTTTTGCCTTAAGGAGATAAGCATATCTCTCCTTAAGCATACTAAGGAATTTAGTTGTGCTCTATCCAAGATTGGTGTTGCTGATTTCCTACTCAAAGCATCTGCAACTACATTGGCCTTCCCTGGATGGTAATCAATTGTACAGTCGTAGTACTTGATTAACTCCATCCAGCGGTGTTGCCTCATATTAAGTTCATGCTGAGAAAAGATATACTTAAGGTTCTTATGGTCTGTGAAAATCCGAAACATCTCTCCATAAAGATAATGTCTCCAGATTTTCAAGGCATGAACTACAACAACTAGTTCTAGATCGTGGTTCGGAAAATTCTCATCATGTTTCTTAAGCTGTCGGGAAGCAAAAGAAATCACGTGTTTATCCTGCATTAACACACATCCAAGTCCATTCTTAGAGGCATCACAGAAAACTATATATCCTTTCCCTTGTTCAGGTAACACAAGCACATGTGCACTTGTCAACCTCTCCTTCAACAACTGGAAAGAGTTTTGACACTTATCACCCCAAACAAAAGGAACATCTTTCCTTGTCAACTTAGTCAAGGGTAAGGCTATAGAACTAAAGTTCTTATTGAACCTCCGGTAATAGCCTGCCAACCCTAAGAAACTACGGATCTCTATTAGTGTCTTCGGCTGCTCCCATAGTAGGACAGATTCTACCTTTTTAGGGTCAACATGAATACCCAAGGCAGATATTACGTGTCCAAGGAAAGATACTTCTGGTAACCAGAACTCACACTTGCTAAACTTAGCATATAACTTATGTTCTCTTAGCAAAGTTAGAGCCTTACGAAGATGATGTTCATGCTGCTGAGCATCTCTACTATAGATCAGGATGTCATCTATAAAGACAACAACACACTGATCGAGAAAAGGTCGGAAGATTCTATTCATGAGTTCCATAAATGCAACTGGTGCATTAGTTAGTCCACACGACATAACTGTGAACTCATAGTGACCATACCTTGTCCTAAAGGCAGACTTGGGTATGTCACTATCCTTAATACGTAGTTGATGATATCCTGACCTCAAATCTATCTTTGAGAAGATGGTTGCACCACACAACTGGTCAAAGAGATCATCAATCCTCGGCAGAGGATACTTGTTCTTTATTGTTACTTTATTTAACTGTCTGTAATCAATGCACAACCGAATTGAACCGTCTTTCTTTTTAACAAAGAGGACCGGAGCACCCAAGGGTGAAGTACTCAGTCGGATGAAACCCTTCTCAAGCAACTCTTGCAGTTGTTTCTTGAGTTCTTCCATTTTAGCAGGCACCATCCTATATGGTGTTTGTTCTATAGGTTGCGTGTCTGGGATTAAATTGATTTCAAAATCAATTTCTCGAGGCGGTGGTACACCTGGAAGTTCTTCAGGAAATACATCTTAAAATTACCTGACTACCGGAACTTCAACAGGGTTAGGACTCTCCATGGTAGTATCTACCACATGGGCCAAGAATGCATAACATCCTTGTCTCATCATCTTCTCAGAAACCATAGATGATACAAGACAGGTAGGCAAAATCTTTCGTTCTCCTTGAAAGATCCATGTGTCACTATCATCAGCAAACACAGCTTGCTTGGACTCACAATCCAAGACAACCTTATACCTTTCTAAGGTATCCATCCCAAGGATTATATCAAATCCTTGCATCTCAAGTGGTATAAGATCCACTTGAACGAGATGTTCAGAAAAGAAGAGAATGCAGGGAGAACATACCTCCTACAACACAACAGATCCCCTTAACGAAGTTTCTAGCAACAAACTATCTGTTCTATGATTAATAGATAGGTTGCAGTCAAGAATCACTCTTCGAGTGATAAAGGAGTGTGTAGCACCCATATCATTTAAAACAAATACAACACAAGAGGTAGACATATCAGGATATAACAATTCCATCTGACCTGCCACAACCCGAGGGTTGATCACTGCATCAGGTGGATTCATCGCATAAAACCTTGTCGTTGCTTGTGGTTGATTCAGTGCTCACTGACCTGGTGCCGATGATCCAGCTTGGGACGCTTCTCCACGTCCTCTATCTCCTCCTGGAAACTATCTCCTTTGAGAACCTTGCTGACTCTGTCTTTGAGGTTGAGTCACACTCACTTCTCTGGCTATGCAATCCTTCATAAGATGTCCCATCTTTCCACATATGTAATAGCTTCTATTCAGTTGTTGTGGTCTGGGTGGTCCTGTAACCGATTCAGATACTGAGCTAGGTGCTCTTCCTGGTGGTAAACTTTGTCCTCTACCTCTATTTGACGTCCACTGTGTCTGGTTACTGAATCTAGGTGGTGGTGTATGCACAGAAAATCTAGGTTTCTGGAAACCCTTAGATGAAGATCCTTGGAACTGGGGAAACATTCTCTACTCTGCCACATACCTTTCTACCCTTCTGACAGACTCTACAAAGGTAGCAAAACTTTCTCTATTCTCTAGGGCAGACACATGAGTAGTCATGTAAGGACCCTGACCTTCGTTTAGGGCTTACCCTATTTGCTTTGCTTAACCCTGGTGCTTGCTAATCACCTTTAGTGGTGATTAGGGTTTGGTTGTGCTTTGTTGAGAGTTGAAGGTGCTACTTGCAAATAACCCAAGTCTAGGGTTTTGTAGGCAAGTTTGCCACCTTGTGAGGTGTTCCTCTCTCTCTCTTTCCTTCCTCTTGTGTAGAGAGGTAGGCTTGGGCTCATTGCTTGAGTTCTTTTGGGGCCTTGTTGAGCTTGTTGGACCTTGAGGTGCCTTGCTTTGCTTAGGGTTTGAGCCTTGTATCGGCCAAATGTGGATGTGTATCGGCCAAGAGGTGTGTCACCCATGGCAATGGAGTGTGTCTCCCAAGGAGCAACATGTTGTGTCGCCCATGATGCTTGACCTAGCTTTGACCTTGTTTAGTGGACACTTGGAGCACATCTTGGACATGTGGATGAAGCTTGCTAGAGTGGTGGCTTGTGCTCTAGGACAAGTTTCCCTAGGCAAGTGACACCTTGCTTGAACCAACCTTGTTTTCTCCTCCCTTTCCTTCTATATAGGCGGTTCTTTCCTTAGATTCAGGTTCCTTTGGTTCCTCTCCACCTTCTTGCACGACACAACCTTCTTCCTTGCTAGTGGTGGCCGATATCCCCTTGAAGTAGAGAGTGGTGGCTGATACACCCTTGGAGGAACGAGCTTGTCTGCCGACACACCTTAGAGGAGCAAGTGGTGGTCGACATCCCTTGAAGCTTGGAGCTCTTCTTCTTCTTTAGAGCTTAGAGCTTAAGGCGGGTTGCATAATTTCTAACCCTAGCTACATTATCTCCTTTCTTGCTTATATGTTGTTGTTAGTTTTTACATCTTGCATAGAACCCTTGTTTGGCCGATCCTCTTGGTAAGTTTTTTTTTGGTGAGCAATACTCCTTTCTCTCTTTGGTCTAGAGGAGTGAGTTTAAGCTTCTAGTATCATGAGCAACACCCCTCTTTCGTAGTCGATTGAGGTGAGCTTGTGTTCTAGTTGCTTGAGCAACACTCTCCTCTCACCATGGACTAGAAGGGTGAGCTCGGTTGTAGTGGACCTTGTTTAGGCTTGGTGTTTGTGTTGCCCGATGGGTGATAGGTGGTGTGCAAGACCCCTCTTTCTGAGTTGATTGAGGTGAGCCATCCCCTTGACCCTCTAGGGTTTTGAGCTCTTTGTGCTTGAGGAGGAAGACGACCATGTGTATGAGTTGGCCGACAGGTGTGTGTCGGGCATTATGCTCTGCTCTTGTGTCGGGCGATATGCTTGTTCTTGTGACGGGCGACACTCCCTTCTTCCTTGCGTTGTGTTGGCCGTTAGGCCTTGATCAGGTTGTGGTACGTTTTGTGGAGGTGTTCTCTCTCTTGGTTGTTCGTTTTGGTGCGCTAACCTGGCCGAGATAGACTCTGTAACGGCGTTGTTGTGTTGTTGTGTCGGGCGTCGCACTGACTTGGTGTCGGCCGATAACTCCAAGCCGAGACGGGCGTTGCCCGATAACACAAGTGCCTGATACACCCCACTCCTATCGTGTGTTACCCTTCCCTTGTAACGCTATGTCGCGCAGTGGTTGCCTTGGTGGCAACACAGTGTTGTTGCTTGCTCTCTTATCTGCCGTTATGCGTTGAGTTTGGGTGAGTGCAGGTGGCCGTTACACCCCCCGTTAGTAAGGTTTGTGATGATCTATAGTAAGGGTTTTTGTTATCCTTCTGTGACAGTTCCTTGTATCATGGAAATAAACTAGTTGTATACATATATACCCTTACCTAAACGTTGGTTGCTCCTTGCTCACTTAATGATAATGATGATGATAATAGTAATGATAATGATAATGGTAGTGGTATTGATAACGCTTGTTCTGTATATCTGACATGACTATATGCATGAAGTAATCATCTTGATTATTCGTATTATACTGAGATGAGGATAAGCATAAATATGGTTTGCTTAATAATGTGCTTGATGCACTTAATCACCTAATAATGTAAGATTGATAAGTATAGAATCTTAAATGTCATCTCATGATAATAAGCATAATCCTTATGTTGAAACTAAGATTATTGTATACGCTAACCATGCAGGTGATGTTTAGCCATGAAAAGGTTATGAGAAATATGTGATGAGTAACATCAGTTTGATAATTACTCTTGTAGTCGAGATTGCATATGTGATGAGTTTGTTCCATGATAATGATATAGGCCTTGAGAGGCAGTGGCACTATGTGATGAGGGATTGAGATCCCATGGTATGTGATGATCCTTGAGATGGATCGGGATTGATTGGCAAGAGGCCAAGTGATAACATGTGATGTGGGATCCTTGTGATGGATTAGTATGATGTGAATTGTAGTGAAAGCATAATGTTGAGTTTATTTTGTTTGTTTCCTTTTATAGCTTGCATGTTATACAAATTGGTTGAACCTTGCAATCCATCTAAAAGATACTAATTAATCATAGTGAAATCTATCATGTAGTTTGCCCTGGCCATAGAGCCATCATCGTCAGGAATTGGTGATGGTGAAACGGGTTCTCCTGCGGGTTAACCCGGAGCGCATATTTTTGAATATGTGAGGTTTTCTCCTAGCCTTTAGTAAGGAGGTAAGAGTGCAACTTCAGTTGTAGACTCCAGGGTGCGGTGTTTAGGCCCGTGACCCAGTTGTGATAAAGAGCATGGTGAATAGGCCCATGGCTCAGGATATGTGATATGATGAGCATGAATGTGTTCATGGATCAGAGCACGGTGTTCAGGCCCGTGGCTCAATTTTACTAGCATCGTGACCTGTACCAAGGTGGGCTAGGCAGAGGGTAGCCTGCGGAGCTGACCCTGTGGCTAAGACCACTTCAGCACGAGACTACAGTCCTGCTTATGTTGTACTCATGCACTAACCATGAGGAGGAGAAGGTCGTGGATTCCAGCTCTTCCATTGACCTTGTATGGCATCGGTTATGGGCTTCACAGCCAAAGGTTGGATTTGAACGGTACGGTTGACTTCCTCAGGGCATAAGAATACGTAATCCAGCCGTATAGTATATACTGCTTAAGGCAAAACACAGAACATTGGTTGAGGCCTTGTTTGTGTAGTTGCTCTCTTTATATTTTGCAATTACTTATATGTTCTTCAATGGCAGTATAATTTGGATATCCTGTCTTGTTATTTATGTTTCACATATAATACTTGATTACATATGGTAAGCTTAGATAGCTTTATTCCCTAAGACTGCTCTTTCTATACTTCTCATCAGTTAACTACTTTATGTATATGTTCATCTAAGGTTTTGTAGTTTTGGCTGGGAGTTATGCCTCCCGCTGGGACAATGTTCAATTGTCTCACCCCACTGGTTTACAGCCTTTTTAGGTGGTCGAGCTAGATGTGGTGGTGGTCTCGGAGTTGCGGCCGAACAGCTAGAAGAACAGTAGAAGGTAAGCGTTGGATATGTTGTTATTTTGGATGTTTGTGATAGATTCTATAGTCATCCCTGTACTCTCAGGTCCTTGGCGGTGTTTTGACATTGTTTCACGATGTACATCTGTAGACATTTTGTATATCCTGCTGCTGGCCGAATGTGGGCCTTTATGTGTGTATAAACAGGTGATGAACTCATGATATGACAGAACAACTGTTGCTCTAAGCTGTGGACATGTATCAAGGCTTGGATGAATGTATATAACCTGTTTTCTTGTAGGATGTGGAATTGAATGTAATAGTTTTTCAGTTTATCAGCTTTGCGCAAACAGTTTTAATTAACCCGTGTTTTCGATAATCTGTGGTTATGGTGATTTCCGCATGTTTTCGCATAACACCTCGCTATCTGTGTGATAGTGGAATGTGTTGCCACAAGTTTTGGTATTAGAGCTTTAGGTTCGCCGAGTCTACAGGGATTTAGGACTAGGTTGTGTTTCTTCTTTTGCATTTTCCAGATTTTCTCATAATTATCTTCTGCCTCAGCGGAAGAAAAACCAAGATGTCTGGAAACCATGAAGAACATGCTGATGAGGACAGTGATGCTGCATCAGTTGACGGAGCTTTTGAGCAGGCACATGAAGATCAGGTGCCTGAGGTCCCCCAACCTAACCCAGCCATTCTTGAACATCTTGCCTACCAACAGCTTATGGGGCAGATGATGGCTATGATGAATCTCATGGTTGAGAGATTACCAGTGCCTCCTCCGCGAGCACAAGTTCCCCATAGAGAAGCATCGGGTATTGGGAAGACCTTCGAGTGGCTTCGCCGAGTCGGAGCTTCAGATTATGCTGGAACGGCTGATCCAGCGGATGCAGATATGTGGCTGACAAGTCTTGAGAAGGCTTTCCAGATCCTCGACATCCCCGAAGTAGAAAAAGTAAAGCACGCTGTCTATCTTCTGAAGGGTAGTGCTGGTCACTGGTGGACAATCGAGGAAGAGAAGCGGCTTAGTGAGGTGATCTGTTGGGAGGTTTTCTGGCGCGAGTTCGTCACCAGATACTTCACGAAGACGTATCTAGATGAGAAGATTAGTCAATTTGAGAGCTTGCGACAAGGGACGATGAATATCACTGAGTAAGAGGCCAAGTTCATGGATCTGTTGAGGTTTTGTCCTCACAAGGCAGTGACAGATGAGGAGCGGATCAGACATTTTGAGAAGGGTCTGAGTTCTGAGTTGACCACCCCTGTGTCTGCGTTGGAGAATCGAGAAAGGTTTGCTACATTTGTGGAATCCGTCCGGAGGATCAAATGATCAGTTAGGGAGAAGAGAGAGTCTATGGCTGAGAAGAGACCTGCTCAGTTTCAAGGTCAGAGGTTTGGTGGCTTCAAGAAGCCCAGGTTTTCAGCACCGTCAGTGACGAGAGGTTTCAGTGGACCATCTTAGTGGTTTCTGAGTAGAGGAAGAGGTTATGTTTCTTCACCATCTAAGGCACAAAGTACAGCTTCTGTGACAGTGACAGGGCCATCTAGGCCATGGGTTGATGATAAAGTATGCCATCAGTGTGGTCAGATCGGGCATTTGAGGTTCAACTGCCCGAATAGAGATGATGAAGTGACACAGCAGCCGAGGCAGAATCATCAAGGATCGGAATGACAACAACCTAGTGGTAGCAGAGGACAAGGACACGGTCAAGCGTCACAAGATGGATCGTCTGCTCAAGGAAGCAGAGGTCATGGACAGAAAGCAATGACTCGATTCTATGCTATGAGTCAGCCAAAGGTGATAGTCAATTCGCGAGTAGTGACAGGTCAAATAGAATTATTTCATTCTGAGATGTCTTCTTCTTGCTTTATATCCGTTCTGGTTGACCCGGGTGCTACGCACTCTTTTATCGCCTATAGTATTCTTGAGAACTATCGTTTACCTATTAGTCATAAGAAGGATAGTTTGTTGTTAGAAACCCTTCTTGATGGCTCCTCGTTGCTTCGAGAAGAGTGTCCATCTTGTGTCTTATCTTTCTCGGGACACCGCATTCAAGTGGATCTCATACCACTTGATATGCATGGTTTCGATGTTATACTTGGGATGGATACCCTAGAGAAGTATAAGGTTGTTTTAGACTACGGTACCAAGCAGGCGGTGTTTGATGATGCTGGAGAGAAGTGGATCTTCCAGGGTGATAGAAAGATTCTTCCGACATGTCTGGTATCATCTATGGTAGCAGATAAGTTGTTGCGACAGGGATGTGAGGCGTTCTTAGCTCACATGGTCGATACCATTGTAGCTGCCAAGGCGAAAGGTCCTAGTATCAAGGAGGTACCTATTGTCTGAGAGTTTGCATATGTGTTTCCTAAGGAGTTTCCTGGTGTTCCCCCACCCCGAGAGATTGATTTTGAGATCAATCTGGTCCCAGGGACGCAGCCAGTTGCGCAGACTCCATACAAGATGGCTCCAGTTGAGATGGCAGAGTTGAAGAAACTATTACAAGAGTTGCTGCAAAAAGGTTTCATCCGACCGGGCACGTCGCCTTGGGGTGCTCTTGTTTTGTTTGTCAAGAAGAAGGATGGTTCGATGCAGTTGTGCATAGACTACCAGCAGTTGAGTAAGGTCACGATCAAGAACAAGTACCCATTGCCGAGGATAGATGATCTATTTGACCAGTTGTGTAGTGCTACAATATTTTCAAAGATCGATCTACGGTCCGGATATCATCAGTTAAGGATACAGGCAGATGACATACCAAAGTCAGCTTTCAGGACGAGGTATGGTCACTATGAGTTCGTGATTATGCCGTTTGGGTTAACCAATGCACCTGCTGCTTTCATGGACCTGATGAACAGAGTGTTCTGTCCGTTCTTAGACCAGTTTGTTGTAGTATTTATAGATGACATCTTGATCTATAGTCGGGACAGGCTAGAGCATGAGCAACATCTTCGACGAGCGTTGACTCTTCTACGACAGCATCAGTTGTATGCCAAATTCAGCAAGTGTGAGTTCTGGTTGGATGAAGTGACTTTCTTGGGGCATGTGATATCTGCTGAAGGAGTCAAAGTAGACCCGAAGAAGTAGAATCCGTTGTAGATTGGGAATAGCCGAAGACGTCGACAGAAGTTCGCAGTTTTCTGGGTTTAGCAGGATACTACCGAAGGTTTATCAAGGACTTCAGTTCGACTACTTGGCCGATGACAAAGTTGACAAAAAAGAACGTACCTTTTGTTTGGGATGATCGATGCCAGCAAGCTTTCTAGAGTTTGAAGGAGAAGTTGACCAGTGCTCTAGTATTGATCCTTCCAGAGCCTGGGAAAGGCTATATGGTTTTCTGTGATGCTTCCAAGAAAGGCTTAGGTTGTGTGATGATGCAGGAGGATCATGTGGTTTCTTTTGCTTCGCGACAACTTAAGAAACACAAGGAGAACTATCTGACTCATGATTTGGAGCTGGCGGTAGTGGTTCATGCACTAAAGATTTGGAGACACTATCTTTATGGGGAAGTGTGTCAGATCTTTACGGATCATAAGAACCTGAAGTACATCTTTACGCAGCAAGAGTTGAACATGAGACAACGTCGATGGATGGAGTTGATCAACGATTACGACTACACTATCGAGTATCATCCTGGTAAGGCAAATGTGGTAGTTGATGCGCTTAGTTGAAAGTCTTCTTTTTCTTCTAAGATGGCACAGTTGAGTTCCCTGGTATGCCATAGGCGGGATATGTTTGTCTCTCTGCAGGAGATGAACATGAAGATAGAGGTTTCCTCATTAGCTAGACTTTTAGCACAGATGCAAGTCAAGCCTACATTAAGACAGCATATCAAGGATGCGCAACAGACAGATGATGCAGTACAGTTGATCAGATCAGAGTTTGGCAGCGGAAAGCGTGATGGGTTTCATGAGTCCAAGGATGGGATAGTCTATTATCATAATAGGATGGTGGTTCCTGATATCGATGAACTAAGGAAGTTGGTGCTCGAGGAAGCACACACGTCGATGTATGCTATGCATCCAAGTGTCACCAAGATGTACCATAGTCTGAAGGACTTGTATTGGTGGCCCGGTTTGAAGAAAGATGTAGCTGAGTTTGTGGCTAGATGTGTAGTTTGTCAGCAAGTGAAGGATGAACACCAGAAGTCGGCAGGTATGTTGCAACCTTTGCCAATACCGTAGTGGAAATGGGATCATGTAACCATGGATTTCGTAGTTGGTCTACCCAAGACAACTAGGAATCATGATTCCATTTGGGTGGTTGTGGACAGATTGACGAACTCTGCCCATTTCATACATGTGAAGATGACGAATACAACTGAGAAACTCGCTCGAGTATATGTGGATGAGATAGTACGTTTGCAAGGTGTGCCAGTGATGATAGTTTCTGATAGAGGTCCTCAGTTCACGAGTCATTTCTGGGAATAGTTGCACAGAGCGTTGGGAACTCAGTTGAGATTCAGTACAACTTTCCACCCACAGACAGATGGACAGTCTGAGAGGACTATTCAGATTCTGTAGGATCTCCTTCGAGCTTGTGTTTTGCAGTTCCTAGGCAATTGGGATGTGCATATGAGTTTGATGGAGTTTGCCTACAACAACAGTTATCAGCGGAGCATTGACATGGCTCCTTATGAGGCTTTGTATGTAAGGAAGTGTAGATCTCCTTTGTGTTCATATGAGTCTGGTGAGTATCAGTTGTTGGGTCCTGAGCTGGTACAACAGACAACAGAAAAGATCAAGGTAATACAACAACAGTTAAAAGTGGCACAGGATAGGCAGAAGTCTTATGCAGACAATCACCGACGACCTTTGGAGTTCCAGGTAGGAGACAAAGTATATCTTAAAGTCTCGCCATGGAAAGGTGTGCTGAGGTTTGGCCAGAAGGGTAAGATGGCACCTAGGTATATGGGGCCTTACCCAGTTATATCACGTGTTGGAAAGGTAGCTTACGAGATAGAGTTACCTCCAGAGTTGCACAGGCTACATCTAGTGTTCCATGTCAGTATGCTGAAGAAAAGTCATCCAGATTAGGATACAGTGATACAACCAATTGAGGTTGAGCTTGACGAATATGCGACCTATAAGGAAGGTCCTGTGGTGATGCTTGACAGAAGGGTTAAGAAGCTGAAGAGGAAGGATCTGGTTCTTGTGAAAGTTCTTTGGCAGCGTTGTGGCGTTGAGGAAGCCACGTGGGAGCTTGAGGAAGAGATGAGGAGGAAGTATCCCTCACTTTTCTCTTCGGATTTCGGGGACGACATCCCTTAAAGGGGGTTAGATTGTAAGGACCCTGACCTTCGTTTAGGGCTTACCCTATTTGCTTTGCTTAACCCTGGTGCTTTGGTGCTTGCTAATCACCTTTAGTGGTGATTAGGGTTTGGTTGTGCTTTGTTGATAGTTGAAGGTGCTACTTGCAAATAACCCAAGTCTAGGGTTTTGTAGGCAAGTTTGCCACCTTGTGAGGTGTTCCTCTCTCTTTGCTTCCTCTAGTGTAGAGAGGTAGGATTGGGCTCATTGCTTGAGTTCTTTTGGGGCCTTGTTGAGCTTGTTGGGCCTTGAGGTGCCTTGCTTTGCTTAGGGTTTGAGCCTTGTATCGGCCAAATGTGGATGTGTATCGGCCAAGAGGTGTGTCGCCCATGGCAATGGAGTGTGTCACCCAAGGAGCAACATGTTGTGTCGCCCATGATGCTTAACCTAGCTTTGACCTTGTTTAGTGGACACTTGGAGCACATCTTGGACATGTGGATGAAGCTTGCTAGAGTGGTGGCTTGTGCTCTAGGACAAGTTTCCCTAGGCAAGTGACACCTTGCTTGAACCAACCTTGTTTTCTCCTCCCTTTCCTTCTATATAGGTGGTTCTTTCCTTAGCTTCAGGTCCCTTTGGTTCCTCTCCACCTTCTTGCACGACACAACCTTCTTCCTTGCTAGTGGTAGCTGATATCCCCTTGAAGTAGAGAGTGGTGGCCGATACACCCTTGGAGGAACGAGCTTGTCGGCCGACACACCTTAGAGGAGCAAGTGGTGGTCGACATCCCTTGAAGCTTGGAGCTCTTCTTCTTCTTTGGAGCTTGGAGCTTAAGGCGGGTTGCATAATTTCTAACCCTAGCTACATTATCTCCTTTCTTGCTTATATGTTGTTGTTAGTTTTTACATCTTGAATAGAACCCTTGTTTGGTCGATCCTCTTGGTAAGTTTTTTTTTTGGTGAGTAATACTCCTTTCTCTCTTTGGTCTAGAGGAGTGAGTTTAAGCTTCTAGTATCATGAGCAACACCCCTCTTTCATAGTCGATTGAGGTGAGCTTGTGTTCTAGTTGCTTGAGCAACACTCTCCTCTCACCATGGACTAGAAGGGTGAGCTCGGTTGTAGTGGACCTTGTTTAGGGTTGGTGTTTGTGTTTCCCGATGGGTGATAGGTGGTGTGCAAGACCCCTCTTTCTTAGTTGATTGAGGTGAGCCATCCCCTTGACCCTCTAGGGTTTTGAGATCTTTGTGCTTGAGGAGGAAGATGACCATGTGTATGAGTTGGCCGACAGGTGTGTGTCGGGTGTTATGCTCTGCTCTTGTGTCGGGCGATATGCTTGTTCTTGTGATGGGCGACACTCCCTTCTTCCTTGCATTGTGTCAGCCGTTAGGCCTTGATCAGGTTGTGGTACATTTTGTGGAGGTGTTCTCTCTCTTGGTTGTTTGTTTTGGTGGGCTGACATGGCCGAGATAGACTTTGTAACGGCGTTGCTGGGTTGCTGTGTCAGGCGTCACACTGACTTGGTGTCGGCCGATAACTCCAAGCCGAGACGGGCATTGCCCGATAACACAAGTGCCTGATACACCCCACTCCTATCGTGCGTTACCCTTCCCTTGTAACGCTGTGTCGCGTGCTGGTCGCCATGGTGGCAACGCAGCGTTGCTGCTTGCTCTCTTATCTGTTGTTATGCGTTGAGTTTGGGTGAGGGAAGGTGGCCGTTACACCCCCCCGTTAGTAAGGGTTGTGGTGATCTATAGTAAGGGTTTTTGTTATCCTTCTGTGATGGTTCCTTGTATCATGGAAATAAACTAGTTGTATACATATATACCCTTGCCTAAATGTTGGTGACTCCTTGCTCACTTAATGATAATGCTGATGATAATAGTAATGATAATGATAATGGTAGTGGTAATGATAACACTTGTTCTGTATATCCGACATGACTATATGCATGAAGTAATCATATTGATTATTCGTATTATACTGAGATTTGGATAAGCATAAATATGGTTTGCTTAATAATGTGCTTGATGCACTTAATCACCTAATAATGTAAGATTGATAAGTATAGAATCTTGAATGTCATCTACTGATAATAAGCATAATCCTTATGTTGAAACTAAGATTATTGTATACGCTAACCATGCAGGTGATGTTTAGCCATGAAAAGGTTATGAGAAATATGTGATGAGTAACATCACTTTGATAATTACTCTTGTAGTCGAGATTGCATATGTGATGAGTTTGTTCCATGATAATGATATAGGCCTTGAGAGGCAGTGGCACTATGTGATGAGGGATTGAGATCCCATGGCATGTGATGATCCTTGAGATGGATCGGGATTGATTGGTAAGAGGCCAAGTGATAACATGTGATGTGGGATCCTTGTGATGGATCAGTATGATGTGAATTGTAGTGAAAGCATAATGTTGAGTTTATGTTGTTTGTTTCCTTTTATAGCTTGCATGTTATGCAACTTGGTTGAACCTTGCAATCCATCTAAAAGATACTAATTAATCACAATGAAATCTATCATGTAGTTTTCCCTGGCCATAGATCCATCATCGTCAGGAATTGGTGATGGTGAAACGGGTTCTCCTGCGGGTTAACCCGGAGCACATATTTTTGAATATGTGAGGTTTTATCCTATCCTTTAGTAAGGAGGTAAGAGTGCAACTTCAGTTGTAGACTCCAGGGTGTGGTATTCAGGCCCGTAACCCAGTTGTGATAAAGAGCATGGTGAACAGGCCCATGGCTCAGGATATGTGATATGATGAGCATGAACGTGTTCATGGCTCAGAGCACGGTGTTTAGGCCCGTGGCTCAGTTTTACTAGCGCAGTGACCTGTACCAAGGTGGGCTAGGCAGAGAGTAGCCTGCGGAGCTGACCCTGTGGCTAAGACCACTTCAGCACGAGACTGCGGTCCTGCTTATGTTGTACTCATGCACTGACCATGAGGCGGAGAAGGTCGTGGATTCGGACTCTTCCATTGACCTTGTATGGCACCGGTTATGGGCTTCGCAGCCGAAGGTTGGATTTGAACGGTACGGTTCACTTCCTCAGGGCATAAGAATATGTAATCCAGCCGTATAGTATATACTGCTTAAGGCAAAACACAGAACATTGGTTGAGGCCTTGTTTGTGTAGTTTCTCTCTTTATATCTTGCAGTTACTTATATGTTCTTCAATGGCAGTAGAATTTGGATATCCTGTCTTGTTATTTATGTTTCACATATAATATTTGATTACATCTGGTAAGCTTAGATAGCTTTATTCCCTAAGACTGCTCTTGCTATACTTCTCATCAGTTAACTTCTTTATGTATATGTTCATCTGAGGTTTTGTAGTTTTAGCTGGGAGTTATGCCTCCCACTTGGACAATGTTCAATTGTCTCACCCTACTGGTTTACACCCTTTTTAGGTGGTTGAGCTAGACGTGGTGGTGGTCGTGGAGTTGCGGCCGAATACCTAGAAGAACAGTAGAATGCAAGCGTTGGATATGCTGCTATTTTGGATGTTTGTGATAGAGTCTACAGTCATCCCTGTACTCTCAGGTCCTTGGAGGTGTTTTGACGTTGTTTCACGATGTACATCTGTAAACATTTTGTATATCCTGTTGTTGGCCGAATGTGGGCCTTTATGTGTGTATAAACAGGTGATGAACTCATGATATGACAGAACAGCTGTTGCTCTAAGCTGTGGACATGTATCAAGGCTTGGATGAATGTATATAACCTGCTTTCTTGCAGGATGTGGACTTGAATGTAATAGTTTATCAGCTTTCCGCAAATAGTTTTAATTAACCCGTGTTTTCGATAATCTGTGGTTATGGTGATTTCCGCACGTTTTCGCGTAACACCTCGCTGTCTGTGTGATAGTGGGATGTGTTTCCACAAGTCAACTCAGCATTTAACCCTTTCTCAAAATGCCTAATCCTTTCTTCATCTGTAGTTGCCATGTGCGGACAGAACCACAAAAGTTCCATGAACATAGCCTCATATTTGCTAATGTTCATTAAACCTTGTCTTATCGTCTCAAACTGAGAGATTTTCTCATCCAGAAACATCTTAGGGAAATATCTATTGATAAATTCCTGTCGGAAGACTTCCCATGCAACCTCTACACCCGACCTTTTCTGTTCTTCCATGGTCCACCAGTGACCAGCACTCCCCTTGAGAAGATATACCACATGTCTAACCTTCTCAACTTCTGGAATGTTTAGGATTCTAAAGGCCTTCTCTAGTTTAGTTAACCACAGGTCAGCATCTGCTGAGTCAGCTGTTCCAGCATACTCTTTGGCTCTAACTCGGCGAAGTCGTTCAAACGTCTTGCCGATTCCTTTTGCTTCAGGATGGGTAGGTGCCCTAGGTGCAGGTATAGGCATCCTATTAGTCATGTGTGTCATGGAAGTCATGAACTGCCCAAACATAGCTTGGACGGCTGGGTTCCCCATGTCAGTTGGATTTAACTGAGGTGGTTCAAATACAGGTTCTTCTCTATCTGGGTCTCTTGCACCTCTTCTGGGTGCAGCAACACTACTCTCTGCAACATGTTCCTCGTATGCCCCAGACATCCTTAGTTTTATCTTCTCTTGTTGTAAGCAGAAGACACTATCAGATTTACTGGAAAACACTAGAATAAACTCAACAACCTAAGTCCTATGTCTCTGTAGACTCAGCGAACCTAGAGCTCTGATACCACTAAATTGAGATGACCGAACTGATAAAACATGAGATGAACTTAAGAGGAAGCGATTAACTAATATAAACTAACGCGTAAGCATTTCATTAGCAGCAGAAGTAATAAAAATCACTAGAAATTAAAACTTTTTCATAAAGGAACATGATAAGTTGTTTACAGACTGATCCATCATTACATCTCTCTGATGTCACAACTTGAGTATTACAAACATTAACTACCTTGTTAGCTGTACAAGGTAAGATACAAAATCTCGAGGCATTAAGCCAAAAATATCAGATCTACTTTTAAAACATCTAAAGACTCCTAGGACCTGAGAGTACAGAGATGACACATAGGACATTCTATCTACAGACTTGACAGACAGTGTCTCCACCTGAGGGTCACTGTTGTCCTTGATTGTGCTGTTGCTGTTGTTGCTGCTCACCCACTTAAGGGTTTCTTCCTCTTCTTCAGAGATTACCTAAAATTTAATCCCACGGGGGTGAGACAATTGAATAATTGTCCCAGTGAGAGTTATAATTCTCAGCCAGAAGCTTTGTTATTGCACTTAGAGGAATAATACTAAGCAATAAAATTATAAACATTCAACAACAGGTTTAATATTGTCTAAACTAAGTGAAGCAACATTCTTTTAAGCAATCATTTCAATTATAACTTAATTGAATGACAAAACATATATCAATAAGGAAGACATGTGTACTAGTTATGTAGCTAGAACACTATAAACAATGTAACATCATTCATTGTTTTTCGTAGTTCAACCTAAGCAAATATGCTACACGGCTGATTACATATTACAAACATGATTATGCCCTGAGGAGATGAGTTACACCTCTCATACTCCAACCGATCATTATGAAATCGCCATCGGTACCATACATAGGTCATCAGAAGAGTCGGATTCCTAT
The DNA here is from genome assembly GCA_963693085.1 of Alisma plantago-aquatica. Classification (NCBI taxonomy): domain Eukaryota; kingdom Viridiplantae; phylum Streptophyta; class Magnoliopsida; order Alismatales; family Alismataceae; genus Alisma; species Alisma plantago-aquatica. The sequence goes on along the minus strand of OY856410.1, from coordinate 810,999,829 downwards.
GACCTCATCATCCTCAGTCAGTGTGAGGAACAACATGCAGGACATCTTGTGTCTCTGCTATAATAGCTTTCCAGGGTATTCTGGCAACTTCGCTATTAGAGTTACAGTGGTGTGTTGTACTCTCTTCGCCATTGAGGGATTTCTTGTTTATCTCACATCGATACGGCATTAAAAACATCATTGGGAGATTAGTATTACATCATCCCGTTATAAACATATAATGAAGGATTGGGAGATTACTGGTACATCTCACATCAATTTCTTCATTAGGACGTAAGGATATTCACGTCCATAACCCCCACATACTCAAAAGTATTCTCTCCAGGAGTTCCTTTAGGAAAACCTATTTCACCATCATTTAGCTTCTGACAATGATGGATCTATGGTCAGGGCTCTACATGATATCATTATACTTGATTATTTAAGTACATTATAGCATTCTTTTATCATCAGGCATGTTTTCAAACATAGACCAATAAGACAATTGGTATAAAGAAAGAGTACTAACTGTATCAAGTGCTTATCACATTTGTTAATATTGGGATGTTAATCCCTAACCATCTCATCATTGTGATTCAGGATCATAGGTGTTCAAACCCTTAGATTATCAAAACACTTGTTACCAAGTAACATATTATTATCAAGTCATTTAACAACATGACCTTGATTGTAACAATGTAGATATCTTTCATGGCTCATACAACCTATCAATCTCATATGTTACCTCTTACTGGGCAACATAGCATATCATTACTTTTAATGCTTATAAAGTGCTTTCAATGAATATGACATCATAACCCTTACCTGGCTATGATTACTTCTTGGAAAAGACCTGCATGGTTAACACAATTGATAACATGCACATTGTATCTATATAAGTACAATATAAGTTCTTTTCAATTTTTGATATAGAACACCACGTCCATGCTATTTTGCACGGTTATGCAAGAGTATGCCACCACGGCCGTGCTTCATTGCATGGTCGCGCCATAGAGGATCCACCACGACCGTGTCATATCACCACGGCTGGTTCTTAGGGATAGATTTCCTTTTTAATTCAATTAGGGTTATTCAACCCCTTTATCTTACAAAGGCATAATGATTCTTTATTTCATACTCAAGTATAGAGTTTCATGCTTAAAGGCATAATCCAAAATTAGGGTTTACTATTCATGCCATCACATTACCCTAGATTAGGGTTTACTATTCACATTACATTACATTACCCTAGATTTAGGATTTACTATTCAATTTATAATGAATTAAGATCATACTATCCTCATGTATGAGTATTATTTCCATTAATGCTCTCAATTAGGTTAAGATTCATCAACCATCATAATTAAGATTTCCATGATCTCACCATGAAGGATCATACCCTAATTAGATGTATCCATACATATTGGAAGTTTATTACTTAATTCTCATTTATATTAGGAGTCTTCTCTCTCCTCTTACTATTAGGTGATGTTTACATCACTCTTAATTAGGTTAAGTCAAAACAACACTGACATTATGGGTTATGTCATTACTATTGTGGTCATTAAGATTCACTTGATCAAAGGGTATAGGTTACTCTATCCCATTAAGGGTACTTTTGTAATGTCCACTATTGATCATAAAATGCATCAAGCCACTAATTTATTGGTCCCTTAGTCACTTTAGGTATTTACAGGGTTTAGGTTTATCAACTACTAAACCACCTTGACCACTAAGGCATTAAACATTCTTGACCCCAAACGGTCTTGCCCTTCAAACCCCCAAACAGTTTTGAAACCGTTTGGTGGTGTTGACCGTTTGTTGACTTTTGAAACCGTTTGAAGAAATGTACACTCAAAACCATTTTCCCAAGATGAGGTGAAGACCATTTGGTCTTGTTGACCGTTTGGTCAGGTTTGACTTTGAAACCGTTTGAACAAAACCAACCTTGAAACCGCATGGGCACCAAATGGTTTGAGAACGTTTGGTCCCAAACGGTCTTGAGATCGTTTGGTCCCAAACGGTCTTGAGACCATTTGGACTCAAACGGTCTGGGGACCATTTGGTCCCAAACGGTCTTGAGACCGTTTGGTCCAAACCATCTCAAAACCGCATGGACCAAAAAGTATCTCAACCATTCCAATTGAGTTAGGGTTTCCAATGTTGAACCCCTCAATCGTTCATGCACTTGTTAGCCACTTATCCAATGAGTTAATTAGGTCAACCCTCTACTGTTTTGACACTCAATTGACCCTCAATTGATCACCAATTACAGCTTGGATCAATTGAATCAGGGTTTGGAATCGATCACCCTTCAACATGTATCAACATGAGTCTAATTGATATGAACCCATTGAACCATCATTCAATTTGGTCATGACCTGACCCAAAATGGTCTTGAGATCGTTTGTATGACCTCCAAATGGTCTTGAGACCGTTTTCTCAAGTCAACATAAAAAACGAACTCAAGTTATTAAGGTTTGGCTTATAAATTTGATCATTAGGTCACTAATCAATTGCACTTCAATCTAGAGCCTTTGGATTTGTAACTACTTGACCATAGCCAACCCTAGACCTCCAAATGGTCTTGGGTGACCCCAAACGGTATTGGGATCATTTGGACATCCTCCAAACGGTCTTGAGATTGTTTTCCCATGATTTCCTCAAAATCCAAGTCATTATATAAAGGGTTGAACCCTAGATTTGGTCACAAAATCAGCACTTAGTTATTTAACAATTCAATAACATTGGACCCTCAATTGGTCAACCCCTCTTAACCCTAGACCTCCAATGGTCTTGGGTGATCACAAAATGGTCTTAAGACCATTTGGACCACTCAACCCAAACTTCAACAAGATTGCATCATTGAAATCAGCAATTAACCCGATTAGGGTTTAGAGGGTTGATGTGCCTTCAATTGGTGATTTGCTTGGCATTAGATGACGATTTTTCATAGGTGATTAGTCCATTATGTTTACAACAGACCTCCAAATGGTAAATGCCTGGTTAACTCATCCAAACGGTCTTGGACTAGTTGCTCCCAAATGTTCTTGTGAAACTGTTTGCTTTCAAATGGGTTTTGAAACCGTTTGCTCCAAACGGTCTTGCAAACCGTTTGAGAAAGAGGTAGGGAGACCGTTTGCTAAAGTAGATTTTAGGATAAACTTTGGAAATAACGTCATCATATTCTACCTCAAGAACAGGGACTGTTCTTCACGGATTTTATAGCAAGAACACTTAGAAGTGTCTAAAGGAAGAAGAACAAGCAATAATTCTAAGGAAGGAAGATGCAAGATCAAAACTTAACGGTTAGAGTTAGAAAACCCACCTTAGATCTGATCTAGAGCTCCAAGATCCGTATCTTTAATGGTGGCTTGAGTTCCAAAGGTTGCCCAAGGTCCGTTCCTCAATGCTTGGATGAAGAAGAAGGCTAGAAAGAAGATTTGTGTAAGGAAAATCTAACAAACCAACCTTGTAATAAGATTTCCACCATGAATTCGGGATAGATGGTGGTCAAAGCTTACCCAAATAAGCTTGGTCGTCCTCCTCTGCTCCTGAGCTTCTCCTTAGTCGGCCAAAGCAAGAAGATGAGGAAAGGAATGAAGGGAAACGATCCCTTGCTTTGGAGGAAAAGGTTGCTTATATATTTTTGGTATATTTTCAAGGCAAAAAGGATTTTATCTTTTATTTCTCAAATATCCACCAAGTCATCCTATAATTCTTGGCCACATTTTCTTTATTTTATCCTTATACAAAACTCCTTCCTTATCCAAGATTACAAGGAAAAGAAACCAAACACCTTACTAAGTTATACATGTATAAAGGCCATTTTGCTTAAAACTTGGTTAATTAAATATTAAGGTTATCTTTCTTATTTGGTCATTCAAATGAGGCGCCCTCCTCATTATCCTTAATCTACTTGATGTCAAGAGTCATGAGAGATACTCTAGAGAGTATATTTTACATTTTTCACCCTAGGTTATGGGTAAATTGCACTTTACACCAAAACTAGGTTTTAAAGCATAAGGATTGCTCTACAAGCTATATCTTGGTGTCCAAACTTATGGAATCCATACCCCCATATCATATACACTCTTATGATGTCTCAACATCAGAGGAACATCTTAACATGTGCAATTTGCAAGTTAACCCCTCTAATAGGATAATTTGCACTTTAGTCCAGAATTAACAAAACAATATTACAACATTATTCAAAAAGGACTGAAATGGAAGTATATGTTCCTCAGAAGCTTTAATTACATTACACAAGATAGCCACAAGTATCTAATTACATATTTAAGCAAAATACCTAGGGTTAATTCATAACCCAGGTCAGGGATGTTACATATACCCAGAGAGACAATCATATGATGATTGTAATGCATATCTTGTAAATTATTGGATTACTAATAAAGGCAATCTTCCAATTTATTTAGTTTTATTCAGTTATGACATACTAATGTAACATAATAAATGTCTAAAGAAAGATATTACTCAATGATGTATGTCTTCAGGTTGAGGAAATGAATAATGAGATCATACATATGTTAAGAGTATATGCATTCTTGTTATGTCCCTAGTCGGATGTTATTGTGGAAAGCTGATAGAAAACAATAAAACATAAGACTAGAGTGTGTGTTGGTTGGTGACAGAATATTGTTAGTCATGATATGTGATATCAAACAAAACACACAGATACTTGTTGGAGAACAGTGTATGACAAACACACCTTGAGAGTGATGCATGGAAACCAAGATTGGTAGTTAGAATCATCTCTCATAGTGATGTTGGTGTGGTTCTTAAACCAAAAGTCGCTACACTCATCACATGTTATTCAATGTACTTTGGCATCATCCACCATGACCTTGAATAAGGGTTGCCATAAAGGTGGTGCCCGGGTCCATTTTGACACATGTGGATGGTTGTGTGTGATGTGATGGGATTTGTCCCTCCTATAGGGGTTTGATATCCTGGCTACTTAATAAGAAAGACTGAGAAATGCATGGTCATGCTCATGTGAGTTAATATGTGATATTGAGCTTACACATATCTCAGACAGTCTGCTCTAATTTAAGGAACATGAACTGAATCTTGAAGAGGATGGTGATTCCATGTCTCAAGTTCAATCTAGATATTAGTGACAACGGAACTATACAATCACTATAACACCAATCATGATTTGTAGGTTGAAGTTGTTCTCCAACTTTTTAATTACTGGGGTAGCAGTGATGTCTTGCTAGATACCACTCATTGCTTGTGATGTCATAAATTAGTTATGGACATTTACTGCTAATGTAAGTTGGAACCTATAGGGTCATACACATAAGATATACTTAGAATAGGAGTTTATTCATGAATGTAGTTTAAACTTGATTAATAAAGTGTTAGGTATTCAATTTAAACAACAATGGCTGGAAGTTGAGTGAATGGATTGTGAACTGACCAGTTCAAATGTTAAACTAACTGATTCAAGTGTCAGGTCAATTGAACCAACATTAACAATTAGATCCATGATACGACCAGATCAGAAAGTCAACTGATCGGCTCAGATCGGTGAAATAATGCTTCAAGTTGTGAAATGACCACTTGGTTGATCAATTCAATTGGATAAAATTTGATGTTGACTTCATATTGTGCATTAATAAAAAATTAATTGTTAATATAATTGTGAATTGGTAACAGAGTGAAATGACCAGTTCAATTGTTCAACCAATCATCTCATGAGTGAACCGTGTGTTTCACTAGTGAACTGACTGGTTCAATGCTCATAGGTTTCAAACAGTTCATGAAATTCCGTCTTTTCAACTCCCACTCAGACTGGAACCTGGCCCTCCTATAAATATAGGGGTACTGGGGAACTTCCAGAGATACAACAATAAGCTTTGGCTATTGTTGTCTTCTCATAGTTGTGGTAACATGAGAACCTGAGTAAGTTCTCCCCATCAAAGGGAGGAACAATAAGGGACAAACAATTATTAAAGAGCAAGTTGATGCTAGCACGTCGACTAAGAGGGGCAACTCCTTCATGTCCATTCATCTAGAATGACAAGAATTCCCATTGGTCCATTGGACTACTATAGAGGTGAGGAGGTTATTGTCACCTAGTGGGAGGAAAAAGTCAACCGCCGCCCATCGTGATCAACTAGGAGGCCGACGTTGACAGACTTCAAGGTGCAACTTGAATAAAGGTGCACACTACTAGAAGGATTTGTCACTAGACTTACTCCATGACTAGATATAAACACGCAACCCTATTTCCCATTATATAGTTGTTGACTCTATCTACTGTCTAAGGGGAATATGACATTATTTTTTTCATTTCCATTGTCATATCTATCATGATATTTCCTAATAGTGGTATCAGAACCACATCAAATTACTACGTTTTGAGATTTAATATATATGATTAGATTATGGTTTTGATCATTTATTTATTACATGTGATGCTAATATTTAAATTATTAATGTGCATATCCAATTAAATAACACATATTATCACAATTCATATATTTATGATATAATATATATGCAATTTACATGTGTTGCTCTAAATTGGTGTTGATGTTGGATGTTAAGCATTGTTATGGCCAATAACCCCTAGACCCTTGTGTGTGGTTGGATGGTTGTTTTTTCCTATTTTATCTTGGTTTGTATACCAAGCATGTATCTTCTCTTCTATATGTAAAAGTATTAACTCTCTCCTTCTATGCTCCTCTCGAATGTAACTCGAGGTTTTCCTATTATCATGTAATATGTTAAATATGATTAGGATAGTTTTAATTTTTGTTTGGCAAAGAAGACGCTTAGCACTATATGAATTGTCTATTTCAGAAGATGAACCAATTGGCTAGAGGACCGAGGAAGCCAGACGACAAGATGAGACAAACTGGTTGGCCGGTAGCCCAACTGACCGATCAGAGGTGTCCAGAAGTCACTTGAATCAGATTCTAGATGACCATTGTGATAAACCAACCAATCAAATAGGAGGTGAACTGATCAGTTCAAGAGTTGAATCAATTGATCAAGATTGGTTCAAGTACAAATCTTCATCAACTATAAGTTGCTTCATATGATGGGACCTTAGGTGGTAGTAATTCCTTATGGTTGTAAGGTATTATAATAGTATGGGCATAATCATCTCTTATGTTTTATAATTGCATGTTTTTATTTGTGGGATATAACATGTATATGATATGTACTATACGTATGTGGTGATCAGATATATATGTATATAAATATAAAATCCCTTAATAAATATTATGTCTTAGATGTTTTCTATAAACAAGAAACATGAAAAACTTGATCGATTATGTGTGGGCACGCCAAGTGTGGTGTGTTGTCTATCTAATGGAAGTGTGATGGTAGTCATGTAGGCCTGCCAAGCAGGATGCATCATTGTTGCATTGGGTTTTGGGTCAGACTTAACTAGGTGATCTTAATGAGATTATGTTCCAAGAAACATGCAGATGACTATGGCAAAGATTTGTGCATACCATCTATCCAAGAATTGTGTAAGATTTAATTGGCAAAAGTTTCCTACCTTAATGATTGATTACGGACATTGGTGTTGACCGGGTAGTGACTCAATTTTTTTTGGCTCGTCTCACTAGAAGGTTGTATGTTGCAATCATCTGAATTGATATGTGAGGGATATCAATTTGAACAAAATTGTAGGAGTGATAATTAATTAAAGGTCTAATTAAACATCATCAAATTTTATTTTAATCTAATCAAATTAAATCAAAAGTGTTTTGACAAATTATAAATTTTTCTTGTAGAATTAAATGGAAACCAATAACACATATTCCTTATAATCTGTACTTAAAAAGAGAAGGACAAGTTGAATGGGAATAATTTTCATGACTGATTTAGGATGTTGGGAATTGTTCTCAAATAGGAGCAAAAGATCTATGTTCTGGAGACACAAGAGCCAAATGAACCTACTCCCACTATGCCTAAGGCTAACAAGGATGTGTATAAGAAGCACTCTGAGGATGTCATAGATGTCAAATACCTAATGGTGTGGTCAATGAACTATGAATGGCACTGACAACATGAGAATATGGATGTGATTGAGATGGTAACACATCTTAAGAACATGTATCAAGATCAGGAAAGATAAGTGTGAGAACCCATTACACTAAATGAGATTACTTAAAACATAAAACACAATCAATCACCAATTAACCACATACCCAAAAATATGGGTAAATTAAAACCAATTTCAATGTAAGCACCCGCTCAGAAACATTTGCATAAGAGCCCAACATCTTTCTTGTATCCATATTATGCCAAGAATTTGATACAAATTGTTCTATCATCTTAGCCACAACATATATATACAGGAGAACAATAATCGTATATGCCACACAAACAAGCATTAATATGCTAACAAAAGTACAATTTATTTGAAACACCATATACAAACTTTTCCTGCCCAGACATGAGAGTACAAGGATGACTCTAGGACACACAAGATATCTAATCAACTTTATCAAAGATTCATTACTATAGCTCCTATTTGCTACCACATGTTTGTTTTTGTCACTTCGATTACCTAAAAAAATGTGGCGAACCACAAGGGTGAGACCTATGTACCAGCAAGAGATATAACCTCCAACAACATTTATTGATTACAACATTTTAAGTAATTAAATAGTTAAGTAGTTTAATCAGATATAACAAATAGGATCAATAGTAGGGATGATTGACAGAATACATAAGGAGCAGATAATAATTATCATCATTAGCCAGAGTATCACCCTTTATCTTGTTGGCAGTATAAGCAATTCAGTAGCATATGCATATCTAGCATCATGAGCAAGTCTAGTAACATAGAATCTCTATCATTATGAATAAGTCTAGCCACATAAGCATAGCTTACAACATTAGCATGTTTAATAGGTCAAACATATTAACATCATAAGAAGAGCTAACAACATAAGCACAACTATCTACATAAGCATGATTAGCAGTATATGCATCTCTAGTAATAAAGGAATGATAGCATGCTAAACATAACTATCAATATGATATATCTAGCATCATGATCATAATCAGCAGTAGCATTATGGTTATCAACATAAGCATGGCTACTGTATGTACACATCTACAATCTTAAGTATATCTACAACATAAGTATATATACTATCTCTTAATTACACTAAGCATCATCTTTATGTAAAGATAACAATTAAGGGTTATCATCCAATGTGAAACTTCATGTATAACCCTAAACAAATATGTTGCAAGGATATATTACATCTTTTATTACACCCTAGGGAATTTGAGTCATACCATCCAAAGTCCAACTGACCCCTATGAAGGGTTATTCAGTTCCGTACAGGATCTAGGAGTGTCGGTATCCTAAGATCTCTTCCCCTCGGTCCGTACGAGTAAAAAGGCAGTGACATATCAATAAAAGCTGCCACCACAGTGACATATAGTCAAGATGATAACCACTAGTCCACCCTTGGTACAGGTCACGACACTAGAAACTAGGGTATAAGAACCCAATCACTGATGTACAACCACAGTTGTCCTCTAATCACATCATGTTATAATCACCGAGACACGACTGCAGTCGTTCTCAATCACATTATATGTATGAGGCATGACCATAGACAACCTCCACAATCTGCATTGTGGATGACAAGGATATATCCTCAACTTGCCACCCCCACATACTCAACAATATGCACTCCGAGTTTCCCTTAGGAATACTCATTTCACCATCCAGCAAGTTCTGACACTGAAGATGGTTCTATGGCACAGGGAACTACATGATTAGAGTTGCACTTGATTAGTTATGCCAATTGGGTGAATTAAGGCTGCATCAAACAAGTGTACATACAAACCCTAATTCACTTCTAGGAAGAATATAAATATCACAACTTTTAAAAGATATAAAATGTGTGATACATAATTTCTCGTCTCATCATCACATGGTACTATTCACTTGCCATTCATGAGTCCACACTAGTCATCATACTATCACAAGATATAAATCCTTTTCACAATATCATAGGGTATCAACCCTTATCAACATAAGAGGATTACACCTCATTCAGGGCTCAACCATGCCCAAAGGTCTTTAGGACCATCATACTATCACATGATATAAATCTTTTTCGCAATATCATAGGGTATTAACCCTTATAAACACAAGAGGACTACACCTCATTCAGGGCTCAACCATGCCCAAAGGTCATTAAGACCATCATACTATTCCCTACAAGATCATCATTATCTTTGCATGCCTTATAACAAGGCTCAACAACATCACTTACATATAATACACCAGATCAACATAATATTGCATTAATGAGCTAGGAGATATTCATAAACAATCATAGAAGGGTTATATTAACATTAGGAACATTCCTTTATTACATCAACATGCAATGAATCTAGATATGATTGAACCTCATCATATTCATAATGCACATATTTCTCATAAGAAAGTATCAACCATATGGCTATGACAACCACCAATTAACACATTAAGGTTATGATCATGTTAAGGATGTTATTTCACCATCAATCCATCTTATAAGAATATTAAACATGAATACTCATCTTTATCTATTTTCATTAGAGTTAGGTTCAACAAGATAAATTATATTAATGTTACCAATCATCACTTATACCCAAACCCTAACTCACGACATCCCCATTGGATCATGGATGTATAAGGTGAAGCATCACCATCAAATTCCATACTATTCAATCTCAAGTATGAACCCACACATAAATCAAGGTGTAACCATTTGGTTATAGCATACTAGGGTTTCAACAACATTAACATAGTACTTCATGATTGTATTAGTCATTCAAGGACTATTCACATCCAATTACAATCATTTAGTTATATTAAAGCTACATATAACAAGATATACCTCATTAGGGTTACATATCAACACAATATTATTATCATCCCTTCTATGCATGTTAGTGAATAGGTAAGACTACCTTATTAAGGGTAACCCTCCATTTGTTCCATCATCATTCAACCCATATCACCATACCACAACGTCACCCAGAACCATTGGATGTTTAAAAGGTAAAACCATTGGTTTCTTACATAAGTAAACATCTTGGATAAACCACCTATGAAGTCCTTGATTTGTTCTCTATAACGAGTCACCATCTAATCCTAGACATCCCTTTATTAACAACACAAAAATTCCATTGAAAGTAGGGTAAAACCCACAACCGACTGTTCATTTAAAACAAGTCATCCATTGTCAACAAGTAAGCTCCTTAAGTTGAACATATAACGAAACCCATATAAATCACATTATTAGGACCAACATATTACATTAGCCATCATTCTATTTTATTGGAGGAATAAACATTATATCTTGACCATTGGGTCAAGTTCATATATTAAAACTATCAATTACAGTATAGGTCCAACCATTGCATCAAGTTACCTAAGAAACCATTGGACTGAGTCTTAATTGATGCTAAAACTATATGATTAACTCACCATAGGTTATGGAGACCTGACCCACCATCATTAATGACCATTAAATCACCGTAGGTTGTTAGATCAACACTATATTCATTAATCAACATCAAATATCAAACTAATATCACCATTTATTGATAACATCATTAGGGTACTTAGTTGTTAATCACTAAGCTCTTAATTAGGACAAAACATGACCTAAGGGGGTGAACGTCAGTTGAAACTCTTGGTCACCACCATTAGTTGTCATGAAGACAACACCATAGGGTTGTTGCAATTGTACCATCATCGAGTCATGGGTTTATAGAAGAAATCTGCATAAAACCCTAAAATTGACCATTGGTTGATAGGTGCTTAGCACCATAGGTTGTCAAACCAACCTTATCCAAGTCATATTATACCTTAATAATAACGTGCAAATGAGTACAAGTTCATCTATAACTGAAATCAGAACAGGAAACATTATAAAAATCAAAATCCAAGTCAAGCATAGCTTTTTAGTGCCTGAATCATCATTTTCAAGCAAGAACATGGTCTAGAAAGCTTATGGTAAGCAATAAATGTGGAGAAATTTATAAAAATTGCCTCTAATGAGAATATGAAACCCCACATAGAAGAAATTTCGATCAGGTAGGGTAGAAAATCCAAGCATATGCTATGAACTCGTCCATCTAGCACCTTTCTTCATCAAATGAGCAAACCTTAAGCATGAGGAGCAAGAAAGGTAGGGTTTTAGAGCTTTAGAGAAATTTTTACATTGGAACATCAAGGTTCCAACCTGGTGGAAGGTCTAAGTAAGGATAAGAGAAAGAGAAACGGAGAATAAAGGAATAAAATAACTGCCTTGGTCAAAATCCCTAGAAGATGACCTTGGAAACCCTAGGTAGGGCTAAATGGAGCTCTAGGAGACCTTCTTCTCCAAAAAGAGGTTGTCTTCTACCTTAGAGCACTTGGTTATATAGAAAAACAGAGTGGAGTCATTTCTCCAGGTTAGAGGAAAGAGAAAGCAAGAAAATTTTTGTACTTGGGCAAGGAAGAGGTAAATATAGCCCATGGATAAGGATGGAAGCAAGCATGAGGTGTAAAAGTAGCTTCCCCATGTTTCTATGGCCTTAAACTATTAAGAATATACAAGAACACACACAAGAATCTCCGCCACCGTCCTTATAGACCTTCTTATCTTTCCTTTTTCGAATTTTCCATCCAATCACATAATTCATTAGTTATAGCTACTAAAGGTAGCTCATCCGTGAAGGGGTAAACCCTAAAATACCCTTAGAGAAAACACCTTCAAACCAATGATTAAATAGGTTCCCCATAGCTAAACAAGCACAAGAATGATGATATAATATCCAAGGAACATAATGAAAATGATAAATTGCAAAGAAAACCTCTCAATTGGGTAAATTGTAGAAAAGTCCAAAATGTGCATAAAATTACATAACTTGCTCAAACAATGTCCAAATTGGACCAAATTTGAAACTTAAGATTGTGTTATGATTTAAAAGCATATCACAAGGTTATATTAGGGTTATAATCATTAAATTATTGTAATTAAGCTTATTCAATTCATTAAGCAAGTTCAGGGGCCTTACAATAAGAGAGATATAATGTCTTCAAGGCACTGTTCAAGTGCAACATGGCAGAAGGAGATCCAATGATCAAGCTCATTGGGTATGTGGAGAACCTTGCAAGAGTTGGAATTCATTTGGGTCAAGAGTTGGCCAATGATGTGATTTTGCAGTCACTACTAGAGTCATACAGTCAGTTTGTCATGAACTACATCATGAATGATGTTGATGAGTCATTGTCAGAGTTACTTGGCATGTCGAGAACAACTGAAGCGTAGATGAAGAATGAAAAATCTATGATGATAAACAATAAAAAATGGAAGTCCAAGAACAAAGGAAAAGCTAAGAAGATTTCTAAGGCTATCCTAAAGCCCAAGTCTTTTGCACTCAAAGATAAGGGAGGGGTGAATAAGGGAGGCAATTGTCACCACTGCCACCAACCTGGACATTGGAAGAGGAATTTCCCTCTCTACCTGGATGAACTAAGGAAGAAGGAAGGGATAGAGATCTCCACTTCAGGTATATACGTTATTGAGATAAATTTGTCTACTTATTCATCTTGGATACTAGATCCCAGATATGGATCTAACATATGCTCGAATATGCATGAGATGAAAAGAAGTAAGCCTTTATGAAAGGGTGAGGTTGAATTGCATGTTGCAAATGGATCAAGAGTTATTTCTACTATAATTGGAACCTATAATTTATCTCTATCAACAAGGCTATTAATAGAGTTAAAAAACTTCTATTTTGTACTTGGCATTAATATAAACATTATTTTTGTATCTTGTATGGACAAGGATTGATATGAATTTCATATAAAAAATGTTCAATGTTCTATTTATGAAGATGAGATCTTTTATGGTAGTACCCCAATGTCTTATGGTTTTTATCTGTTGGAAATTAAGAAAAATGTTTATAACATAAATACTAAAAGATTTGAACTTGATAAATCACCTAAAAATATCTTTGGCATTGTCGTCTAGGGAACATCAATGAGAATCTCATATTTAGACTCCATAAAGATGGTTATACAGACTCTTTTGATTTCAAATCTGTAGAGACATGTTAGTCTTATTTATTGGAGAAGATGACAAAGACTCCCTTCATTGGCAATATTGAGAGGGCTAGTGATCTATTAGGACTCATACGTACTAATGTATGTGGCCTTTTTAGAACAAATGCTAGATATGGTTATCATTACTTCATTACGTTCACTAGTGACTTCGTAGGTATGGTTATGCTTACTTGATGAAAGATAAGTCAAAAACTCTTGAAAAGTTCAAGGATTTCGTGAATGAAGTACAAAACCAACATGGTAAAAATATCAAGGAACGTTTTTCTCATTGAGGTGGAGAATACTTAAGCCAAGAGTTTGAGGACCTTCCCCGATGCCGTGGTATCGTATCACAATGGACTCCACATGGAACACCACAACACAATGGTGTATCAGAAAGAAGGAATCACACATTGCTAGATATGGTGTCAATGGTGATTTTACCTGATCTTACCACTTCCTGATAGGGTTATGCCCTAGAAACTACCGTGTTTACACTAAACTATGTACCGTCAAAATCAGTTCAAAAGACACCATATGAGATATGGTACAGAAAACATTCCAATGTGTCTTTTATGAAGATTTGGGGTTGTGAAGCTTATGCGAGAAAGAAGCTTTTCGAAAATCTTGGACCCAAATCGGTTAAATGTTATTTTGTTGGATATCCTAGGGAAACCAAAGGATATTACTTTTGTACACCATCAGACAACAAAGTGTTTGTTGCTAGGGATGTTGTTTTGCTAGAAAAGGAATTCATTTCCAAAGGAATCAGTGGGAGTAATGTAGAACTCAAAGAAGTTTGAGACCAACAAGAAAGCACTGAATCTATAGAGGTATAAGAGGAACATAGAGAGTAACAAACCATTGTGGAATCTCAAATTCCTCATGTGACACGTGAACCTCAAAGATCTAGTAGGACCTTCCTTGAGCTAGATAGATTTGGTTATCTACTAACGCAATAGGGTGATGAGTTAGTCATTGATGATGAGCCAACTTTCTACCTAGAAGTTATCAAGAGGGAGACGAGTCAATCATTGATGATGAGACAACTATATACCTAGAAGCTAATAAGGGACCAGAGTTTGAGAAATGCCTTGAGTCCATGAGCTCTAAGATGTGATCCATGTATACCAAAAAGGTATGGACCATGGTGGATCCACCTGAAGGGGTAAAACCGATAGGGTGCAAGTAGGTATTCAAGATGAAGACTGACATGGATGGTAATGTACAAACTTACAAAGGTCTATTGGTTGTGAATGATTTCACACATGTTAAAGGTGTTGAATATGAAGAAATATTTTCTCCAATTTCCATGGTTGAGTCCATAAAGATCATACTTTCCATTGTACCTTATCATGACTATGAGATCTGGCAGATGGATGTTAAAACCATATTCCTTAACTGGAATCTTCTCGAGGATGTTTCCATGAAACAACCTGAGGGTTTTATAAATCCAAAGGATGCAAATAAAGTCTAAAAACTACAAAGGTCAATCTATGGATTGAAACAAGCATCTCAGAGTTGGAATCTTCAATTTCACAAAATAGTCAAAGAGTTTGTCCTTAGTCAAAATGAAGATGAACCATGCCTTTAAAAGAAGGTTAGTGGGAGCATGATTGTATTCCTCATATTGTATGTGGATGGCAAACTGTTGATGGGGAATGAAATCCCTACTTTGTAGATGGTAAAAACCTGGGTAGGAAATACATTTTTTATGAAGGACTTAGGCAAAGCATCTAATATCTTAGGAATCAAGATCTATAGAGATATATTTAGAAAACTTATTGGGCTAAGTCAAAGCACATATATTGACCAAGTGTTGAAGAGGTTCAACATGGAGAAATCAAAGAGAAGAAACTTTACCATGTCTCATGGTGTTACTATCTCTAGAGCTCAATGTACCAATTCTTGTGAAGAAAGGGAGTGCATGAGTAAGATTCCATATCCATCAACAATTGGATCTATCATGTACACAATGTTAAGTGCTCATCCAGATGTCTCATATGACTTGAGCATGATGAGAAAATATCATTCAGATCCTAATAAAGCTCACTGGACTTCCATGAAGAACATCCTTATATAGTTGAGAAGAAATATTGATCAACTCCTTGTCTACGACAGAGAGGAAGAGTTGGTGGTAAAAGGTTACACAGATGCAAGCTTCCAAACTGACAAAAATGACTATAGATCATAGTCTGGATTTGTTATTTACTTTAACATGGAATTGTAAGCTCAAAGAGTTCCAAGAAAGAGACACTAGCAGATTATACAACAGAGGCCGAGTATATTGTTGCAACTATGCAGCAAAGGAGGCTATTTGGATAAACAAGTTAATTTATGAACTTGGAGTTGTTCCAAGCATCAGGAATGCAATTGAGCTATATTGTGACAACAATGGAGCTATTGCACAAGCTAAGGAACCCAGATCGCATCAGCATTCCAAGCATATACAAATGTGGTTCCATCTCATATGAGAGATCATACATTAAGGAGATGTGTAGATTTGCAGAGTACCAACTAAGAGCAATATGACTGTCCCCTTAAAAAAAGTACTTTCATAGCAGAAGCATGAAGCTCATCTTAGATCACTTGGGTTTAACTTCATGGGTGATTAGTTCTAAGTGCAAGTAGTAGTCTATTAGTATGTATGACCACAAAGCCAATCATATGATGATTGTAATATCATATCTTGTAAATGATTTGATTAATATTAAAGGCAATCTTCCAATTTTTTCAATTATGACATATGTCTTTGGGTTGAGGACCTGAATAATGAGATCATACAAATGTAAAGAATATGTGCATTCTTGTTATGTCCCTAGTCGGATGTTATTGTGGAAGGCTGATAAACAACAATAACACTTAAGACTAGAGTGTGTGTTGGTTGCTGATAGAATATCATTAGTCATGATATGTGATAGCAAACCAAAGACATAGATACTTGTTAGAGAACAATGTATCAGACAAACCCATCTTGAGAGTGATGCATGGGAACCATGATTGTTATTCTGAATCATCTTTCATAGTGAGGGTGGTGATGTGGTTCTTAGACCTGAAGTCACTACACTCATCAAGTTGTTTGATGTACTTTGACATCATTCATCATGACCTTGAATAAGGGTTTCCATAAAGGTGGTACTCACATTCATTGTGACACATGGAGATAATTTTGAGTGATATAGATGGGATTTGTCCCTCCATGAGAAGTTTGATATCATGTCCACTTGATAAGTGAGACTGAGAAATGCATGACCAAGATCATGTGAGTAAATATGTGATATTGAGATTACATATATCTAAGACAGTCTGCTCTAGTTCAAGGAACATGGATTGAACATTGATGAGGATGGTGATTCAATGACTCGATTTCAATCAGGATATTAAAGACAAAGGAACTATATAATCACTCTGAAACTAGTAGCAGATTGTAGGTTGAAGTTTTTCTCTGTCTTTCTGATTACTTGGGTAGCAATGATGTCTTGTTAGATACCACTAAATGTTTGTGATTCCATAAATTAGTTATCGACATTCATTACAAACACAACTTGGAACCTATAGGGTCACACACATAGAAAACACTTGGAATAGGATTTTATTCACGAATGTAGTTTAAGCTTGATTACTAAAGTGTTAGGTATTCAATTTAAACAATAATAGCTAAAAGTTGACTGACTAGACTGTGAACTGACCAGTTCAAGTGTTGAAACAATTGATTCAAGTGTCAGGTCAATTCAACCAACATTGGCAACCAGATCCATGAGATGACAGGTTCAACAAGTGAACTGACTGGCTCAGATCAGTGAACCGACCGATTCAAGTTGTGAACCGATATTTGGTTGATCAATTCAATTAGATCAAGGATTGATGTTGACGTCATGTTGTGCATGAATCAAATATTAATTTCTAATACAATTGTGAATAAGAAACATAATGAAACAACTAGAGAAAGTGTTGAAACAATTGTCTCATTTGTGAACGGAGTGGTTCACTATTGAATTGCCCAGTTCAACATTTAGAGGTTCTAGAACATTCATGAAATTCCTTCTCTTTATCTCCCATACAGACTTGAAACCCTGACCCTGACCCTCCTAAAAATAGAGGGGTACTGGGGGACTTCTAGAGATACAACAATAAGCTCTGATAATTATTGTCTTGTCACAATTATGGTAATGTGAGAAACTGAGCAAGTTCTAGCCGTCAAAGGGAGGAATAACATGGGAGACACAATTGTGGGAGAAAAAGTTGACTTTAGCACATCAATTACGAGGGACAACTTCGTCCTGTCTGTTCATCTAGAATGACGGGAGTTCCTAATGGTCCTTGTTGACCACTACAGAGGTGAGGGGGTTGTTGCCACTTGCTAGGAGGATGAAGTAAATCCTGATTCCTGGTGATCAACCAGGAGGCCGACTGTAACATCCCTGACCTGGGTTATGCTTTAACCCTAGGAGTTTTGATTAAGAACGATAATTATATGCTTAATATTACCTTATTAAAAGTAATTAGGGTTTAAGAGGAACTTATATTTCAATTTTAGTCCTTTTGGAATAATGTTGAAATAATGTTTTACTTGATTTGGACGAAAGTGCAAATTACCCAAGTTGAGGGGTTAAATTTCAAATTGTACATGATAATATGTTCCTCATGTGTTGAAGCATCATGAGAATTAATATGATGCAGAGGTATGGCTTGGGAGAAGCCTGAGTACCAAGAAAGAGCTGATAAAGCAATGTTTGTGTATTAAAACCTAGTTTGGTGTAATGTGCAATTTACCCAAAACCCAGGGTTCAATATGAAAATTACCAATTCAAGAAGGTACCTAATGTATCTTGTCATCATGTTGAGGCAATAAAATGAGAGGGGAACCTCATTTGAATTAAGTTGGAGGAGAGAGAATCTTGATATTAAAATAATCAAGATTTAAGCATAAAGGGAACTTTAATTCTTTTTAATGCAAAAAGAAATATATTAATTGAAAAGCCCGTCAACAAAAAGTTGAGGGATGATTTTGTAAAGGGTTTTTATGAGCTTGTGCCTTGAAAAGGCACGAAAATATCCAAGGGAGTGGATAACTCACTCACAATTTTATAAGAAAAAGAAGTATCCACTCACATATGGATATTAGTATAATATGATTTAAGGTGCTTAAATTACTTTTCTTTAAATCATGGACAATTGAGAGGAATAAAATGCAAACAATATAGCCTCGGATTCAAGGAGTTGAGGGGGAAGAGGCGGCACTATTTTTGGGATTTAATGAATTTTTATAAGGCATTTTCTCTCGCCTTGAATTTCTTATAAAAAGACCCTTTACAAGCCGAAACAAAGGATTTTCCGTTTCCACTTCTTTCCCTTGCTTGGAAAACGACCAAAAGAGCTTTGGAGGATCAGGAGGACGACCCCCAACCTGTTGGTAAGCTTCTTGACCTCCTTTCACCTTGAATCCATTAAGAAAATCGAAAATCAATACATGAATTCTTCATATCTTGATCCCCTCTTTAATTCTAACCATTCCTTTTCACTCAAAGCTTGAGGACGAGCCTTGGAATAGTGAAAGGAGTTGCATCCACCATTGTTGACGTGAGCTTGAAGCTTTGGAGCTCAATTGGAGGTGGGTTTTATAACTTGAACCCTTAATATTGCTATTGCTTTCAATTCCATATCAATTGATGATCCTTTCCTCATTTCCAAAATTTAATTTGGTTGATGGATGCAATCACCATGGAAATCACAGAAAACTTCATGGGTTTGGAGCTTGATGATGATGACATCATCATAAGCACACACCTCTCCAAATATCTCTTGCAAACAGTTTCAACCAAATGGTCCAAACGGTTTTACCAAACAATTTGGAGACCAAACAGTTTCCAAACCGTTTGGAGACTTGAACCCCAAACCATTTAGAGGAGTTGACCATTTGTATGGGTTGACCATTTGAGGTCTGAACCCTAGTATGTGTTGGATGATGATCCAATGGATCCAATTGATTAACTCAACATATGGCACTACTACAGAAACAACCTTTGGTGTCGGTTGTTTAACCCCCTTTGGCGTCGGTTTCTGAGCGACGCCTATGTGGGCGCCGCTAAAGGTCGAACACTTCGACGTCAGTTTTTTAACCGACACCTATAATACATATAGGCGTCAGTCTTTTAGTAGATAACCGATGCCAAAAGGGTTCGCGCCATAGAAAACGGCGTCATCTAGGACACATTCTGCGTCGGTTATCTACTAAAAGACCGACGCCTATATGTATTATAGGCGTCGGTTTGACACGAACAGCCGACGCCATTTCCAGTACGGTTGTTGCCACATTAGGCGTCGGTTTTGTTCAGAAACCCGACACTGTAGGTCTTTGCTGACGGTTTTCTGTAAATAACCGAAACCTTTATATATATATATATATATATTTTCATATCAGTTTGCAGGCCTGCTGTGGCTGGTCAGTAGGATGAGAACCTGCAGTTTAGTTTTCTGAACTGTAGGTTTACAACATCCATTGATATCAGCCTACAAATAGGCCACAAACCTGCAAAAGTCCCAAGGAAAATTTCACACAAGTAGATACATTCATACATCAATTCAATTCTCACATTCACACATACAGAAACATTCAAATACATGTATTAACATTAAGAAATATTCATTTACAAAGTATCATTCATTATCGCTATCAACATCCCAATTATATCTTACAGTTGCCACTGCTTGTATGGCTTTTGCCCATTCTTCTCTTATTTCATTTAATGCTTCCATCGTATATGGAGCATGTATATTTTTTAAGCGTTTACCTATAGTGTTGTCAATTTTAAACACCTGCAAAGAGAATGATGTATATATATAAGTAATAATATAAAAATAAGATTGATATATTTCATACTAACTAATGAGACTATATATAATACCTCATGTATGGTATCAATGTCCAATGCGGCATGTTTGATAATCATCTGCATAAATCGCATCACATAGTATGCGCATACCCAACCATTGTCTTGTGTAGCACACTATAAATTGAAACATACAAAATAATACAACTAAGCACAATTCACATCAATAATATATACATTGGAGTCGGGAACTTACTTGTATGTTCTGCCAATTTATTGGCTGGTTCTTTTTCCTTGGGACCGTTCCTCCAGCCTTTTTGAATGCATCTAAACCCCTACATGTTAATATAACACAATAATTACATAAGTAAATAGTAATGTAATAACATATGTTAACAGATACAAAAATGAAATATTTCTCACCAGAATAATGACATTCTCATTACGTGTCCAATTTTAGTGTTTAATGTACTTCCCGCGGGATATAGATAATAAACAGTGAATGTCTCAGGGACAATAACTAGTAACTCCCAATGTCTACCGCTAGAGGTAAAAAGTTAACAATTAATAACTCAAAATGCACAATAAAAATGGAATTTTCTTAAGTCCAAATTATAAATAAAGTAAACTTACTTGACATTGAATGGAGCTATTATTATCGTCTTCTTTTGCTGACAAAATATTGTAAAAGCATCTATACAGTATTGTTGAACACTATCAGGGTCTTTAGCTACCATACTAATCAATGATGGAATCAAAAATCCCACATGATCAAATGCAAATTGTTTGCAATGATCTTCGACTAAGTAGCTGCAAAACATGTATTACGTATGCATTAATATATAAGAAACCAGATCACCGGATCTTACACAAGGTATATGGATGTATAAACAAGATCTCACCTTATCCATGTCTCTATCATTGATGTATTCAGCCAATCATACATAAACAGCTCAATAATATCTTGTATAAATAAAGAGCTATCGTATGATTGACCTGCATAATCTGCATCTAAAGAAACAATTATCAGGCAATGTATATTATGTGCCCGTAGCCAACATGCCATTCCCCTACAAGCAGGACCTAACGGGTATGTTAGGTGAGTTGGAACCCAAGTTGGTAATGCGGGAAGTGGAGGTGGAGGCCTAGGTGCTCCTGGTGTCTTCTTTTTAACCTGTATATATAATTTCAGATCAGTTGACATCATATATACACATTAACAGTCTAAATCAATGTAAATTTATCTTACAATTTCAATAGTGTAGACGACATCTGCTTTGGGCCACAATATGACCCCGCCTTCTGCCTCAGCAAGTGTATCAATATCCGGGTGGGGATATGGCAATGTAGCTTCCCTCCAATCGGGTAACACACGTAATGGGCACACACGAACGTAGCCCTGTGGCATTGGAGTCCCGTGAAACCTTTTCCCAGGAAGGGACGGGTAAGCCTGTGCCTCTGTAACAACATAGTCTTGTATTCTTAAGCGGCATGGCTTCAATGCCTACAAATTTACGTAAAGAATGTTATACATATATACATATCATCTTGAAAAGACTAGCTACAATGTCATAAACATTACTTTCAGCAGACGTGTTAGGCGATGGGTCTCCAGGATTACTCACAGTCTGTGCATCAGGAGAAGAGTGGGTCGCCATAGGCTGATTGGAAGCCTGAGATGCCTGCCACCGCAGCAATTCTTCCTTGACCTTCTCAGCAACTACATCGTTGACCTTCTTAGGAACTATATCCTCGACTCTCTTATTCTCCTATACATGGATAAAAGAAACATTAGCTTCTTATTATTGAATTTCCTTTTGCAGTAACATTCTAAAAAAAGAATAGGTTACCTCTTCTTGAGAAAGTCTCGCTCTGGGTTTGCGCTAGGATGGCCCAAAGAATGCTTTGATGCCCACACCAGCGCCTGCACCCCTAACACGTCCAGGATGCTCTGGGTTACCCAGAGCAACTGTCAATTCATCCCTTGTGCCCTGAGGGATGAACATGCCTTGTTTCCTCTGCTCGTGTAGCTCCCGCTAATCACCATCAACAGAAATTGGTAAGTTAACACCACAAATAATCAATATTCAAACGATTGCTCTAAGATTGATGTATTTTACCATTTTCACAGCCGCCTCAGCAGTTACGAGCTTCTTTATTTCACCCTTCTTGTTTTTCCTCCAAGCTATCCAGATATCATGGCGAGGCATGGGTGTGGCAGACTCCTGAGTAGAAGCAGACTCCTGAGTAGCCGCAGACTCCGCATGTAGTCTTTGGCAAACGCTTGCATAGCCTTTTGGACCCATAGTGTGGTCATGCACATTCAGTGCACGCCTTGCTTTTTGTGCGTCACTGAGGGCCTAGTTAGTATGCACATTAATGATTTGGTTAGTATCACTAAATGTTAATCTTGAATAGGTGAATACAATGTATATTAATTAAATTGGGAGTGACGCCTAATACCTTGAATTCTTCAGATTTTCTTGAAGCAACAAAATTGTCCCAATCTTCTTTGTCCAAGAAGTTCCATTGTTCAAGGGCTGACTTCTTTTTCTTATCACCCTCTTTTATGTATTCTCTGTTTAGATTTGTCCTATAATTCCTAAGCATCTTTCCAGTGCGTTGCATCACACTTTTACGATGCAACTTCTCATCCAATGCAAACAGATTCTGTAAAATAGAAATGTTATTAACTAGTATCCAAAATAGAATTGCAAATAATAGAATTTGTAATCTACAAAATAGAATTGCAAATAATAATAACTCGCGCATAAATCCTTCCATATCAAGTCTTTTTTCCCCTGAGGAACTTTATGCCAATTATCATACTTAACACCACAATGGCTCTGAGTGGTACACCCAAGATAGTTTACAAAATTATTGCGGTTCACTCCAATTGCATTTCCTCCATTATCAAACTCCACAACCAATTTGGATCCACTGCCACTAAGCGCTATTAACTTCTTCAACAAAGTGATG
The DNA here is from genome assembly GCA_963693085.1 of Alisma plantago-aquatica. Lineage (NCBI taxonomy): Eukaryota > Viridiplantae > Streptophyta > Magnoliopsida > Alismatales > Alismataceae > Alisma > Alisma plantago-aquatica. Next base: position 810,975,940 of record OY856410.1, on the reverse strand, counting down.
CCCCTTTTCTTGTTAAGTGTTTGGTGCTGCGCATCAAGTTGTTCCAGTGCTTCAGTGGGTACATGTGCATCATCAACCTAAAATTTGACAAAAATAAACACACTGAATTAGCCTAATATAGAAATATAAGATATATGACATAACTAGAAGATAATGAATTTTATAGAAATACAGGATATGTTTTTAGAACTTACATTGGTATCCTCGCCATGCTCGTCATGGAAAACATGCTCATCATGGACTTCATGCTCATCATGGACATCATGCTCACCATGGTCAGCCATCTGAAAATGTCATTAAAAAGGCAAACATTTAGCATTTGTATTAACTAGAAAAAGGAAAACATTTAACATTTGTATTAACTAGAAAAAGGCAAACATTTAGCATTTGTATAAACTAGAAAAAGGCAAACATTTAGCATTTGTATAAACATACATATCTCTAAAATTGTGATCTTTTATCAATTAACAATCCTTCATTGTGATCTCCGCGCACATATAAGTCATCATTAGATTCAATATTTTGTTGAGTTGGCAACCCAACTGAGAATGGACTGGAGTCATCATACTTATCATAGTACTCTTCTTCATCTATAGGATCTTCAATGAACTGTCTTTTACCATGAAGAACAACCGACCATTTATCATTTGCAGGATCATCGATATAGAATATTTGTTTCTCCTGTGATGCCAATATGAATGGTTCACCCTTCTCGCCAATCTTTTCAAAGTTCACCAAAGTGAAACCCAATTCATCCACTATAACTCCTTTGGTGTTATCAACCCAATTACATTTAAAGAGCGGAATTTTGAAATCTATGTAGTCAAACTCCCAAATGTCTTCAATGACACCGTAATATGACATTTTAGCTTCACGTGGACTCTTATCCTTTGCACTTGCAAAGTACATAGTCGACGCTTGAAGAGTGACCCCACTATTTTGGACGACACTCTTATCATCTTGGCGCTTTGTGTAATATGTGAATCCATTAATGTCAAACCACTTAGTAAAAGTCTTATTATGCTCTCTAACAAGCCACATTGAACTTGCTCGAGGATGTTGTCTCTTTATGAAATTGGTATGTTCCTCGATATAAACACTCACTTCGTCCATATTGTGTAAAATATACAAGTGAGCTTGTTCCAACTGCTCACGGCTGATTACTTTCATCCGTGATCCCAAAATTCCTTTGCCCTCCTCAATATTCTTGTCATTATCAGGAGTGTCATTGTGATGACCCTGAATTTTAGGTTTCTGAAACCTAAGGTAGCATTTGAGGACCGTGAAATCTAAGTTTATGGTTGATACCAAATTGATAAATTAGCTACCCAATGATGAACTCAAAACACAACTAGGGGTTGATTGGAGATATGATGTATAATTTTGACATCTAATTGACTTCTATTGGGATGGAAGAATTTTGCTAACTAATTAAATGTTTATGAGATTAAACATCCATCTAGTGATATGTTTGGATTTGAATATTATATAGTGAAGTTTTGGATATAGATAACGACCATACTAATTGGATTGAACTTGTTTGATGAAGAATTGAGGATTGATTGATCTGTATTCAAGGTTTTCACAACTATTTCTAAGTTTATGTATGAATTATTTGATAGCACGATCAAGAATTGTAGTATCAAACTTGTCGAGAAATTAGATTACTTTCAAAGGAGCCAATGCTTACATTTTTATATCATATGGCTGAGCTACTTGAAAGATACCTAGACTTGAATATTGTAGATCGAATGCTTGAAGTATGATTGATTTATACGAGTCTTTTTACCACACTACAAACCAAGCAACAAATATTTGTAGACGTCTATTAACTGAAGTTACGGGGACATGCAATGATTTTAGGGGAGGCTGAACCATCTTGACATCGTCTTCCACCTCCGTAAAGAAGGGAGCATCTAAACACTCCAAAAGGAAATATCTGCAACAAACTCACCCCAAATCTTAGATCTTATCATCATTCTAACTATTCAGGTGTAAGCACCTCATTTAGCAGACTCGGAGGACAACCCCAGTCCAGTGTTTTGGTGGCAGGAGTACGATGATCAACCTCCCTCCTCTTCCGCATCTCTAGCCGCCACCACACCATGGCCCTTACCACTCCAACAATCACCCAGCCTTAGAGCTTGAAGCTTTATGATGAGCTCGCCCCTCACACCTGGAAGGAGGAGCGATAACCAAAGCTACTGCTGGAGGTCGCACTTGCTCGATCATAGTCACGCCGGAGACATGACGACAGCGGTGCCAAGAACAAACGCATGAAGGCGTCGAGCAAGGAGGCAATGGTCCAGCAACGTGAAGCAGAGGTTGAGGAGGAGGATCTCGAGCCAACCGCTCGTTGGAGCAGACCCAGCCACACCGGCACCCATCCTGGCAGCGGCACCCTCTAGGATTTGAGTCCCAGCAGGACTCACGTGACACTGAGATGCGATGCAGCATCGAGTGGAAGAAGCAGGCGGTGCATCGGCGTATCAGGAACGGAGGAGTATGGGCACAGGCAGAGACATCTTGGAGAAGATCGCTGGAGTATCCCAGCGGTAGCAGCGAACTGAGGAGAGGGATGTCTGTCCCTCATCGGTTCCCTATTCCTCGGCTATGCCCAGGCGCTGCGGGAGAGTTGGATGAGAACCCTTATAGCAGCGGCACCTGAACCTTGACCATGAAGGAGGAACCTCCGGCAGCAATCCACGAAGACTGGTGGCATAGTTCTGAAGTCAGAGTTGCGGCAGGGTTTTCATATGTTAAGGAGGATCATCTCGCACGGTTTGCTCATCGGAGGTGAGCCCTTGCGTCGGCGCACCCTGGCAGGCTGGGAACAGAAGCCGCCGCACGCTAGCCTGAACCACGCTAATTGCGGTCCACTCAGAAATAGAAGGGAACCGGCCGATCCCAAGGAAAGAAATGTGTACTTGGAAGGGACACGTGGCGGCCTCAGATTAGCTAAGAGGTAAATATCTCAGTTAATTCATAGATCTTTGATAAATCATAGAATATAGCATGATTATCAGAAAAATAAGTATAACATACCGAAATTCTCAGAAAAATGTGTAGAATACTATAGAATGTTAATACCAAACTTTTGATCCTTTAACAATAGTAATAACATGTAAGATGTGTAATACTTGTTTAATATATAATAAATCTAATATGAAGACCTAAAATTACGAGAAGGCATCAATAAGTCTAAAATATGTCATATAATCCATATGAGGTCAGTTATGATCATTCTTGGACATGTAATGATGTTATTTGATTAATATGTTGCTATTTAGGGATTTTAACACTAAATGAAATGTAATAAATGCATGCATGCTCAATAAATGATAAGATTTACTAAAAACCCTCATATCAGTATCTGGAAGATATTATGTAAAGATGGGATCAGTTTCATACACAAAATTCAAGTTATATGAAGATGGCCATTAATGCATGTTATGAAACCATAATCTTGGTTAATGATGCAACCTAGGGCTAATATGTGCACATTAAGGATATGGAACCTAATGTTCGGACGATGAACTTTGATAATGAGATGTAATCTGGAAAATGACATCAGTATGACAAATCTAAGATAAAAAGACAAGTAATAATGTATATAACATAATGAGATAGGCAAACCCTAAAACAGATATAAATAGGGTTAATGATGATGAGAACCTGATGATAGTATATGATCTTGTCTTAATCAGGTGAAGACCAGATATGTAGATGATCCAGAATGTAAATAGGAATCTCTGAACTCAGGTACGTGGGATTTATAAGTATATGACTAGTTTTCCATGGTTGTTAAAAGTATTGTACTTGGATGCAATTACTTTATATATGTGTGCTTGGATGAAACTCTATAGTGTATTTTCCTTTTCCGACAAAAACTCTAAATATAAGATGAAAGGTTAGATGGATTGTAGCTACATGCACTGCCTAATGCTGGATGTATGTGCCTAACATGGATGTATGAAATCTGGCCCATGTTAGATGTATGTATCCCTCTCTTTTTCTTCTCTATGGCCCACATTAGATGTATGTTGAAAAGGTGCTTGAAGTAGTACAATTGCATCAAATGACATGTTAAAAGGAATGTTTACCTGATTATCGCTTTAAATAATGTTTTCTTTTACTCTTTATTTCTCAAGTTATTTCAATTATGCAAACATATTAGTATGTATCTTTCTACCCACGTACACAACACCTTGTGTGTTGATTCGTTGTTTCACGTATGTTTTAGGTTCAGGGATAACATGGGAGGAAAAGTACAGGATGTGAGAAAGTTGTTCAGGTTGTACCTATTGTGAAGATCCTAGTTAGCATACATGTTCTTAGATTGTAGAATTTTCATTCAATATGTAATTGTAAATCATGTATAATAATTCATGTTGTATAAATTTACATGTTGAATGTTGAGAATGTTATGGTTGTATGTTCATGTATGTGTATTATGCTTCCACATCGCTTTCTGATATGATTGGATGATGTTCTCGGATTCTGACCTCTCATTCCCAATAGGGTTTGGAGGAGTCAAAATCCGGGGACGTCACAGTCATTACCACTGAGAAAGTCATTGCAAAAATCCATAACCTCTCTCGCCACATAACCTTCAATAATACTCCCTTCAGGCCGATAATAGTTTTGAACATCACCTTTAAAAATGCTCATGTATCGTTCGAAGGGATACATCCAATGCAAGAAAACTGGTCCCAACATTTTCACTTCTCTAGTCAAGTGGACAACAAGATGTACCATGATATCAAAGAACAAAGGAGGGAAATACATCTCAAGCTGACATAGGGTAACAACCACTTCTCTTTGCATATTATCGAGAGTATCAGGGTCAATAACGTTGCTGCATAGACTGTTGAAAAAGAAACAAAGTCTGGTAATTGCAAACCTTACATGCTTCGGCAATATAGATCGTATTGCCACGGGCAATATTTGTTGCATTAGAGTGTGACAATCATGAGATTTAAGACCTATCAACTTCAGATCTTTCATTGATACCAATCTATGGATGTTGGATGAGTAACCATGTGGCACCTTAACATTTACCAAGCATTCACAAAAAGTTTTCTTCTCCTTTCTAGACAACGTGTAACAAGCGGGAGGTAAGTATGTTCTTTTATTACCCATTTCACGTAATTCTGTTAATTCTGACCTTATTCCCATTTCACGTAGGTCCAGTCTGGATTTTATCCCATCTTTAGTCTTACCTGGTATATTTAACAGAGTACCAATGATGCTATCACAAACATTTTTCTCAACGTGCATTACATCGATACAATGCCTAACTGTCAAAGAACTCCAATAAGGAAGATCTCTAAATATTGACTTCTTCTTGAATGAAGAATTGTCACTCCGTGTGGCCATACTACATTGTGATTTCTTACCAAATTCATTGACAATGTCTTTTACTCTTGCATAAACAACATCCCCTGGTATAGGTTTAGGTGCACTCCGTTCATCATTCCATCCATTGAATGCTTTGCGCTTCCTACGATACAGATGGAATTTTGAAAGAAACCTTCGATGACCAAGATATACAGTCTTGCTGCCATGTTTTAGTCTTATTGAATCAGTGTTTTCTTCACATATAGGACACGCTTTAGCTCCTTTGACACTATATCCAGACAAATTCTCATATGATGGAAAGTCATTAACAATGCAAAACAACATAGCGTGCAAACGAAATGTCTCTCTTACTGAAGCATAATATGTCATCACACCTTCAGCCCAAAGTTTCTTTAAGTCATCAATCAAAGGTTCAAGATAAACATCGATATCATTTCCGGGTTGTTTAGGGCCCGATATCAACAATGACAACATAACGTACTTATTTTTCATACACATCCAGGGAGGAAGATTGTATATAACAAGCATGACTGGCCAAGTGCTATGTTGGCTGCTCAATGTCCCGTACGGATTCATCCCATCTGTATAAAGCCCAAGTCTTAGATTCCTATCTTCTTCACCAAATTTGGGGTACAATAGATCAATCTTCTTCCACTGTGGGGAATCAGACGCATGTCGTAGGATCCCATCATTATTTTTCTTAACATCTGCATGCCACCTCAAATTCTTTGCATCTTTCGGATTTGCAAACAAGTGTTGAAACCGTGATATTATAGGTAGATACCACAACACCTTGGCAGGAGAACCAGTTTTGGACTCCCCCGAAGTCGTCAATTTATACCGTGACGCACCACATTTTCGAAATCTTTCAAATCTACATAGTCCTTTTGAAATAATACACAATCATTCGAGCATGCGTGTATCTTCTTGGCCTTCATTCCCATTGGGCACAACATTTTCTTTACCTGGTATGTTGAGATTGGCAGCTCGTTTCCTTCAGGAAGCATTTCTTTCAACAAAGTCAACAATGAAGTGAAGCTTTTGTCGCTCCATCTATTGTTAGCTTTCAACTTATACAATCTCAACACAGTGCTAAGCTTCGTAAACTTAGCACAGCCTGTGTATAACGGTATCTCAGCATCATGCACAATGTTTCTAAAGATAGGAGGTGGATCGGTGTGCTCTACCCTACAACTATCTAGCATCGCATAAACGATGTCTGCTGGAACTGGTTCGTTCACATTTACATCATCAGAGGCAATTTCTTCTTCCACCCAAGAACTGCTATCGACATATACTGGTTTCGATTTTGAAATCTCTCCATGCCAGTGCCATTCTGTATAGCCTTGTACAATCCCGTTGCACATGACATGACTTTTGATTTCCTCACCAGTGTTGACTTTCAAGTTGTTACCGCAATGCCTACATGGACAGTAGAACCTATCTGTAGGTTTTTTCCTATGTTCCTCGGCAAATCTAATAAACTGATCAAGACCCGATATAAACTCTGGGGTGCAATGATTACGAATGGACATCCATGATCTATCCATTCTATGATCAGAGAAAACAAGTATATATTAGGAAACAAGTATATATTAGGAAAAGATTAGGGTATACACTTACATCCTACCTAAGTGTATAATGCGATGTCATTCTTATATATAATAAATGTGTACCACCTATCCCATCCTTGAACACCTAATCTCACTAGTAAGTGTATAATGTGTATTGGGTTTTCAAGAAAATTTCGGCAGCATTTTCCCGCTGTTCTCTAAGTACATATATACTTAGAGAACAAACGGGGAAATGCTACCGAAATTTTCTCAAAAACCCAATACACATTATACACTTACATCCTAAGTGAGATTAGGTGTTCAAGAACAGTCCCAAACCGGGGACTATCCAAGATTTACTCCTAATGAGTCAATCTTGGACGGGTTTCTAGGCCAACAAACACATTTGATGTCATTCTTATATATAATAAATGTGTACCACCTATCCCATCCTTGAACACCTAATCTCACTAGTAAGTGTATAATGTGTATTGGGTTTTCAAGAAAATTTCGGTAGCATTTCCCCGCTGTTCTCTAAGTACATATATACTTAGAGAACAAACGGGGAAATGCTACCGAAATTTTCTCGAAAACCCAATACACATTATACACTTACATCCTAAGTGAGATTAGGTGTTCAAGAACAGACCCAAATCGGGGACTATCCAAGATTCACTCCTAATGAGTAAATCTTGGACGGGTTTCTAGGCCAACAAATACATGTGTTGTCATTCTCATATATAATAAATGTCTATAAACGACAGGAAACATGGTTAATCCTAATCAACAGAGCATTATTAAATAATAAATCAAGAAATCAATAGTTTCAAAAAAAAGGTCTAGGAATCTTTACTAGACATTATATGTATCCCTAATCATCATATTTAACATACTACATTATTATGAACATCCAGATCAGATTAAGATCATACTATGTTATAACCATTGGTTTAATAACCCTATTTCCGCATGTACATGTTTATCAACTTTAAAACCCTATAATTCATGAAATCATTCTAATTCAATTTAATATGTTGTGATCACATAATTATATAATGACATCAGAATATATAGAAGAATCATAATTAACATGATTAACAACATGCTCATCAAACTAGGGTTTTCGAGAAAATTTTATTCACAATCTATGCATTGTTCTGATCAAAACCATATACAATATGTCTATAATTGGAGCTAGCATTTATTTCCTATATTATTGGCAATATTAATGTGTGAATCTGACCTGGAGAGGAGCTGTGGTCGAACCTGGAAGGTAGGGCTAGGGCTAGATGAGGTACGGCCGGTCTGGAGAGGAGCTGTGGTCGAACCGGCAGCAGTGCGCGACGATCGATGAGCAGGTGGCGGCAGAGAAGCAGCTAGCTAGCTGTCGGCCTGGCGGCGGTGCGACGGCGGTGGAGAAGCAGCTAGCTGTCGGTGGAGAAGCAGCTTCTGTCGGCCTGGCGGTGGCGGCGTGGAGGCACCGGAGGAGAAGGCGGCGGTGGAGAAGGCGGCGCAGTGGCACTGTCATGGAGGGGTGGTTGCGGCGGAGTGGAGGGTCGGGCGACAGTAGAGAAGAAAGGGCCAGGGAACAGTTTAGGCGATGAAACAGAAGAAAGGGGAAGAGTCGGGTGATCGTGGGATATTAAGTTCACCAATAGCGTCGGTTGTTTGACACAACCGACGCCTAAACCTCTTTAGCGTCGGTTGTTTGAACCAACCGACGCTTAATTGGACGATATTTTCACGAAATTGTTTGGCAGGAACCACTTTCGGCGTCGGTTATCAACGGATAACCGACACTGAAAGTGACACTTTTCGCGCAAAGTTTCATCACACATAGGTGTCGGTGGCTATTTAAATAACCGACGCTGTATGTGACACTTTTTCTTTTCTCTCAAAAATTGGATTTCGTGGGAGCTTTTAGGCGTCAGTTTGTTATTGTCAATCGACGCTGAATACAAAGCGGTACCCGTGTCTAGCTGGTCTCCGAATATAGACGTCGGTTTGCTTAAACAACCGACACCTTATATTATAGGCGTCAGTTTTCCTTAATAACCGACGCCCATAAAAGTGACACTGAATGCTATTTCTGTAGTAGTGTGGACAACCTTTCAAATAGAAACCCTAATCGGCTAAGTTCTGATTTTGCAATTGATAAAGTTGATGTTTTGGGTTGATTGACCCAAATAGTTTCAAAACCATTTGGGAATCACCCAAATGGTCTCAAGACCGTTTGGAGGTCAAAAAAGACCGTTTGGAGGTCTAGGGTTGAGTATGATTGAGTATTTGAAGACCTAAAGATATCAAATTTAATTACAATCAATAACTCAAGTGTTGATTGATTCAATGATGCGAACCCTAAGTGAATGTCATAAATTTCAACGGTGGTTTGAGGAAAATGGTCTCAAGACCATTTGGAGATCATCCAAATGATCTCAAGATCATTTGGGGGTTATTCAAGACCATTTGAGGTCAGGTCATATCATGTAATGATGATGGTTCACTAATTGCTATTGAATTAGCTTCACAATGTTAACCATTGATGGATCCTCGATTTCAAACCCTAAGTGATGGTTTCTTGAGTATCAACCCTAGTTCAATTGGGTTCAAAACCCTAATTAAAGGTCCAATTGAAGGGTGATTCAATGGTTCAACTGAAGAATAAATTGGTGGCCCAATTGATAGTTGCTACATGGATTGGAACCTTGGATTGTTTATGTGTTGAAGATCCTTTTTGGTCCATGCGGTTTTGAGAGGGTTTGGACCAAATAGTCTTAAGACCGTTTTAGTCGAAATGGTCTCAAGAACGTTTGGAATCAAACGGTCTCAAGACCATTTGGGATCAAATAGCTTCAAGACCATTTGAGAGAAAACAGTCTCAAACCGTTTGGAGACCTAAGCTCATTCAGTTTCAAATACCTACTTTGTCAAACAGTTTCAAGTACTAACTTTTCCAAACGGTTTCAAACTGTTTGAACTAATTTGGTCAAGACCGTTTGAGGTCTAAGTGACCAAGACCGTTTGAGGTCTAAGTGACCATGACCTTTTGAGGTTCAAATTGGTTAAACCATTTGAACACCTAATATGATCAAAGATCAAATAACTACTTGATTATTAATGAGGTGGATCAATGATGATTATGGAGGTTAACCCCAACTATGTGTAATTAATTGAATAATTTACCTAGATCAATCTTGAGGTATTTAACATCCTAGAGAGGATGAGAGGGAGAGAGAATGGGAGAGATGATTGTTTACATAATAAGCTCTAATTCTCTCATTATGAATAAATATGTAATCGGGGTTTGATCCATAATGATGAGATCATGAAATCCTCATCGAAGAGATTGATGTACCTTGACCCTAATTTAGGGCAAAGCTGAGTGAAACCATAATCTAGGGTGATGATGTAACCCTAACTTAGTGTAATAATGCAAGAAGCCCTAATTTGGGTAATGAAGTATGTGAAACCCAACTTGGAGGTGAATGGTAAACCTTAATCCCTAAAATGGGGTAAAGATGAATGCAACCCTAATAGAGGGTAGTGCTAATAATGCTATGTAAAGCCCTATCGTGTTGTGAAATCTTAATTTCACATAATACTAGGTGAAATCCTGATATAGAAGGATGGTATGTGAATCTCTAATGAAGAGAAATACTATGTGAAATCCATATAATGTATGGAAAATGCTATGTGAATCCTCAAATTATAAATATGGAGAATGTTATTCCTAATAATGGAATAGTGATTAAAGTATTGACAAATGTAATACCTAGACGGGTCGATAATGGATATCCTTACAATAATAATTCCTAATTCAAGAATGAGTCCATATCATTGGCAATGGTTGTACATTCTAAATAGGTGGATTATAACCAATACATTACATGATGAATGAGATGAACTAGTACATAAAGTATTAGGATGGGGAATACCCTAATACAAGATATGTGGATGAACTCAAGTAAGATTAAGGTGTTGAGGAGAGTGATACATCAAGATATGATAGATATCACATTCAACACCCCAAGACTGATATACCTTGATGTGTTTTAAATCCAATATAATTGGATGAGTGACATATGAAATGTGTCATGACAATTGTTACATTGAGATGTAATGCACCTTATTGAGTGTATGCTAACATGCCTTATGAAAAGGTTAATCCAAACCAATAAACTATGATACCATCATTTTCTGGTAAAGGTGAGAGAGAAACTCATACTTTGTGTTGATTAATCATTTAATGATGAATGATGAGAATATATAAGTATGTGATTGAATACTTATGTTATCCATATTGATTCCTAGCTGTGTGAAGCAATGGAATAGAACTTGATCTTTAATAATATTAACTTGTTAACCTATATGGTTATCTATGGAAAACCCTAATACAAGGTAATGCTATGTGAAACCCTAATGCAGGGTAATGCTATGTGAAACCCTAATGCAAGGTCATGCTATGTGAAACCCTAATACATGATGATGCTATGTGAAGTATTAACATAGAGTAATCCTATGAGAAGTTCAAATACATATTGATGAGTTATAAATATAATTAGGAAACCCTTATATTGCATGGTACTGATATATGATTGTTATCATGAGTATTAATCATGTAGGAATATTGAGATGATGAGCATAGCCAGGTATGGACTATGATGCTCTGTATATTGAAATTGTATGGGATTTATAAGCCATAATATGCCTTATTGCCTATTAAAGGGTAGTAAGAGGTGATATGGGCTTTGTGAACTATGTGCAATACTTTGTGTAGCAAGAATCATAATGTCCTTGGTCAGATGACCTAAAGGTATTAAGTTACCTAATAAGTGGTAACAAGTACTCTATGATGAGTTAAGAGTTCAAATACTCATATTCTATAATCATGATGATGAACTTGCTAGGAAATAGAATTGTACTTGATGGGGTGAGGGATTGAGGTCCCAATACTTTGTGAAAAGAATATGACTACAGGCCATAAATCCACTAGACAATGCCAGGCATTAGATATGTGATCTAAGCCTGAAGAGAGTATATGCTGTGGTTATAACTCTATAATGAATAAATGTTATACATGTTCTTCATATTCCTTGATGGAAAATTGACATGTTTCTCTATTAGGTTATAGCTGCAATGCTTTAGATAAGAATAATGTTCTAATTTATTAGATAATGAAATAATTGTTGTCAAATAATTATGATTCCTCTGTTCAGATTTATCTTATTAAACTATAATAATACTGTTTCTGGCGGAGATTTATAACTCTCGCTGGGGCAATTTACAATTGTCTCACCCTCGTGGGAACCACATTTTTAGGTGGATGCAGACGAGGAGGCAGAAATCCTTCAGTAGGTGAAGGACAACAACAACAACATGGATAATAGTGAAGTCTCAGGTGGAGACACTGGCTATTATGCCTTGTTTAGATGTATATAGAGTCCTATGTATCATCTCTCTACTCTCAGGTCCTCGGAGTAGTAGTTTGTGCTTTCGAGATTTTGGCTCAGTGCCTCGAGATTTTATACTGCTTATGTTTAGCTTAACAAGAGCAATTGATGCTTGTAATTTTCAGAAAGAGATGATACATGACATATACCTTTAAACTAGAATGTAAATGTGTTACTTTGGTTCTATGTGATAAAGTTTTCATTTGACGGACCTCTTGGTAAAAGGTTTTAATTTTTAGTGATTTTCGGTAATCTGCTGCTTAGTGAACACTTCCGCATTAGTTAATCATGTTTTTGTGGTCGGTGTGTCACAATTTAGTGGTATAATAGATTTAGGTTAGTTGAGTCTACAGAGACATAGGACTAAGATGTTGAGTCTGTTCTAGTGTCTTCCAGTTCATCTGATAGTGACTTCTTCTCATATCGAAGGAGAAGAAAAACTTGAAGATATCTGGGACACACGAAGAACACGTTGCTGATAGCAGTGTTGTTGCACCAGGAGAGGGTGCAAGGGATCAAACAAGAGAAGAACAAGTGCCTGAGAATTCCTATCTTGACCTGATCAGGATAGAGAATCCTATGTTTATGCTCTTGAGGGGTAGGTTAAGACAACAATAATGCATATAGAAGACTGGATACTAGCATTAAAACCTCGGTTACCATTCCTAAATATGGAGACTTTGGGCTTAGAAAGGGTTCCTAAATGCCATAGTCATATTGGAACAGTGGAAATGTGGGAAAGATTAACATATAGTGAGAAAGTAGACTCTGCCATAAGTTTAGACAGATAGTAAATCTGTGATGGTAGTGCCCAAGGAGGGGCAATAAGCTGAGATTTAAGGTAAGGTCTCTATATTTTTAGAGACATTTGCCTAGTTGTTCTGAAAAGCCAATGTTTTGGTGCCACTAGTGCAATAAATGCATAGTGCACCAAGGCAGTAGCCACTAAGTGAAAGCAAAAGCAAGAACATGAAACAGCTAAACTCTATGTGTTGAGTCAATCTATAGTGGTAGATGACCGCGAGGAATAATAGTTAGATGAAATAGATTCATTCTGATATTTCATTTCATGATTCTATGTGTTAAAAGAAATTAGTTATTTTTGAACTACCTATGATTAGTCCTATAAGGACACAAGGAAGATGAGAACTTACATTTTACTTAGTATTCTTTAAAATACTTTATAACCTCTCTTATCTGTGTGCTAAAAGTTGAGATATAGAAGTGATGCCTGAAGAAAATCCAGGAATGAAAAATCCTGTGTGTATAATGATATGAAAAGTAAGGAACATGATAGTAAATAAAGTGCATACTACCTAATCTCAATACTTGTATACCCTGGCCAGGTATATAATTATTTGAGATAAGGCAAGTATGAAACTCTTAGATTGTATTCTTTTTTATTACCCTGATCAAGTAGTCATTCTGAAACAATCTAGTGAGTATAATGAAATTAAATAGAAAGAGCTAAGTGAACATTCCAAATTAAAAAGGAAGAGCTAAGTGACCATTCCCAATTAAATAGGAAGAGCTAAGTGAACATTCCCAATTAAATAGGAAGAGCTAAGTGAACATTCCCAATTAAATAGGAAGATCTAAGTGAACATTCCCAATTAAAAAGGAAGAGCTAAGTGAACATTCCCAATTAAATAGGAAGAGCTAAGTGAACATTCCCAATTAAATAGGAAGAGCTAAGTGAACATTCCCAATTAAATAGGAAGAGCTAAGTGAACATTCCCAATTAAAAAGGAAGAGCTAAGTGAACATTCCCAATTAAAAAGGAAGAGCTAAGTGAACATTCCCAATTAAATAGAAAGAGCTAAGTGAACATTCCCAATTAAATAGGAAGAGCTAAGTGAACATTCCCAATTAAAAAGGAAGAGCTAAGTGAACATTCCCAATTAAATAGGAAGAGCTAAGTGAACATTCCCAATTAAATAGGAAGAGCTAAGTGAACATTCCCGATTAAATAGGAAGAGCTAAGTGAACATTCCCAATTAAATAGGAAGAGCTAAGAGAACATTCCCAATTAAAAAGGAAGAGCTAAGTGAACTTTCATAATTAAATCGGAAGGGCTGAGTGAACATTTCCAATTAGATAGGAAGAGCTAAGTGAACATTCCCAATTAAATAACAAGTGCTAAGTTAACATTCCCAACAAATAAGGAAGATCTAAGTGAACATTCCCAACTAATAAGGAAGAACTAAGTGCACATTCCCAATTAATAAGGAAGAGCTAAGTGAACATTCCCAATTATATAGGAAAAGCTAAGTGAACATTCCCAATTAAATAGGAAAAGCTAAGTGAACATTCCCAACTAATAAGGAAGAGCTAAGTGAACATTCCCAACTAATAAGGAAGAGCTAAGTGAACATTCCCAACTAATAAGGAAGAGCTAAGTGAACATTCCCAACTAATAAGGAAGAGCAAAGTGAACATTCCCAATTAAATAGGAAGAGCTGAGTGAACATTCCCAATTAAATAGGAATAGCAAAGTGAACATTCCCAACTAATAAGGAAGATCTAAGTGAACATTTCCAACTAATATGGAATTACTTAGTGAACATTCCCAACTAATAAGGAAGAGCTAAATGAGCATTCCCAATTAAAAAGGAATAGCTAAGTGAACATTCCCAATTAAATAGGAATAGCTAAGTGAACATTCCAAATTACAAAGAGTCTGCTAAGTGAACTTTCCCAAACAAATAAAGGATTGTTGAGTCGATTATCTCTATTAAATATATATGTTTCCCCTTTGATAAACACTCTTGGGTGATGACAGAAGTATGTTCTTTTATGCTTTTTCCTTTCAAATAATATGGATATCATATGTTAGGCATTTATGCTCTGCATAAACATAAATGTGACGTCCCCAGATTTTCTAAAACTTAATCTGATGTGTGATGTCCAAATTAAAACCCTCACCTCAGTGAGAATCCTAATTTAAACATCCCACACTAGGCTAAGAAGAAGAAAATCAAGGGAGTCAAAAGGAAACAACAGTATCACATGCACATGAACAATAATAAAACCATACACACATGTTCACCATTGAATATATAATTACAACATGAATTGTTACAATATTTGATATTACATATTGAACAACAAACTATACATATACATGTACTACCACTAAACTACAGGATCTTAAGACAACAAGTCCACCTGTACATCAGCTCACCACACAACTCTCACTATCATGGATCTTCAAGAGCATAACCACAACCTAAACAAAAGATTTCATGTGGTACACGTCAACACAATATTCAAGAATATTGTACTGAGTACGCCTACGTGTCTTTCATATACCTCTCATCATATCTTAGCAAAAAAATAAAACTAATACTTGGCAGTAACAGGATAATATATGAAAAGAATATACTTGCACAAAGATGTTCATTAACAAAAGAGAACACATATTTTAAGCATAATTTCCATTATATCATCCATGCATTTACTACCTGGGAGTTGAATGCATTAAGGGCTTTATGATCTACTACCAAAGAGTTGGATCATTTCACAATGTGATCTACTACCAAAGAGTTGGATCACTTCCAAGTACTTTACTACCAAAGAGTTGAAGTACTTATTTCCAACACTTTACTACCAAAGAGTTGAAGTGCTTAGATATAATGGAACATATATATTATGTTTCATGTGTTCATAGCAATAATTATGGAAAATAATGCAACATATCATACAAGAACAATCATTTCAATCAATACCATATGCCAAGTCTTTACTACATAACACAAGCATATTGTATAATAAACCAAGTGAGAGGTAATGGCATACCTTGATCAAGAGATACACTTAATCACATATTCCTCATGTCATCTATAACTTTGGTCATCCCTGATTAAGGCAAGATCATAAACTATCATCAAGTTCTCATCATCATACATCTCTTCTTAACCCTAATTGTGTTCATATTAGGGCTTCACTTATTTCATTATGATATGTGCATTATTACTTGTATTCTAGTCTTAGATTTATCTTACTGGTGTCATATTCCAGATTATAGTTCGTCAACTGGATATACTCATGTGTCACATTATTATGTGAACATATTTAACATTATGTCACATTCATTAACCATATTAGGGTTACATCACATGTATTAAGGGTGCTCTTCATATAACATCAATTTTGTTTACAAAACTGATCTCAGATCTACATAATATCTTCGAATTACTGATATTAGGGTATTCTATGAATTTCATCATTTACTGATCAATAATGTATTTTCTGCATTTTATTTAGGGTTATTAGCCCTAATTAGCCATGTGGAGAAAATTACATGATTTCATGTCATAACATGACCATAACTGACATCCTATGCATTATAAACATAATTATAGACTTACTGACATTTTTCCATAATTTTATATCATCATTTGATATTTATTACTCATGAACTAAGTATTTTACAACTCACATTATATCACTGATATTAAAGCATTAAAAGGATGATATTATGCTTCCATATTATTTTACGTATTTTTCTGAGAATAACGGTACCTTGTTTGTATTTTTCTGATAAGCGAGGTAATTTCTATGATTTATTGAAGATCTGTGAGTTTTTTGAGATTTTAACTTTATTAACGAATTGGAGGCTGCCACACGGCGTCGAAGGGCACACATCTTATCTCCTGGACCTCCCTAGTTCACCTTTGAGCTGGATGGTACTTAAATGGTCCCCTTCTATTATGAGTGAACATGGATTCTGGCGGTTTGCCAACCGGGTCACGTTGGTCTAATGGGAGTTGGACCCGGTCTGCTTCCTCCCTCTTTCTCGTGTGAATGGGTTCACACACTGCAGATTCCATCACCGCCTATTCTCCTCTCCCGCATGAGGGCTAGGACAGACGATGCTCACATTCGTTCCCCTGGATCACGCCACCGCCATGGGAAGGTTCTCCAACATCGGTGTTGTAGGTGCCTCCTCCGACGATCTCCTCCGATCCTTCTCCAACGGCTTCGTAGCACGCAACCTCGGATCTCCGTCTATGTTGGCTCACCATTGTGGATTGTTATTGGAGGTTCCTCCTCTATATCCAAGGCTCAAGCATCGCCGCCATGGGACTCTGCTCCGACTTGCTATGGGCAGCGATTTCCTGCTCCTTGTGAGTCCCCCCGCCTGGCCGCCGCTTGCGTGCATCTCCTGGAACAGCCGCTGTCATAGTCTGTTCAAGGCACTGCGGCATAGCTACAACCTCTTCCTCCTCCTTCGATGACCTCGGGTCAGCCATGTTCCCCAGTTTCCATGATGGAGAAATGGAACTATCCTCTGCACGACAGACCCAACGTCTGCGCCTCTATTCTCCGTCCGGGAGAGCCGCCGCCGCTTGGCCCAGCTCCGACGAGCGATCCCCAGTGACTCAGCGGCTCCTCGTTGTCCTGTGAGTCTGCCCTCAGCTTCTGCGCGCAGGACAGACCTCCACGGCTAGTGGAGTTCTTGACCGCTGCCTTAGGACTTTCCGCCCGCAAGATTTCCGGTGTCAATAGCCTCTTCTCGACGCTCTTGATTCTCGAAAGGGCCTCTGGCCTTGGTGGGAAGAGGATGAGAGGGGAAACTATAGCTATAGTAGGCACCTCGATATATGTATACGTCTTGATCCATGAACCATGGGAAGTGACTATTCTTTAAACAGTTTCAAACTATTTGAACTAATTTGGTCAAGACCGTTTGAGGTCTAAGTGAGCAAGACCGTTTGAGGTCTAAGTGACCATGACCTTTTGAGGTTCAAATTGGTTAAACCATTTGGACACCTAATATGATCAAAGATCAAATAACTACTTGATTATTAATGATGTGGATCAATGATGATTATGGAGGTTAACCCAAACTATGTGTACTTAATTGAATAGTTGACCTAGATCAATCTTGAGGTATTTAACATCCTAGAGAGGATGAGAGGGAGAGAGAATGGGAGAGATGATTGCTTACATAATAATCTCTAATTCTCTCATTATGAATAAATATGTAATCAGGGTTTGATCCATAATGATGAGATCATGAAATCCTCATTGAAGAGATTGATGTACCTTGACCCTAATTTAGGGCAAAGCTGAGTGAAACCATAATCTAGGGTGATGATGTAACCCTAACTTAGTGTAATAATGCAAGAAGCCCTAATTTGGGTAATGAAGTATGTGAAACCCAACTTGGAGGTGAATGGTAAACCTTAATCCCTAAAATGGGGTAAAGATGAATGCAACCCTAATAGAGGGTAGTGCTAATAATGCTATGTAAAGCCCTATCGTGTTGTGAAATCTTAATTTCACGTAATACTAGGTGAAATCCTGATATAGAAGGATGTTATGTGAATCTCTAATGAAGAGAAATACTATGTGAAATCCATATAATGTATGGAAAATGCTATGTGAATCCTCAAATTATAAATATGGAGAATGTTATTCCTAATAATGGAATAGTGATTAAGGTATTGACAAATGTAATACCTAGATGGGTCGATAATGAATATCGTTACAATAATAATTCCTAATTCAAGAATGAGTCCATATCAATAGCAATGGTTGTACATTCTAAACAGGTGGATTATAACCAATACATTACATGATGAATGAGATGAACTAGTACATAAAGTATTAGGATGGGGAATACCCTAATACAAACTAAGTGGATGAACTCAAGTAAGATTAAGGTGTTGAGGAGAGTGATACATCAAGATATGATAGATATCACATTCAACACCTCAAGACTGATATACCTTGATGTGTTTTAAATCCGATATAATTGGATGAGTGATATATGAAATGTGTCATGACAATTGTTACATTGAGATGTAATGCACCTTGTTGAGTGTACGCTAACATGCCTTATGAAAAGGTTAATCCAAACAAATAAACTATGATACCATCATATTCTGGTAAAGATGAGAGAGAAACTCATACTTTGTGTTGATTAATCATTTAATGATGAATGATGAGAATATATAAGTATGATTGAATACTTATGTTATCCATATTGATTCCTAGCTGTGTGAAGCAATGGAATAGAACTTGATCTTTAATAATATGAACTTGTTAACCTATATGGTTATCTATGGAAAACCCTAATACAGGGTAATGCTATGTGAAACCCTAATGCAGGGTAATTCTATGTGAAACCCTAATGCAAGGTAATGCTATGTGAAACCCTAATATAGAATGATGCTATGTGAAGTCTTAACACAGAGTAATCCTATGAGAAGTTTAAATACATATTGATGAGTTATAAATATAATAAGAAAACCCTTGTATTGCATGGTACTGATATATGATTGTTATCATGAGTATTAATCATGTAGGAATATTGAGATGATGAGCATAGCCAGGTTTGGACTATGATGCTCTGTATATTGAAATTGTATGGGCTTTATGAGCCATAATATGCCTTATTGCCTATTAAAGGGTAGTAAGAGGTGATATGAGCTTTGTGAACTATGTGCAATACTTTGTGTAGCAAGAATCATAATGTCCTTGGTCAGATGACCTGAAGGTATTAAGTTACCTAATAAGTGGTAACAAGTATTCTATGATGAGTTAAGAGTTCAAATACTCCTATTCTATAATCATGACGATGAACTTGCTAGGAAATAGAATTGTACTTGATGGGATGAGGGATTGAGATCCCAATACTTTGTGAAAAGAATATGACTACAGGCCATAACTCCATAAGACAATGTCAGACATTAGATATGTGATCTAAGCCTGAAGAGAGTATATGATGTGGTTATAACTCTATAATGAATAAATGTTATACATGTGCTTCATATTCATTGATGGAAAATTGACATGTTTCTCTATCAGGTTATAGCTGCAATGCTTTAGATAAGAATAATGTTCTAATTTATTAGATAATGAAATAATTGTTGTCAAATAATTATGATTCCTCTGTTCATATTTATCTTAATAAACTATAATAATATTGTTTCTGGCGGAGAGTTACAACTCTCGCTGGGGCAATTTACAATTGTCTCACCCTCGTGGGAACCACATTTTTAGGTGGATGCAGATGAGGAGGCAGAAATCCTTCAGTAGGTGAAGGACAACAACAACAACATGGATAATAGTGAAGTCTCAGGTGGAGACACTGGCTATTATGCCTTGTTTAGATGTATATAGAGTCCTATGTGTCGTCTCTCTACTCTCATGTCCTCAGAGTAGTAGTTTTTGCTTTCGAGATTTTGGCTCAGTGCCTCGAGATTTTATACTGCTTGTGTTTAGCTTAACAAGAGCAATTGATGCTTGTAATTTTCAAAAAGAGATGATACATGACATATACCTTTAAACCAGAATGTAAATGTCTTACTTTGGTTCTATGTGAGAAATTTTTCCTTTGACGGAACTCTTGGTAAAAATGTTTTAATTTTTAGTGATTTTCGGTAGTCTGCTGCTTAGTGAACACTTCCGCATTAGTTAATCATGTTTTTGTGGTCGGTGTGTCACAATTTAGTGGTATCATAGCTTTAGGTTAGTTGAGTCTACAGAGACATAGGACTAAGATGTTGAGTCTGTTCTAGTGTCTTCCAGTTCATCTGATAGTGACTTCTTCTCATATAGGAGGAGAAGAAAAACTTGAAGATATCTGGGACACACGAAGAACACGTTGCTGATAGCAGTGTTGTTGCACCAAGAGAGGGTGCAAGGGATCAGATAAGAGAAGAACAAGTGCCTGAGAATTCCTATCTTGACCTGTCATGATAGAGAATCCTATGTTTATGCTCTTGAGGGGCAGGTTAAGACAGCAGTAATGCATATAGAAGACTGGATACTAGCATTACAACCTAGGTTACCAGTCCTAAATATGGAGACTTTGGGCTTAGAAAGGGTTCCTAAATGCCATAGTCATATTGGAACAGTGGAAATGTGGGAAAGATTAACATATAGTGAGAAAGTAGACTATGCCATAAGTTTAGACAGATAGTACATCTGTGATGGTAGTGCCCAAGGAGGGGCAATAAGCTGAGATTTAAGGTAAGGTCTCTATATTTTTAGAGACATTTGCCTAGTTGTTCTGAAAAGCCAAAGTTTTGGTGCCACCAGTGCAATAAATGCATAGTGCACGAAGGCAATAGCCACTAAGTGAAAGCAAAAGCAAGAACATGAAATAGCTAAACTCTATGTGTTGAATCAATCTAAAGTGGTAGATGACCGCGAGGAGTAATAGTTAGATGAAATAGATTCATTCTGATATTTCATTTCATGATTCTATGTGTTAAAAGAAAGTAGTTATTTTTGAACTACCTCTGATTAGTCCTATAAGGACACAAGGAAGATGAGAACTTACATTTTACTTAGTATTCTTTAAAATACTTTATAACCTCTCTTATCTGTGTGCTAAAAGATGAGATATAGAAGTGATGCCTGAAGAAAATCCAGGAATGAAAAATCATGTGTGTATAATGATATGAAAAGTAAGGAACATGATAGTAAATAAAGTGCATACTACCTAATCTCAATACTTGTATACCCTGGCCAGGTATATATTTATTTGAGATAAGGCAAGTATGAAACTCTTAGATTGTATTCTTTTTTATTACCCTGATCAAGTAGTCATTCTGAAACAATCTAGTGAGTATAATGAAATTAAATAGGAAGAGCTAAGTGAACATTCCAAATTAAAAAGGAAGAGCTAAGTGACAATTCCCTATTAAATAGGAAGAGCTAAGTGAACATTCCCAATTAAATAGGAAGAGCTAAGTGAACATTCCCAATTAAATAGGAAGAGCTAAGTGAACATTCCCAATTAAAAAGGAAGAGCTAAGTGAACATTCCCAATTAAATAGGAAGAGCTAAGTGAACAATCCCAATTAAATAGGAAGAGTTAAGTGAACATTCCCAATTAAAAAGGAAGAGCTAAGTGAACATTCCCAATTAAAAAGGAAGAGCTAAGTGAACATTCCCAATTAAAAAGGAAGAGCTAAGTGAACATTCCCAATTAAATAGGAAGAGCTAAGTGAACATTCCCAATTAAATAGGAAGAGCTAAGTGAACATTCCCAATTAAAAAGGAAGAGCTAAGTGAACATTCCCAATTAAATAGGAAGAGTTAAGTGAACATTCCCAATTAAATAGGAAGAGCTAAGTGAACATTCCCGATTAAATAGGAAGAGCTAAGTGAACATTCCCAATTAAATAGGAAGAGCTAAGAGAACATTCCCAATTAAAAAGGAAGAGCTAAGTAAACATTCCCAATTAAATCGGAAGATCTAAGTGAACATTTCCAATTAGATAGGAAGATCTAAGTGAACATTTCCAATTAAATAACAAGTGCTAAGTTAACATTCCCAACAAATAAGGAAGAGCTAAGTGAACATTCCCAACTAATAAGGAATAGCTAAGTGCACATTCCCAACTAATAAGGAAGCGCTAAGTGAACATTCCCAATTATATAGGAAAAGCTAAGTGAACATTCCCAATTAAATAGGAAAAGCTATGTGAACATTCCCAACTAATAAGGAAGACCTAAGTGAACATTCCCAACTAATAAGGAAGAGCTAAGTGAACATTCCCAACTAATAAGGAAGAGCTAAGTGAACATTCCCAACTAATAAGGAAGAGCTAAGTGAACATTACCAATTAAATAGGAAGAGCTGAGTGAACATTCTGAATTAATTAGGAATAGCTAAGTGAACATTCCTAAATAATAAGGAAGATCTAAGTGAACATTCCCAACTAATAAGGAATAGCTTAGTGAACATTCCCAACTAATAAGGAAGAGCTAAATGAGCATTCCCAATTAAAAAGGAATAGCTAAGTGAACATTCCCAATTAAATAGGAATAGCTAAGTGAACATTCCAAATTACATAGAGTCTGCTAAGTGAACTTTCCCAAACAAATAAAGGATTGTTGAGTCAATTATCTCTATTAAATATATATGTTTCCCCTTTGATAAACACTCTTGGGTGATGACAGAAGTATGTTCTTTTATGCTTTTTCCTTTCAAATAATATGGATATCATACGTTAGGCATTTATGCTCTGCATAAACATAAATGTGACGTCCCCAGATTTTCTAAAACTTAATCTGATGTGTGACGTCCAAATTAAAACCCTCACCTCAGTGAGAATCCCAATTTAAACATCCCACACTAGGCTAAGAAGAAGAAAATCAAGGGAGTCAAAAGGAAACAACAGTATCACATGCACATGAACAATAATAAAACCATACACACATGTTCACCATTCAATATATAATTACAACATGAATTGTTACAATATTTGATATTAGATATTGAACAACAAACTATACATATACATGTACTACCACTAAACTACAGGATCTTAAGACAACAGGTCCACCTGCACATCAGCTCACCACACAACTCTCACTATCCTGGATCTTCAAGAGCATAACCACAACCTAAACAAAAGATTTCATGTGGTACACGTCAACACAATATTCAAGAATATTGTACTGAGTACGCCTACGTGTCTTTTATATACCTCTCATCATATCTTGGCAAAAAAAATAAAACTAATACTTGGCAGTAACATGATAATATAAGAAAAGAATATACTTGCACAAAGATGTTCATTAACAAAAGAGAACACATATTTTAAGCATAATTTCCATTATATCATCCATGCATTTACTACCTGGGAGTTGAATGCATTAAGGCCTTTATGATCTACTACCAAAGAGTTGGATCATTTCACAATGTGATCTACTACCAAAGAGTTGGATCACTTCTAAGTACTTTACTACCAAAGAGTTGAAGTACTTATTTCCAACACTTTACTACCAAAGAGTTGAAGTGCTTAGATATAATGGAACAGATATTTTATGTTTCATGTGTTCATAGAAATAATTATGGAAAATCATGCAACATATCATACAAGAACAATCATTTCAATCAATACCATATGCCAAGTCTTTACTACATAACACAAGTATATTGTATAATAAGCCAAGTGAGAGGTAATGGCATACCTTGATCAAGAGATACACTTAATCACATATTCCTCATGTCATCTATAACTTTGGTCATCCCTGATTAAGGCAAGATCATAAACTATCATCAGGTTCTCATCATCATACATCTCTTCTTAACCCTAATTGTGTTCATATTAGGGCTTCACTTATTTCATTAGGATATGTGCATTATTACTTGTATTCTAGTCTTAGATTTATCTTACTGATGTCATATTCCAGATTATAGTTCATCAACTGGATATACGCATGTGTCACATTATTATGTGAACATATTTAACATTATGTCACATTCATTAACCATATTAGGGTTACATCACATGTATTAAGGGTGCTCTTCATATAACATCAATTTTGTTTACAAAACTGATCTCAGATCTACATAATATCTTCCAATTACTGATATTAGGGTATTCTATGAATTTCATCATTTACTGATCAATAATGTATTTTCTGCATTTTATTTAGGGTTATTAGCCCTAATTAGCCATGTGGAGAAAATTACATGATTTCATGTCATAACATGACCATAACTGACATCATATGCATTATAAACATAATTATAGACTTACTGACATTTTTCCATAATTTTATATCATCATTTGATATTTATTACTCATGAACTAAGTATTTTACAACTCACATTATATCACTGATATTAAAGCATTAAAAGGATGATATTATGCTTCCATATTATTCTACGCATTTTTCTGAGAATAACAGTACCTTGTTTGTATTTTTCTGATAAGCGAGGTAATTTCTATGATTTATTGAAGATCTGCGAGTTTTTTGAGATTTTAACTTTATTAGCGAATTGGGGCTGCCACGTGGCGTCGAAGGGCACACAACTTCTCTCCTGGACCCGCCTAGTTCACCTTTGAGCTGGATGGTACTTAAATGGTCCCCTTCTATTATGAGTGAATAGGGATTCTGGCGGTTTGCCAACCGGTTCACGTTGGTCTAATGGGAGCTGGACCCGGTCTGCTTCCTCCCTCTTTCTCATGTGAATGGGTTCACGCACTGCAGAATCCATCGCCGCCTATTCTCCTCTCCCGCATGAGGGCTAGGACAGCCGATGCTCACATTCGTTCCCCTGGATCACACCACCACCATGGGAAGGTTCTCCAACATCGGTGTTGTAGGTTCCTCCTCCGATGATCTCCTCTGATCCATCTCCAACGGCTTCGTAGCACACAGCCTCGGATCTCCATCTATGTTGGCTCACCGTTGTGGATTGTTGTTGGAGGTTCCTCCTCTGTATCCAAGGCTCAAGCATCGCCTCCATGGGACTCTGCTCCGGCTTGCTATGGGCAGCGATTTCCTACTCCTTGTGAGCCCCCCCGCCTGGCCACCGCTTGCGTGCATCTCCTAGAACAGCCGCCACCATAGTATGTTCAAGGCACTACGACATAGCTACAACCTCTTCCTCCTCCTTCGATGACCTCGGGTCAGCCATGTTCCCCAGTTGCCATGATGGAGAAATGGAACTATCCTCTGCACGACGGACCCAACGTCCGCGCCTCTGTTCTCCGTCCGGGAGAGCCGCCGCCGCTTGGCCCAGCTCCGACGAGCGATCCCCAGTGACTCAGTGGCTCCTCATTGTCCTGTGAGTCTGCCCTCAGGTTCTGCACCCAAGACAGACCTCCACGGCTAGTGGAGTTCTTGACTGCTGCCTTAGGACTTGCCGCCCGCAAGATTTCCGGTGTCAGCAGCCTCTTCTCGACGCTCTTGATTCTTGAAAGGGCCTCTGGCCTTGGTGGGAAGAGGATGAGAGGGGAAACTATAGCTATTGTAGGCACCTCAATATATGTATACGTCTTGATCCATGAACCATGGGAAGTGACTATTGTTTAAACACTATAACTATTGAGTCTAGCACCAAGTCCACTAACTCAATCGTGTGCAGCAAAAGCAACGATAGTGGGCGTGAGGTTCATTGCCATGAATTGTTTAAGTGTCTCACAAAGAGTAAGCATCGTCCAATGCCCAGAGAAAAAAAAAGGCATGTACTTTGTAGTTTATCATTTACAAATCAGAAGCACACTATTTATGCGTTCCAAATCCTATTGTTATCACCAAGAACCTCTAAAATTCACCATATCTTATTCATGGGTTCTTCTTAAATCAATACTCAAAATTCACCAAAATACTTGAGAGTAACTCACCATATGAATTTCAATATGTCACTAAGCATCCAAAAGGTTCTAAAAGTCCACTCCATCACATCCTACACACCTTAAAAGATATTTCATCCTCAAAATTAAGCTAGAAGCCAGTCTTTCACATCATAAACATCTTAAAACAAAATTTTGTCCTCAAAATTAACCGTACTCTTACTTTAAGGAGAAACCAAAAGGCCTACATTCACTTGTGGTATACTAACATAGGTGCAACATATATTCAATCAAAAGCACCTAAATTATATCCAAACCACTACAAGGAGGTTTTAAAGCATATAGGGTGAACGGGCCCTTCATATAAGATTGCAACAAGCGTCTAGAAACTTGAGTTACGTCATGACATATTTCATATGTTAGGGTTGTATCCATGTCAATACCCGTGCATTAGGGTTCACACATCATATTACCATGTTCTAAAGGAGTTAACAAAAATTAGCACATATGTCAAGGTGTCATCAACATCTTATTGAGCTAATTGTTAGAACATGTTCAACTTTAATATATTCCTTTTAGGAGGGAGTTAACTACAGTTAACCCACTTTATCCATCTAGATCATATCAAGGTGTCATAATCGTTATGTTGTGCTAACTGACAAACTATATCTTTCATCTTTATTAAGCACTAAGATTAACACCTCATGTAACATGTTTCATTCATATGAACTTATTGCATTGTTTGTAATAACTTGTAACATTTACTAGTGATTTCATCACAAGATTAAACAACGATATCACATTATCATCATTATTCATGCATATCGTTAACCATCTATGCATTGATATCTATTAAACCATCTCTAGGTTTTCATCATATCATGCCTATATATCATGTCTCAAGATTAGACCACATCCTTACATATATTATATCATGGTTGTGCTAAACAAACTTATACAAGTGTCTTGTTAAACATATATCAAAACTTTATCTAGACCAATTGAGGTTCTCCTGACCCATATCATGAGGGTAATGTCATGCTTAGTCTCTCTGAGCTAACTCAACTTTATGAGTATCTCATATGCACAAACCATATCTTCCCCCTCCGTCTAGGGTTCTCAGGTATACCTCATTGGCACTAGTGTTAGCCTTACAAGCTCTATCCACACAGGCACAAACCAAAACATGCTATGACATTCTCTTCGGAGGTTTCTACTCAGGAGACATGCTTACCCAAAACTCTCTTATCAACATAACCACTAGATTCCTATGTGGGACACCACCAACCCGAGCATGAGGCTTCACAGAAACTAACATATCTACCTCCTCCAGCGTCTTGGGCTCTCTCCCTCACCCAGATGGGAGACACTCATTTTCATGTTCACATATGCATATGTAACCAACCTCTCTCTGACTCTAGGGTTTGGTCCTCCCAAGGACATCTAGGGTTCAATAAGACTATAGGAATCATGCATTAAGCAACTCAACTCAATCACTCAGGAGTAGTCTAGTTTAGGACATATCATATCACATATTTCTCATATTTCTCATATCATGGAGTCTAGGTTCTCTGACCTTCTCCCTGTGGGTCTTTCTCTCTCTTGAGCTAACCCCAAAATTGATCCTAACACTAGAGGTCCTCCTTCATAAAAATGATTGAGGCTCATGCTGACTCACAATCTTGTCTTAACTTATCATATCTTATCTCATAAAAGCCTATTTACTTGCATCATCAAAACTTATCCCAAAACTAAACTTAAGTCCTCGAAGACAAAAATAGATCATCATAACCATCTTATGTCATCTATGCAAGACTTACATTATATCATCAAAACTTATATCATCTATTCCATCTAATATATATATCAAAAAGGCTCTAGAAATCTAATCTAGAACTACTCTCTCTTCTAGACTGATGTCATTCACTTTCACTTAGGTTGCATGATCACCTCCTACTCATACATGTGTGGGGACACATTTCTGTAATACATATTATATAATAAAATATTATATAGTTTTTCTCCAATAAAACAAGCGTCAGAGAAAACTATCACGGTTCGATCCGGTTGGAATCCAAAACCAAATCCTAAAAACGAGTGTCACACACATAGTAGAGAGTATAGTGTCATGAAAACTAAGGAAAGGGGTGAGAACAAGGGGTAGCCTAGTGTAGCTACTCTAGACAACGAGCGCCATATGTCTAGGGTTTCTCTTCCCTAGATGCACGTCATTTCCAAATAGTGCAACGTCCCATACCGCATCACTACAAGGAAAGAATGACATCTAAGGACTTGCTACTCAACAAGCACAAATATAGACCTAGTTCTCAGACATCTAGGTGCTAACCTAGAGGCTAGGTCAGATATAGTCTCTTAGAGACAACTAATCTAACCCTAAAATATTATTAAGTTCAAGGTTCTTTAGTTTTAATTTGCATAGTGAGAAAATGTCAGGATTTGCTATTGTTCATGCTCTGATACCACCCGTGACGTCCCCAGATTTTCTAAAACTTAATCTGATGTGTGACGTCCAAATTGAAACCCTCATCTCAGTGAGAATCCCAATTTAAACATCCCACACTAGGCTAAGAAGAAGAAAATCAAGGGAGTCAAAAGGAAACAACAGTAGCACATGCACATGAACAATAATAAAACCATACACACATGTTCACCATTCAACATATAATTCAACATGAATTGTTACAATATTTGATATTACATATTGAACAAGAAACTATATATATACATGTACTACCACTAAACTACATGATCTTAAGACAATAGGTCCACCTGTACATCAGCTCGCCACACAACTCTCACTATCCTAGATCTTCAAGATCATAACCACAACCTAAACAAAAGATTTCATGCGGTACACGCCAACACAATATTCAAGAATATTGTAATGAGTATGCCTATGTGTCTTTTATATACCTCTCATCATATCTTGGAAAAAAGATAAAACTAATACTTGGCAGTAATAGAAGAATATAAGAAAAGCATATACTTGCACAAAGATGTTCATTAACAAAAGAGAACACATATTTTAAGCATAATTTCCATTATATCATCCATGCATTTACTACCTGGGAGTTGAATGCATTAAGGCCTTTATGATCTACTACCAAAGAGTTGGATCATTTCACAATGTGATCTACTACCAAAGAGTTGGATCACTTCCAAGTACTTTACTACCAAAGAGTTGAAGTACTTATTTCCAGCACTTTACTACCAAAGAGTTGAAGTGCTTAGATATAATGGAACATATATATTATGTTTCATGTGTTCATAGCAATAAGTATAGAAAATCATGCAACATATCATACAAGAACAATCATTTCAATCAATACCATATGCCAAGTCTTTACTACCATATAACACAAGCATATTGTATAATAAGCCAAGTGAGAGGTAATGGCATACCTTGATCAAGAGATACCCTTAATCACATATTCCTCATGTTATCTATAACTTTGGTCATCCCTGATTAAGGCAAGATCATAAAAAATCATCAGGTTCTCATCATCATACATCTCTTCTTAACCCTAATTGTGTTCATATTAGGGTTTCACTTAGTTCATTAGGATATGTGCATTATTACTTGTATTCTAGTCTTAGATTTATCTTACTGATGTCATATTCCAGATTATAGTTCATCAATTGGATATACTCATGTATCACATTATTATGTGAACATATTTAACATTATGTCACATTCATTAACCATATTAGGGTTACATCACATGTATTAAGGGTGCTCTTCATATAACATCAATTTTGTTTACAAAACCGATCTCAGATCTACATATTATTTTCCAATTACTGATATTATGGTATTCTGTGAATTTCATCATTTACTGATCATTAATGTATTTGCTGCATTTTATTTAGGGTTATTAGCCCTGATTAGCCATGTGGAGAAAATTACATGATTTCATGTCATAACATGACCATAACTGACATCATATGCATTATAAACATAATTATAGACTTATATTACCATTTGATATTTATTACTCATGAACTAAGTATTTTACAACTCACATTATATCACTAATATTAAAGCAGTAATAGGATGATATTATGCTTACATATTATTCTACACATTTGTCTAAGAATAACGGTACATTGTTTGTATTTTTTTGATAAGCGAAGTAATTTCTATGATTTATTGAAGATCTGCGAGTTTTCTGAGATTTTACCTTTATTAGCGAATTGGAGGCTACCACGTGGCGTCCAAGGGCACACAACTTCTCTCCTGGACCCGCCTGGTTTAGCTTTGAGGTGGATGGTACTTAAATGGTCCCCTTCTATTCTGAGTGAATAGGGATTCTGGCAGTTTGCCAACCGATTCACGTTGGTCTGATGGGAGCTGGACCCAGTCTGCTTCCTCCCTCTTTCTCGTGTGAATGGGTTCACACACTGCACAATCCATTGCCGCCTATTCTACTCTCCCACATGAGGGCTAGGACAACCGATGCTCACATTCGTTCCCCTGGATCATGCCACTTCCGTGGGAAGGTTCTCCAACATCGGTGTTGTAGGTGCCTCCTCCGGCAATCTCCTCTGATCCATCTCCAACGGCTTCATAGCACGCAGCCTCAGATCTCCGTCTATGTTGGCTCACCATCGTGGATTGTTGCTGGAGGTTCCTCCTCCGTATCCAAGGCTCAAGCATGGCCGCCATGGGACTCTGCTCCGGCTTTCTATGGGTAGTGATTTCCTGCTCCTTGTGAGTCCCCCCGCCTGGCCGCCGCCTGCGTGCGTCTCCTAGAACAGCTGCCACCATAGTCTGGTCAAGGTGCTACAGCATAGCTACAACCTCTTCCTCCTCCTTCGATGACCTCAGGTCAGCCACATTCCCTAGTTGCCATGATGGAGAAATGGAACTATCCTCTGCACAACAGACCCAGTGCCCACACCTCTGTTCTCCGTCCGGGAGAGCCGCCGCCACTTGGCCCAGCTCCGGTGAGTGATCCCCAGTGACTCAGCGGCTCCTCGTCATCCTATGAGTCTGCCCTCAGCTTCTGCGCCCATGACAGACCTCCACGGCTAGTGGAGTTCTTGACCGCTGCCTTAGGACTTGCCGCCCGAAAGATTTCTGGTGTCAGCAGCCTCTTCTCGATGCTTTTGATTCTCGAAAGGGCCTCTGGCCTTGGTGGGAAGAGGATGAGAGGGGAAACTATAGCTACAATAGGCACCTCAATATATGTATACATCTTGATCCATGAACCATCGAAAGTGACTATTGTTTAAACACTGTAACTGTTGAGTCTAGCACAAAGTCCACTAACTCAATCGTGTGTAGCAAAAGCAATGATAGTGGGCGTGAGGTTCATTGCCATGAATTGTTTAAGTGTCTCACAAAGTGTAAGCATCGTCCAATGCCTAGAGAAAAAAAATGGGCATGTACAAAGGACGTGGGGTTTGTGGTTTATCGTTTACAAATCTGAAGCACACCATTTATGCGTTCCAAATCCTATTGTTCTCACCAAGAACCTCTAAAATTCACCATATTTTATTCATGGGTTCTTCTTAAATCAATACTCAAAATTCACCAAAAATACTTGAGAGTAACTCACCATATGAATTTCAATATGTCACTAAGCTTCCAAAAGGTTTCAAAAGTCCACTCCATCACAATAAACATTGATAAGGTTGAATTAGTGAAAGGAACTTTGTGTGGATTATAGATCTATGGTATCTCCATGACATTAAAGAAGTTATGATGAGACTTGAGGGTATGATAAATGAATAGATTTGTCCCTCCTTTTTCCTTGGATTTCAGGGATGAAATCCTTGTTAGGGGTTTATAACTTGTAACATCCCTGGCCTGGGTTATGCTTTAACCCTAGGAGTTTTGATTAAGAAAGATAACTATATGCTTAATATTACCTTGTGAAAAGTAATTAGGGCTTAAGAGGAACTTATATTTCAATTTTAGTCATTTTTGAATAATGTTGAAATAATGTTTTACTTGATTTGGACTAAAGTGC
Organism: Alisma plantago-aquatica; assembly: GCA_963693085.1. Lineage (NCBI taxonomy): Eukaryota > Viridiplantae > Streptophyta > Magnoliopsida > Alismatales > Alismataceae > Alisma > Alisma plantago-aquatica. The sequence continues at coordinate 810,943,523 of OY856410.1, read as the reverse complement.
AAATTACCCAAGTTGAGGGGTTAAATTGCAAATTGTACATGATAATATGTTCCTCACGTGTTGAATCATCATGAGAATGAATATGATGTAGATGTATGGCTTGGGAGAAGCCTGAGTACCAAGAAAGAGTTGATAAAGCAATGTTTGTGCATTGAAACCTAGTTTTGGTGTAATGTGCAATTTACTCAAAACCTAGGGTTCAATATGCAAAGTACCAATTCACGAAGGTCCCTAATGTATATTGGCATCATGTTGAGGTAAGAAAATGAGAGGGGTGCCTCATTTGAATTAATTAGGAGGAGAGAGAATCTTGATATTAAAATAATCAAGATTTAAGCATAAAGGAAACTTTAACTCTTTTTTATGCAAAAAGAAAAATATTAATTGAAAAGACCTTCAACCAAAAGTTGAGGTATGATTTTGTAAAGGGTTTGGACGGGCTTCTGCTTAGCAAAGGCACGAAAATATCCAAGGGAGTGGATAACTCACTCACAATTTTATAAGAAAAAGAAATATCCACTCACATATGGATATTAGTATAATATGATTTAAGGTGCTTAAATTGCTTTTCTTTAAATCATGGATAATTGCGAGGACTAAGAGGAAAACAAGATAGCCTCGGATCCAAGGAATTGAGGGGGAAGAGGCAGCACTATTTTGGGGATTTAATAAATTTTTATAAGGCATTTTCTCTCTCCTTGAATTTCTTATAAAAAGACCCTTTCAAGCCAAAACAAAGGCTTTTCCATTTCCACTTGTTTCCCTTGCTTGGAAAATGACCAAAAGAGCTTTGGAGGAGCAGGAGGACGACCCCCGACCTGTTGGTAAGCTTCTTGACCTCCTTTCACCTTGAATCCATGGTGAAAATAAAAAATCAATGCATGAATTCTTCATATCTTGATCCCCTCTTCAATTCTAACCATTCCTTTTCACTCAAAGCTTGAGGACGAGCCTTGGAATAGTGAAATGAGTTTCATCCACCATTTTTGAAGTGATCTTAAAGCTTTGGATCTCAATTGGAGGCGGGTTTTATAACTTGAACCCTTAATATTGCTATTGCATTCAATTCCTTATCAATTGATGATCCTTTCCTCATTTCCAAAATTTAATTTGGTTGATGGATGCAATAACCATGGAAATCACATAAAACTTCATGGGTTGGGATCTTGATGATGATGACATCATCATAAGCACACACCTCTCCAAATATCTCTTGCAAATGGTTTCAACCAAATGATCCAAATAGTTTCACCAAACAGTTTCCAAACCGTTTGGAGACTTGAACCCCAAACCGTTTAGAGGAGTTGACTGTTTGGATGGGTTGACCATTTGAGGTCTGAACCCTAGTATGTGTTGGATGATGATCCAATGGCTCCAATTGATTAACTCAACATATGGACAACCTTTCAAATAGAAACCCTAATCGACTAAGTGCTGATTTTGCAATTGATAAAGTTGATGTTTTGGGTTGATTGACCCAAACGTTTTCAAAACCATTTGGGAATCACCCAAATGGTATCAAGACCGTTTGGAGGTCAACAAAGACCGTTTGGAGGTATAGGGTTGAGTATGGTTGAGTATTTGAAGACCTAAAGATATCAAATTCAATTACAATCAATAGCTCAAGTGATGATTGATTCAATGATGCAAACCCTAAGTGAATGTCATAGATTTCAATGGTGGTTTGAGGCAAACGGTCTCAAGACCATTTGGAGATCATACAAATGATCTCAAGACCGTTTGGGGGTCATTCAAGACCGTTTGAGGTCAGTTCATATCATGTAATGATGATGGTTCACTGATTGCAATTCAATTAGCTCCACAATGTTAACCACTGATGGATCCTCAGTTTCAAAACCCTAAGTGATGGTTTCTTGAGTATCAACCCTAGTTCAATTGGGTTCAAAACCCTAATTGAAGGTTCAATTTAAGGGTGATTTAATGGTTCAAATGAAGAATAAATTGGTGGCCCAATTGATAGTTGGTCCATGGATTGGAACCTTGGATTGTTTATGTGTTGAAGATCCTTTTTGGTCCATGCGGTTTTGAGAGGGTTTGGACCAAATGGTCTCAAGGACATTTGGGATAAAATGGTCTCAAGACCGTTTGAGACCAAATGGTCTCAAACCGTTTGGAGACCCAAGCTCATTCAGTTTCAAAAACCTACTTTGTCAAATAGTTTCAAGTACTAACTTTGCCAAACGGGTTCAAAGTGTTAGAACTAATTTGGTCAAGACCGTTGGAGGTCGAAGTAACCAAGACCATTTCAGGTCTAAGTGACCATGACCTTTTGAGGTTGAAATTGGTTAAACCATTTGGACACCTAATATGATCAAAGGTCAAATAACTACTTGATTATTAATGATGTGGATCAATGATGATTATGGAGGTTAACACCAACTATGTGTACTAAATTGAAGAGTTAACCTAGATCAATCATGAGGTATTTAACATCCTAGAGAGCATGAGAGGGAGAGAGAATGGGAGAGATGATTGCTTACATAATAAGCTCTAATTCTCTCATTATGAATAAATATGTAATCAGGGTTTGATCCATAATGATGAGATCATGAAATCCTCATTGAAGAGATTGATGTACCTTGACACTAATTTAGGGCAAAGCTGAGTGAAACCATAAGCTAGGGTGATGATGTAACCCTAACTTAGTTCAATAATGCAAGAAACCCTAATTTGGGTAATGAAGTATGTGAAACCCTACTTGGAGGTAAATGGCAAACCTTAATCCCTAAAATGGGGTAAAGATGCATGAAAGCCTAATAAAGGGTAGTGCTACTAATGCTATGTAAAGCCCTATCGTGTTGTGAAATCTTAATTTCACATAATACTAGGTTAAATCCTGATATAGAAGGATGTTATGTGAATCTCTAATGAAGACCAATACTATGCGAAATCCATATAATGTATGGAAAATGCTATGTGAATCCTCAAATTATAAATATGGAGAATGTTATTCATAATAATGGAATAGTGATTAAGTTATTGACAAATGTAATATCGAGATGGGTCAATAATGGATATCCTTACAATAATAATTCCTAATTCAAGAATGAGTCCATATCATTGGAAATGGTTGTACATTCTAAACAGGTGGATTATAACCAATACATTACATGATGAATGAGATGAACTAGTACATAAAGTATTAGGATGGGGAATACCCTAATACAAGATAAGTGGATGAACCCAAGTAAGATTAAGGTGTTGAGGAAAGTGATACATCAAGATATGATAGATATCACATTCAACACCCCAATACTGATATACCTTGATGTGTTTTAAATCCAATATAATTGGATGAGTGACATATGTAATGTGTCATGACAATTGTTACATTGAGATGTAATGCACCTTGTTGAGTGTAGGCTAACATGCCTTATGAAAAGGTTAATCCAAACCAATAAACTATGATACCATCATATTCTGGTAAAGATGAGAGAGAAACTCATACTTTGTGTCGATTATTCATTTAATGATGAATGATGAGAATATATAAGTATGATTGAATACTTATGTTATCCATATTGATTCCTATCTGTGTGAAGAAATGGAATAGAACTTGATCTTTAATAATATGAACTTGAGAACCTATATGGTTATCTATAGAAAACCCTAATACAGGGTAATGCTATGTGAAACCCTAATGCAGGGTAATGCTATGTGAAACCCTAATGCAGGGTAATGCTATGTGAAACCCTAATATATGATGATGCTATGTGAAGTCTTAACACAGAGTAATCCTATGATAAGTTCAAATACATATTGTTGAGTTATAAATATAATAAGAAAACCCTTGTATTGCATGGTACTGATATATGATTGTTATCATGAGTATTAATCATGTAGGAATATTGAGATGATGAGCATATCCAGGTATGGACTATGATGCTCTGTATATTGAAATTGTTTATGGGCTTTATAAGCCATAATATGCCTTATTGCCTATTAAAGGGTAGTAAGAGGTGATATGAGCTTTGTGAACTATATGTAATACTTTGTGTAGCAAGAATCATAATGTCCTTTGTCAGATGACCTGAAGGTATTAAGTTACCTAATAAGTGGTAACAAGTACTCTATGATGAGTTAAGAGTTCAAATACTCATATTCTATAATCATGATGATGAACTTGTTAGGAAATAGAATTGTACTTGATGGGATGAGGGATTGAGATCCCAATACTTTGTGAAAAGAATATGGCTATAGTCCATAACTCCACAAGACAATGCCAGTCATTAGATATGTGATCTAAGCCTGAAGAGAGTATATGTTGTGGTTATAACTCTATAATGAATAAATGTTATACATGTTCTTCATATTCCTTAATGGATAATTGACATGTTGCTCTATCAGGTTATAGCTGCAATGCTTTAGATAAGAATAATGTTCTAATCTATTAGATAATGAAATAACTGCTGTCAAATAATTATGATTCCTCTGTTCAGATTTATCTTCTTAAACTGCAATAATATTGTTTCTGGTGGAGAGTTATAACTCTCGCTGGGGCAATTTACAATTGTCTCACCCCCGTGGAAACCACATTTTTAGGTGGACGCAGACGAGGAGGTAGGAATCCTTCAGTAGGTGAAGGACAACAACAACAACAACAGGGACAACAGTGAAGTCTCAGGTGGAGACACTGACTATTATGCCTTGTTTAGATGTATATAGAGTCATATGTGTTATCTCTGTACTCTCAGGTCCTCAGAGTAGTAGTTAGTGCTTTCTATATTTTGGCTTAGTGCCTCGAGATTTTATACTTCTTGTATTTAGCTTAACAAGTGTAGTTGATGCTTGTAATTTTCAGAAAGAGATGATACAAGACATGTACCTTTAAACCAGAATGTAAATGTGTTATTATGGTTCTATGTGAGAAAGTTTTTCTTTGATGGACCTCTTGGTAAAAAGGTTTTAATTTTTAGTGATTTTCAGTAATCTGCTGCTTAGTGAACGCTTCCGCATTAGTTAATCATGTTTTTGTGGTCAGTGTGTCACACTGACGCTGACAGTCGTCCATGTGCAACTTGAAGAAAGGTGTACACTACTATAAGGGGTTGTTGTTGGACTTTCTCTAGGACCATGTATAAACCTTACAACCCTCTCTCCCATCACATAGTTGTTGATGCAATTAACTGTCTATGGGGAATATGGCAATATTTGTTTTTGTTTTTGCTTCCATATTTGATTCCATATTTCCCAACACCAATTGCTAAGGGATTTGACAAGGGTCCTACATCCCATAAATGAGATAAGTGTGTATCTAGGGCTTTATTCACTCCTTCCTAGGGTATAGAGGTATTCCATATCTCTATTACTCTATCCCTTGTACATGATTTAGGTTTCTATATAATATCAATGGGCCACTCTAATCCATAAGTTTATTATATTTATTCTAACCTTATGGTTCCCCTAACCCTTCAAATCAATAAAATGTATTCACATAACCTTTTATCAAACGTCACATATATCCTTTCATTGACATCGTCATCGACAAAAACAACATTATATAACTTTTATAGTTCCCCTTCATGTTCATATTTTTATTCATGTTCATGAAAGTCATATTTTTATGAATTTCATTTTCATGAGTCAATAAGTGATAACATGTGTTGATGTTATGAATGTTATCATGCTATTCATATTTCATCATCTATATTAGGTATGCCTTCCTTCTTTTCCCAGAGGCATTATTATCATCATCACCATCATCATTCCCAGTCTTTCTCTAAAATTAGTCTATCTTCAAGGATATGATTGGATATTCATCACTCTTACTTAATGACGTGATCTCAATGGATTATGGGGACTCATAACCCACACAATACAATGAACATTTATGATAAATCAATAAGAAGTCATATGATAATGAATATAACATAAGGACATTATCATTCAATGCATGCTTCTATTCGATAGAAAATTGTTCTATTGTGGTTTACTATGCAAGAAACACTAAGTACTGAATGAGTAATACTCATCATTCCATATACAACACATAGAATTGATTCAATAGTATTCATGTATTAACACTTTAACTAACTTCATCAATTAGGAATCTTTTATATTAATATTGGAAGGACATGCATTATGCAAGAACAAGCTAAAAATTATTATGTTTAGTAAAAGAAGCACATGTAGGGAGGATAACGCTATCATTCCACATCATCTAATCATTCACGTGGAGATTATTATAGAAACAACTATAAAACACAGTAGTAGCATAATCAACTTGTAAGGGAGTGAGGATTACTGCCTTTGAACATAAAAATTGTCACTATAATTATTGTATCTTTGGAAAACATTATCAATTTCAAAGAAAAAGCCTAAGAACACAACTTGCAAGTGTCAAGACTCATCAATTACATACATTATATATGCATTTTACCTCTTACCCATCCTATTTCCATATGTATATAGTGAAGCAGATCTATCTTCTTACATCCAACACACCAAACTGATCAAGACTAGATCCTATCCTTGAGCCCCATCCACCAAAAAATAAAGAACATGGTTATTTGCTAAGGTCTAGCTTCAAAACAACAACAAAGACAGTCTCCTCATGGACAACCTACAAGCATTTTGCCTCCAGAAAGCAACAATTCAACCTATTTTGAATTGAACCTAGCCAACATGGTTAGGAATGGAGCAAGAAGAAGATAGAATGTCAATATCCTCAAGGAAAAATCTCAAATAAACTATTCATGGGTCCAAAGACAGGGGTGTTGTATCTATAGTATAATGAAGGGGAGATTAAAACATGAACACTTAATATTAATATACCTTCAAGAATATCTCACAAGATAAGTAATGAAAATATTATGAAAAAGGGGAGAGAGATTGCAACAATCACAAAGAGTAGGCAAGATTTAGAGTGGTTCCATCTCATGTACCTTGTTGAATATACTTCTTGCTTAGTTGTATCTTTGATCTTGTGGATATAGTGATCATGTTGTTGATGATGTAGTTGTTTCTTGTGTACCTTTGGACCTAGTTGGCCGAACCCATAGATTAGGGTTTCCTTTTGGGCAATACCCTTTTCTCTCCTTTGGTCTTGAGAAGTGAGTTGGAGGCTAGTGATATAGGCAACACCCCTCTCACTTGGTTGTTGAGAGGTGAGTCTATACTCTAGTTGCTTGAGCAACACTCTTATCTCACCATGGATTTGAGAGGTGAGCTTTGGTTGAGCATTAGGCCGATATAGAAATGATCCATCATGTTGCCCGATTGGTGATAGAGGTTGTGCAAAATCCCTATCTCTTGGTTGTTGAGAGGTGAGCCAACCCTCTTGATCTTTTAGGGTTTTGATGATGGTGATCTTGAGGTTGATGATGACCTTGTCGGGATGAGCTTGGTGCCTTGCATGATACACCTTGTAGTAGTGCTTCCCGACACACCTCCCTTGCTCTAGGGTTTGGATCTTAGCTGATATGATGTGTTTGGTTGGCTTTGTGCCCGATATGGCTCTCTTGACTTTGATGATGAGCTTGGGCAATATGCCTTGATCTAGTTGATCCTTTGACCTAGTAGTTGTTGCCCCTTTGGCCGATAGAGTGCCTAGTTGATATCTCTTTTTGGAGTCTTGGGCGATACATGTTGGGTTGGGTTCTTGCCCAACATGGGTTGAGTAATGGCCCTTGTGAGTACCTTGTGGTGACCTATATGGTGTGTTTGTTTTAGTTGGGCGATAGGTTTTCTTTATGGTTCCTTTGTGTCATTTGATGATGAGTACCTTAGTGGGTGATACAAGTTTGGCCTAGGCATCATGAATCTTAGTCGACATGGTAGTTGCTGCCTGACATAACCCTAACCCTAAACATAGTGGTTTGATAGGGCTTTGCCTGATTCAGTGTGATGTCGTCACCTCGGGTGCACGATATGCCCCATGGACTCATCTACACGATACACCTTGAGTTTGTGTTGGCCGATAGGCGAGGCTAAGTGCCTTGGCTGACAAGTTGTAGTAAGGGTTGTTACCCTGCCCGATATCACCTATAGTAAAGGTTGCACTACCCGTCACACTTCTAGTGAGGGTAGAGAGAACCTTTGGTGAGGGTTATGTCCAACCCAAAAACCCTAGGTAGTAGTTCTTTATCATGTAACTGCATCTTTTGATATATGGATGATAGTTGCAAACCTGTGCCATGTTGGATGTCTAAAGATGATGTCGTACTTGCCCATGTTTATAAGGTAAAGAGCATAAATGGATGCCCATGATTTGATAGCAGTGATGTAATTGATACAGTATGACACACATATTTATAATCATGACATGTGCATCTGCAAATCCTATTGACATGATAATCTGTAAGAGCTATGTCTGGTGATTTTAAGTTATCTCTCTTGATGTGCATACTAACCATGCATGTATATTAAATGGATTCATAGCTAGGTAAGAGCTATGAGGTATATGTGCTTTGAATAATAGTAAATGATAATAATCCTTGTTGATGAGATAACATGCATCGCCAATATGATGAGATAGGTCTGAGGACCTGATAAAGGTTGAGTGCCTAGTTGAGGTGTTATCCTCTGATGATGAGATAAGGGATTGCTATCCCAGGATGTTGATGCCTTGAGAGGCAGTAGCAATATGTGAGGAGGGATTGAGATCCCATGATGATGTGATAATAATAGTATTAATGTAGCTCAATGTTGTTTATGTTTTACAACTTAGTTTCCTCAAAAACTCACTTAAAATAAACTAATTAATTACAGTGAAACATATCATGTAGTTTGCCCTAGCCATAGATCCATCATCGTCAGATTTTGATGATGGTGAAATAGGTTTATCTTGCGGGATTACCTGGAGCGCATATTGTTGATTATGTGGGGTTTCTCCTAGCCAAAAATAGGAGGATTATAGTACAACTGCGGTTGTAGACTCTGTATAGTAAAAGAGCATGGTGAATAGGCCCATGACTCAATGACTTAGAGCATGAATGTGTTCATGGTTCAAGAGCACGGTGATTAGGCTCATGGCTCAAAAAGTATACTAGCACCTGTGTCAAGGTGAGCTAGAGATATGGGTAGCTTGCGGAGCGACCCTGAGGCTGAGGCCATATAAGCATGAGACTACGGTCCTACTTTGGTTTTCGTGCACTGACCACGAGGAGGTGAGGTCATGCAGTTCGACTCTCCCATTGACCTTGTATGGCACTAGTTTTGGGCTTCGCATCCGAAGGTTGGATTTGAGTAGGGACATCTCACTTCCTCAGGGCATAATAAAATGTAATCCAGCCGAATAGTTTATACTGCTTAGAGCAAAACATAGAACATTGGTTGAGGCCTTGCTTATGTAGATCTCCCAGTTATCTCTTACAGTTACTTATACAATCTTGATATTTTTTGATAAGTTCTTATAAATCTAATCTTGTCAATAATGTTCCATAAAAAAATACTTGGTTATATGCCCCCGAATGTCTTGGTCAGATTGATGGAAATTATAGTCTTACTCGGTATGCTACTCTTATTATATGTCTTAACCAGCTATTTGATTTATCTGCTTTAACCTTATGAGGTTTTATAGTTTCGGTAGGGAGTTATGTTTCTCGCTGGGACTATGTGTCTCACCCCACTGGTTTACAACCTTTTTAGGTGATCGTGCTAGACGTGGTGGTGGTCGAGAGGTTGCGATCGAGCAGCAAGAAGAGCAGTAGAAGGCAAGTGATGGACATGCTGTTGTTTTGGTGGTTTTGTAGTAGAGTCCTAGAGTCATCCATGTACTCTCAGGTCCTCGGAGGTGTTTTGATGATGTTTAATGACATATAGTTGTTGTACTTTTGTTTATCCTACTGCTAGCCTGACGTGGCCCGTTATGCATGTATAAACAGGTGATGAACTCATGTGCTAGCAAGATAGCTAGTTTCTGTAAGTTGTGAACTTATATCAGGGCTTGCGTATGTTCATATAACATGTTTCCTTACATGATGAGGATCTGAATGTAATAGTTATCTTTTATATGTTTTCCGCAAATGGTTTTAATTAACTCATATTTTTGGTAATATGTGGTTCATGGAAGTTCCACACATTTTTGCATGTCACCTTGCTGTCTGTGTGATGGCGGGGTGTCACAGTTAGTTTGGTATCAGAGCGCTAGGTTCGCTGAGTCTATAGGGATCTAGGATTAGGTTTGTGTCTGTTCTTGTGAGATTTCCACATTTTCTTACAATAATCTTCTGCACTCAGTGGAAGAAAAAGCTTAAAGATGTCTGGAAACCATGAAGAACATGCTGCCAAGAGCAGCGATGCTGCATCAGTTGATGGAGCAAGAGTGCAGGCACTCAAAGATCAGTTGCCTGAGGTCCCCCAACTTGACCCAACCATTCTTGAAAGCCCTGCCTATCAGCACCTTATGGGGCAGTTGATGGCTACGATGAATCACATGGTGGAAAGAGTTCCAGTGCCTCTGCAAAGAGCACATGCTCCCCATGGTGTATCATCAGGCATTGGGAAGACCTTTGAGCGGCTTCGCTGAGTCGGAGCTTCGGATTACACTGGAATGGTGGATCCGGCAGATGCATATCTATGGCTGACAGGTCTCGAGAAGGCCTTCTATATCCTCGACATCCCCAAAGCAGACAAAGTAAAGCACATTGTCTACCTTCTGAAAGGTAGTGCTGGCCACTGGTGGGCCATCGAGGAGGAGAAGCGACCCAGTGAGGTGATCTGTTGGGAGGTTTTCTAACAGGAGTTCATCAGTAGATACTTTCCAAAGATGTATCTGGATGAGAAGATCAACTAGTTTGAGCATCTGCACCAGGGATCGATGAGCATCATCGAGTATGTAGCCAAATCTATGGATCTATTGAGGTTTTTCCCTCACATGGCGGTGATAGATGATGAGCAGATCAGACAGTTTGAGAAAGGTTTGAGTGTCGATCTGTCGACACCTACTGCTGCCTTGGAGAATCTGGAGCGGTTTGCCATGTTCGTGGAGTTTATCTACAGGATTGAATGGTCTGTCAGGGAGACAGAGGTCTGATGGCTTCAAGAAGATAAGATTTTCGACACCTTCCGCGATGTAGAGTTCTTGTGTACCATCTCAGTGGTCTCCAAGTAAGGGAAGAGGTTATGTTTCTTCACCATTGAAGGCTCATAGTATAGCTTCAGTGGCAGTGACAGGGCCATCAAGGCCGTAGTTTGATGGTTGGGCATGCTATCTCTGTGGACTGATCGGGCATTTGAGGTCAAATTGCCCAAGGAAATATGTCGAAGTGACGCAACAGCTGAGACAGAATCAGCAAGGTTCAGAAAGATAGCAACCCAATGGTAGTAGAGGGCGAGGACGCGGTCAAGCATCACAAGAAGGATCGTTTGCTCAAGGAAGCAGAGAATGTGAACAGCAAGCAACGACTCAATTCTACGCTGTGAGTCAGCCGAAGGCGATAGTCAACCTGTGAGTTGTGGCAGGTCATATGGAGTTATTTCATTCTGATTTGTCTTCTTTTTGCTTTATATATGTTCTAGTTGACATGGGTTCTACGCACTCTTTTATCGCATGAACTATGCTTGAAAACTATCTTTTACCTATTAGATGTAAGAAAGATAGCCTGTTGTTAGAAACCCTCTTGATGGTTCCTCGGTGCTTCGAGAAGAGTGTCCATCTTGTGTCTTATCTTTTTCGATACACAATATACAAGTGGATCTTATAACACTTGAGATGCATGGATTTGATGTGATCCTTGGGATGGATACCTTAGAGAAGTATAAGGTTGTGTTGGACTGTGGTTCCAAGTAGGCAGTGTTTGATGACGGTGGAGAGAAGTAGATCTACCAAGGAGATAGGAAGATTCTTCCAACAAGTTTAGTATCAACGATGGTGGCAGAGAAGTTGCTACGGTAAGGATGTAAGGCATTCCTAGCTCACATTGTGGATACTAAGGTGAAAGGTCCTAGCCTTGAGGAGGTGTTGATTGTCTGAGAGTTTATGGACGTGTTCCCAGATGAGTTCCCTGGTGTTCCCTCACCTTGAGAGATTTATTTTGAGATCAATCTGGTGCTAGGAACACAGCCAGTTGAATAGACACCGTACAAGATGGCTCCAGCCGAGATGGCAGAGCTGAAGAAGCAATTACAGGAGTTGTTGGATAAGGGTTTCATCCGACCAAGCACATTGCCTTGGGGTGTTCCAGTCTTGTTCGTTAAGAAGAAGGACGGGTCGATGCGGTTGTGTATAGCTTACCGATAGTTGAACAAAGTCACGATCAAGAATAAGTACCCATTGTCGAGGATAGACGATCTGTTTGATCAGTCGTGTGGAACTATAGTGTTCTCAAAGATCGATCTACAATCTAGATATCATCAATTGTGAATTAAGGATGATGACATACCAAAGTCAGTGTTTAGGACGAGGTATGGTCACTTCGAGTTTGTGGTTAGGCCGTTTGGGCTAACCAACGCCCCTACTACTTTCATGGATTTGATGAATAGGGTGTTTCGTCTGTTTCTAGATCAGTTTGTTGTAGTTTTTATAGATGACATTTTGATCTATAGCCGGGACAGTCAAGCGCATGAACAACATCTTCAACAAGTGTTGAATTTTCTTCGCTAACACCAGTTATATGCCAAGTTCAGTAAGTGTGAGTTCTAGTTGAAGGAAGTGACGTTTTTTGGGTCACGTGATATCTGCTGAAGGAGTTAGAGTGGACCCCAAGAAAGTGGAGTCAGTTGCAGATTGGGAGCAACCAAAGACACCGACAGAAGTTTGTAGTTTTCTAGGTTTAGCAGGATGCTACCAAAGGTTTATAAAGGACTTCACTGTGATCACATTGCTGATGACAAAGTTGACCAGGAAGGATGTACCTTTTGTTTGGGATGATCGTTGTCAGCAAGCTTTCCAAAGATTGAAGGAGAAGTTGACTAGTAATCCAGTTCTAGTGCTACCAGAGCCTGGGAAAGGCTATGTTGTTTTCTACGATGCTTCCAAGAAGGGTCAAGGATGTGTGCTGATGCAGGAGGATCATTTGGTTTATTTTGCTTCACGACAACTTAAGAGACATGAGGAGAACTATCCAACACATGATTTGGAGTTGGCAGTGGGGGTTCATGCGTTGAAGATTTAGAGACACTATCTTTATGGGGAAGTGTGTTAGATCTTTACAGATCATAAGAACTTGAAGTACATCATCTCGCAGAGTGAGCTGAACATGCGACAGCATCGTTGGATGGAGATGATCAATGATTATGATTGCACCATTGAGTATCATCCTAGTAAGGAGAATGTGGTAACTGATGAGCTTAGCAGGAAGTCTTCCTCTCTTTCCACAAAGAAGTCACAGTTGAGTTCCTTGGTATGCCATAGGTGGGATATGTTTGTTTCTTTGCGGAAGATGAATGTGTAGTTGGAGGTTTCTTTGTTGGAAGTTTTGTTGGCACAGATGCAAGTCAAGCCTACACTGAGACAACAGATTAAAAATGCACAACAGGCAGATGATACAGTGTAGTTGATTAGGTCACAGTTCGACAGTGAAAAACGTGATGGGTTCCATGAGTCTGAAGATGGACTAGTTTGTTATCATAACAGGATGGTGGTCCCCGATGTTAATGATCTGAGAAAGCTAGTGCTCAAGGAAGAACACACATCGATGTATGTTATGCATCTAGGAGTCACCAAGATGCATCATAATATGAAGGATCTGTATTGGTGGCCTGGCTTGAAGAAGGATGTAGTCGAGTTTGTGGCTAGGTGTCCAGTATGCCAGCAAGTTAAGACTAAGCATTAGAAGCCGGCAGGTACGTTGCAACCCATGTCGATACCGTAGTGGAAATGGGATCATATAACCATGGATTTCGTAGTTGGTCTGCCAAGGACAACTAGGAATCATGATTCCATTTTGGTGATACACTACTACATTTTTGACCAGTAACGTCGCTGCGGATAGCATCATTTTTATTAGAATAACTGACCTAATAGACTATTGCATCTGTTTTATCATAAAAACCGACCTTACAGGTTTCCCACGGAAAAATTTCACGCAATTTTGGCTTCACGCGTCGATCTATGGCGTCGATTTTTCCAAATAACCGATGCTATAGCGTCAAACAAAAATGCAGGCACCACTTTAGAACTCTAGCGTCACTTTTTATGGATAACCGACCTTATAGATACTGACCTCTAGGGTCGGTTTTTTAAAATAACCGACCTTATAGATGGTTTACGAAAATTCGGGCACCACTTATGCTGTAGCGACGATTTTTGCAGTTAACCGACTCTAGAGAGCTGACTTGTAGCGTCAGTTTTTGTAGTTAACCGACGCTACAGGTCGGGCTGCTAGCTAATTCATGCATGACCTAGGACCAATCGACTTCTGTTTCATTTCATTTTACTCGAAAGCACGGTGTTAGAGACCCCTCCTTCTGACGCCGGCATCCATCTCCGTGTCCAAGGAGGCCTTCTCTGCTTTCGATGCCGCCGCCATGTCTGAGGAGTCCAGCCGTGTGCCGCCGTCGAGCCGTGTTGTGCCACTGTCGAACCGTGTTGTGCCACTGTGTAGCCGTGCCCGCCGTCGAGCCGTGCCATCGTCGAGCCAAGGAGGAAGCTTCTCGGTTACGAGGTACATTCTATTAATCAAAAATCAATCGCAAGCTTCTCGGTTGTACGTGTTGTGCCACCGTCGAAGAGCTTTCTCGATTGGATAGGAGAGGAGGGGCAGGTGGGGCTAATGTGGTTGGGTAGCGATGGGTGCTGGTGGTAGTAGCACGATCGTGCAATAACCACGACCATTTTTCTTCTTATTGTAATGACGTGATTGAGGAAAGGCTCGGAGTGAATGTATTTGTTAGGTAGCACGGCCGTGGTGGTTGTGGCTGAGTGAACGTATTTGTTAGGTAGCACGGCCGTGCTGGGTAGCACGGCCATGTTGATTGGTAGCATGGTCGTACTGGGTAGCACGACCGTGGTGGCTGTGGCTGAGTAAATGTATTTGTTAGGTAGCACAGTCGTGCTGGGTAGCACGACCGTGTTGGCTGAGTTGTTGAACTGCATTTGTTAAAATCTTTCTGCTCCTCTAATATTGATGTATATTGACCCTAATGCCTTACATTATAAGAGAATTGAATCGTGCAATTGTATTGTTGCAGGTGTTGTTGACTTGCATATATTTCTTTTTCAGCCTTCAAGTGAGGTATTATATTCTCACTCTTCCAATGTGCCATTATGCTTCATTTTGATTCAAATATTTAATACATGTACGGTAGCGCTTGGTAGACATTCCAGAAATATGAGGGTAGACATTGTGTAGTCTCAGATTGACACTTTAGGGTTTATATATGAGATCATCGAATGCATGTTGTTTAACTTAATATATAAATAAGACAATAATACATTTATGCATGTATCAACTTAGAAACCCGTTCAAAATTTACTCATAGGAGTAAATATTAGACAGTCCCCAGTTTGGGACTGTTTTTGAATATTTAATCTCACTTAGGATGTAACTGTGTAATGTATGTTTAGTTTTGAAGAAAATTTTAGTAGTATTTCCTTATTTGTTCTCTGGGTACATATGTGAGTGGTTATTTACCATTTACATTGGTGTACTTGGAGAACTTAGGGGAAATGCTGCCAAAATTTTCTTCAAAACTAAACATACATTATATAGTTACTAATGAGATTAAATATTCAAAAATGGGATAGGTGGTACACTTTAGTATAAAAGTAATTAACTTCTTATCAATAAAAAATTACATCTTATAGTATCAATATTAAATGCTTAGTTTTATAATTAATTTTTAATGTGATATAGAAAATGGATCGAAGTTGGATGTATATCTCGAACAGTTGTAGTCCAGAGTTTGCCAAAGGTCTTGATGAATTTATCAGATTTGCTAAGGAGCATAGGAAAGTACCTACAGATAGGTTCTATTGTCCATGTAGAAATTGTGGTAATAATTTGAAAGTTGATACTGCTGAGGAAATTAAGGATCATGTCATATGCAATGGGATCATACAAGGTTATAATGAATGGTATTGACATGGAGAGAAAATTAATAATGGATCAGAAAATGTTGATGCTAATAGTTGTGGCATAGAAGATATAGATAATGATGATAATTTCAATGATGAACCGATTCAGGATGACCCGATTCAGGATGATATGGTTGATGAGATGCTACGCAGTTGTCGGGACAATGTCATTGATCCACCTTCTTCATTTTCAAACATAGTCCATGATGATGAAAACCTTTATGTAAGGATTTTACTAAGTTCACGAGGTTGAGTGTTGTTATGCGATTATATACTCATAAAGCTCAAAACCCGTGGAGCGATAAGAGTTTCACTTCACTGTTGTCTTTGTTAAAGGAAATTCTTCCTAAAGGCAACGAGCTTCCAATTTCAACATATCAAGCAAAGAAAATAATGTGCCCAATGGGAATGGAGGATAAGAAGATTCATGAATGTCCAAATGATTGTGTGTTTTTTTAGAAGGACTATAGTAATTTAATAAATTGTCCAAAATGTGGTGCGTCAAGGTATAAGACCACAAATTCAGCTAAGGCTAAAAATGTCTCTCCTGCCAAGGTGATGTGGTATCTACCAATAATACCATGATTTCAACGCTTATTTGCTAATACAGAAGATGCGCAAAATTTTTCTTGGCATGGGGAGTTGAAGGCCAATGATGATGGCGTCCTACGACATGCATCTGATTTACCAGAATGGAAGAAAATTGATTTATTATACCCTCAATTTGGTAAAGAACCAAGAAACTTAAGACATGGACTCTGTACAGATGGAATGAATCCCTATGGTACATTAAGCAGCCAACATAGCACGTGGCCTGTTATGATTGTTATATACAATCTTCCTCCTTGGTTGTTTATGAAAAATAAGTATGTCATGTTGTCAATATTGATATCAGGGCCCAAGCAACCTGGAAATGATATTGATGTTTACCTTCAACCTCTAATAGATGATCTAATGAAACTATGGGAAGAAGGTATTATGACATATGATGCTTCACATAAAGAGACCTTCAGTTTGCGAGCTATGTTGTTTTGCATGATTAATGACTTTCCAGCTTATGGAAATTTGTCTGGATATAGCATAAAAGGTTACAAAGCATGTCCTATTTGTGAGGAAAATACTGATTCAATCAGACTGAAACATGGTGGTAAAATCGTATATCTTGGTCATCGAAGATTTCTCCCACAAGTGCATCCTTATAGAGGGCAACACAAAACCTTTAATGGGCCAACGGAGGAACGCAGTGCTCCTAAACCTATACCAAGAAATGTTGTATATGATAGGGTGAAATATATTGTTAATGAATTTGGAAAGAGTTCAAGTAGCCATACACTCGCATGTGACAAATCTCTATACAAGAAGAGGTCAATATTCTGGGATTTTCCTTATTGGAGATCTTTGGAAATTAGACACTGCATTGATGTCATGCATGTTGAAAATAATATTTGTGATAGCATCATCGGTACGTTATTGAACATACCTGGAAAGATTAAAGATGGCATCAAAT
Organism: Alisma plantago-aquatica; assembly: GCA_963693085.1. Classification (NCBI taxonomy): domain Eukaryota; kingdom Viridiplantae; phylum Streptophyta; class Magnoliopsida; order Alismatales; family Alismataceae; genus Alisma; species Alisma plantago-aquatica. Next base: position 810,926,037 of record OY856410.1, on the reverse strand, counting down.
CTAGAAAGATTTAGAATTAATGGGTATAAGAAAAGAATTATCAGTGGAGATCAGGGGTCGCCACACATATTTGCCATCGACTTGTTACACTTTGTCAAATAAGGAGAAAAACACTTTCTGTGAGTGCTTGTATAATATTAAGGTTCCACAAGGATACTCTTCTAATATTCATAGATTGGTATCAATGAAGGATCTGAAACTGATAGGTCTCAAATCTCACGATTGTCACACCTTAATGCAACAAATTTTACCTGCAGCTATTCGATCTATATTGCCGAAGCATGTAAGGTTTGCAATCACAAGACTCTGTTTCTTCTTCAATGAAATATGCAAGAAAGTGATACATCCTGATATTCTCGATAAATTACAAAAAGATGTAATTGTTACCATGTGTCAGCTTGAAATGTACTTTCCTCCTTCATTTTTTGATATCATGGTTCCTCTTATAGTACATATTACAAGGGAGGTGAAGATGTTGGGTCCAATTTTCTTACACTGGATGTATCCATTTGAACGCTACATGAGTGTTTTTAAAGGTGATGTTCGGAATCGTTATCGTCCTGAAGGGAGTATTGTTGAGGGTTACATGGCTAGGGAGGTGATGGACTTTTGTAATGATTTTTTGAATTGCAATGAAACTTGTAGCGATCTAAAAAATTCCCATCACACTGGATCTTATTGTGGCAAAAGAACTCTAGGAGGACGAGTGAAAGGAATCAATCGTGAGTTGTGGGAACAACCGCATTTGTATATTTTACACAACATCGATGAAGTTAGTAGCTACATCACAGAACACAATGATCTTATCAAGAGAAATCATCCGCGATCAAGTTCAATGTGTCTTGCAAGAGAGCATAATTGAACATTTATTAGGTGGTTTGAAGAGAAAGTATTTAATCTACTATCTGAATCACCGAATAATGTTGTTGAGAACATAAAATGGCTCGCCTTTAAGCCAAAAATGGATGTCATGTCATATGAAGGTTATGACATAAACATATTTTCATTCTACACAAAGCGTCAAGATGAAAGAAGTGTAGTTCAAAATAGTGGTGTCACTGTTCAAGATTGTTCGTTGTATTTTTCTAGTGCCGAAGATAAAAGACCACGGGAAGCTGAGATGTCATATTACAGCATCATTGAGGACATATGAGAAATGGACTATACAAATTTTCGAGTTCCTATATTTAGGTGTAATTGGGTTGACAACAACAAAGGAGTTTTAGTGGATGAGTTGGGTTTCAAATTGGTGAATTTTGAAAAGATTTGTGAGAAAGATGAGCCATTCATCATGGCAGACCAAGCAAAACAAGTATTCTATATTGATGACCCGACAAATAAAAATTGGTCTGTCGTTCTTCATGGAAAAAGACAGTTTACTGGAGATCCTATAAATGAAGAAGAATACTACGAAAAGTATGATGATTCCAGTCCATTCTCAGTTGGTTTGCCAAGTGTAAATGTTGAATATAACACCGATGAATATTATAAACATCAAGATCATGCTGAAGGAATTTTCCTTGACTAACAACTCAACCAATACTAGAGGCATGTATTCCTTGAATTATTTATTTTATTATCATTCAAGCTAGTATACCTTATCACTTGTGCTTTTATTATCACTTATTTTATTATCATGTATACTTGCAGGTTCTAAAATGGCAAGTGAAGATGAACATTGTGAGCATGAGCATGAGCACCATGAGGATGGTAGTGGTGATGCTAAGAAAAGTAGAGGTCCCACACTAATGCGTAGGCTGCAGGAGCTCAGGGCTAAAGGGGAGAAATTGCCACTCCAGTTTGATATCACAGGAGCACCTGTTGGGGAACATGCTAGTTCTTTCAAGCATTACGTAGGGGCGACCACGTGCAGTAAGGTGCCAATAGATATAGAAAATTGGCATGATGTTCCAAATGCCAAAAAAGACCTCATATGGAAAGATATATCTGTGAGTGGAAGTGATATTATTTTAATATTTTTTATCTATTGATTCTAATTTAGTTTGCTTGGAATTAATTGCTTTTTAAAACAACATTATTAATTGCTTCTTTTGTATGTATAGGGTGTTTTTCATCTAAATGAAAAAGATCACAAGAAAAGAGTGCTACAACGTTGTGGTGTACGATGGAGGGGTTTTAAGACATATCTCGCAAGGGAATTTATAGATAATCCTAAACAAAAGAAGAAAGCAACATATGTATATATTTTTATAGAGCCTGAGGTGTGGGAAAGATTTGTTGCAGCTAGGAGATCGGAAGAGTTTCAGGTAATAAAGATTGTGATGTACTTTACGAATCTTTAATTTTATAAAATTAAGGAGGTGAATCTTTTTATACATGTTTTCCAAGTCTAAATTGCAATACTTCATTTTAAATGATCAGGCTATCCACCAGGCTCAAAAGGAAAGACGGGCCAAAAATGTGCATGACCATCACTTGGGGCCCAGTGGTTATGCCTTCTGCCGCTAACTACAAGAGAAGTAATCCTCTTCTGGAGAAGAATCTAGTACAACTCAAGTTGAGCGTCCACCCCGACACTTGACATGGATTGATGCTAGAAAGAATCGAGTAGGTGAAATTGTCAACCCTGCAACTAAGGAGGTGGCACAAAAGATGGTAGGTTTATCCCAACTAAGTAAAGAGTAACTCCCACAAACTTAGATTTATTTATATCTAATTGATATTGTGTTTTAATATTTTTATTAACTATGAATAGATTGATCTCCACGAGCAAAGGAAGGAAGGAAAGTTCATTCCAACTGACCACATGGATGAACTATCAGTTGCGCTTGGTATGAAAGAGCATTCTGGCCGTGTTAGGGGATTAGGAGCTGGCATAGGATTCAAGTCTTATTTTGGCCCTTCGCAATCTAAAAGAGGACGTGCAGGAGGTCTTACACAAGAGGAGGTTGAAGAATTAGTAGAGCAGAAAGTAAAAGAAATAATATCTTCATTTCAGCCTACTCAACCTTCTCAACCTTGTCATACTGTGCGTCTCTCAAGTGATGAGGTACAATCCCATGTCTAGTTGTAGAAGGTCATGGGAGCACTCCCGATGACCCACCACAACAATCTGCAGTAAGTTTTTGTTCTATATGTTGTGTTATTAGTATGATATATGATAATATATATAGTTGTAACAGGTATCTATTCTACTTCTTCTTATATAACCTATATTATTTCAATCTAGGTTGGTATGAACTATAAACTTGCAGTGGAGGTTCCAGAATATAATGTTATGGCAGCGGGCAAGGTGTACAATAGTAACAAAATATTTATTACTAAGTCCTTGCTCGACGTTAAAAGGAATTAGGATAATTTCCTTTCCCACAGTAACAAAATATTTGAATGCATCAGAGAAGTAATCACTCACTTCCTCAATATGTGTCTCCACCTGACTAGTGACCGAAGGAGCTAAGAATCCAACATTCTTTATATCAAAGTTTGTGGCCTCAGTATATAAATGGTTGTTAAACCACTACCCATACCTAATCCTGAATATAGTACATTTGCCAGCAAATTACTTCTTATATAACATTCTTTATATCAAAGTCTCATGCTTTTAATGACAAGGTATATTCTGGAACATTACATTGCCAACAAATTACTGATGACATTTGCCGTGTGTCCATCCATCTTGTGTATGACAGAATGGGGGACAAACCACTACCCATACCTAATCCTGAATATAGTACAGTTGAAGAAGTAGAGGGTGCTATGGTGGGTTGGCCTAGACACTTGGTTATCAATGACAAGGTATACTTGAATTCTACCATGTTTTTCATATTTGACTGCATATATGAACTCATGTAATAGAAGTATGTAATTTAATTAACAGGTTTGCAAACCAAAAAGTAAAAAATCTACTAGTCGTCCTCCTATTCCCAAGCCATCTATTATTCCAGAATCCACATTCGACGAGTTGGGAAGTAAATGTAAATGTTTGTGTCGATACTTAGCCAACCAAAGCTCTGGACTACAAATGTTGATCAATTTAACAGAAGATGCAATCGGGAGGGACTTTGACAATTATATTTTTCTTGATGATATTATAGAGTTGTTCTGTTATGATTGGCTAAATACTTCGATATTAGAAGTATGGATAAGGTAAGGATCTATCAATATAGAAAATTCCAATACACATTTTTAGCTTATTTCTACATATGCAAATAATTACAAATGTTTAACAACCATTTATATACCGAGGCCACAAACTTTGATACAAAGAATGTTGGATTCTTAGCTCCTTCGGTCACTAGTCAGGTGGAGACACATATTGAGGAAGTGAGTGATTACTTCTCTGATGCATTCAAATATTTTTTTATTGTGGGAAAGGAAATTATCCTAATTCCTTTTAACGTCGAGTAAGTATTATTATTCAATATAATTTTAATAATGAATAAATGCATTTTATTTTAATGTTTGTTTTATTCTTAATCAGATCTAGACATTGGGAATTAGTGGTGATTGTCCCAAAATTGATGACTTTGTATTATCTTGACCCAATGGGAAAAACAACAAGGGTCACAAACTGAAATTGCCAGCTATGGCATAAGCATAAATATAGTCAATGCTTCAACATGATATTTCTATTTAGAATTTCTATTTTACCAACTATCATTTAATTGATAGGGGTATAAAACCTTTTCGTGAAGGCAGAGGACAAATACCCACAAAATTAAAGACATTGAATTTGAAAAATGTCAAGGTAGCTACTTTGACAACTGCTTAGTCTTATATGTATTAATTTCAACTCTTATATGTCAACTCTTATAGTCTCCTATTTATAGTAGTTACTAACATTAAGTATAATTCATTATTTGTAGTGTCCTATACAAAATAATGACTGGGCTTGTGGTTACTATGTAATGAAATATATGCAAGCTATTGTCAAACAAGCATCAAATGACATTCAGACTATAGATCAGGTAATACAAAATAACATCATAAATTTACAAATGAGTTGTAGTCATTTTATAAAATATTAGCATGTGCATTTTGTGTTACAGATCTTTACAACTCAGCCTTACACACGTGAGGACTTAAATGAATTCTGAGAAGAGTGGTCAGATGCTTTCCTAAATGAAGTCAATATAGCATTGGAATAAACATGTCAGTTACATTTCATTTATGTATGTGGTTTCAGTACTCTTTTATATTTACTTTTGTATCTGACATTTAATATATATCATCTCAGACGTGCAATCTATCATTTTGTAAAGTATGATGTTACTATGTGTACTCAACTCAATATATATGAATCATTTTGTTATGAATGTGTGGTTTGGAATGGTGACGGTTGAGCAACAATGCTCCCCTCTCCCATATCTTATATATTCTTATTCTGCTATTTTGTTCTATTCAGTTTCTGCAGAAATTAAAAAAAAATCTGACCCTATAGCGTCGGTTTTCTTAAAAATTGACGCTATAGGTGTTTTGGCTGTTCAGCGTAGAATGGTCGTGATGCATAACACGGCCGTGTTGGGAGGAGGTAGAATGGCCGTGCCGCGTAGAACGGTCGTGTTGAGATATGGTAGAATGGCTGTGCCACATAACACAGCCGTGCTATTATAATAAACATGGCCGTGCTAGGGGGCACGTCCATTCTACCTCTTCACAACACGACCGTTTTATGTAGCACGACCGTTCTACGCTGAACGGCCAAAACACCTATAGCGTCAGTTTTTTAAGAAAACCGACACTATACATCCTTAGATATAATCTGTAGAGGCGGTTATTTATTAAAACACCGACATTATGGGGTTCAGGTACAGTTTCATTTCTCATTTGGGTTTAGTTTTTGAGAGCCTATAGGGTCGGTTGTTTACTATACAAGGTCAGTTTTTTTGGGTTAAAAAAACCGATGCTACAGAGCAATTACTATAGCGATGGCCACTTAGGCGTCGGCTGAAAAGTGACGCTATAGGCTTAAAAAAAACCGATGCTATAGACCATTTTTGTACTAGTGATAGTGGATAGATTGATGAAGTCTGCTCATTTCATACCTGTAAAGACAACATATATAGCCGAGAAGTTTGCTCAGGTATATGTAGATGAGATAGTGCATTTGCACGGTGTACCAGCAACGATAGTTTCTGACAGAGGTCCTCGGTTCACGAGTCATTTCTAGGAATAGTTGGACAAAACGTTGGGAACACAGTTGAGGTTCAGCACCGCTTTCCACCCGCAGACAGATGGGCAGTCTGAAAGAACTATTTAGACTTTGGAGGATCTTCTCCGAGCTTGTGTTTTGTAGTTCCTAGGTAGTTGGGATGTGCATATCAGTTTGATAGAATTTGCCTATAATAACAGTTACCAGCGGAGCATTGACATGGTTCCTTATGAGGCTCTATATGGCAGGTTGTACATATCTCCTTTATGTTGGTATGAGTCTGGTGAGTATCAACTGCTGGGTCTTGAGTTAGTGTAGTAGGCAACAGATAAGATCAGAGTGATATGATAAAAGTTCAAAGTGGCACAAGACAGATAGAAGTTGTATGTAGATAATCGTCGATGACCTTTAGAGTTCCAGGTGGGAGACAAAGTGTATCTCAAGGTCTCACCATGGAAAGGCGTGCTAAGGTTTGGCTCAAAAGGAAAGTTGGCACCCAGATATCTGGGGCCATATCCGGTGATAGCACATGTTGGCAATGTAGCTTACAAGTTAGATCTCTCGCCAGAGTTGCACATGTTACATCTGGTGTTCCATGTCAGCATGCCGAAGAAAAGTCACCCAGACACAGGGACAGTAATACATCTAGTTGAGGTTGATCTCGATGAAGATGTGACCTACGAGGAAGGTCCAGTGATGATCCTTGACAGAAGAGTGAAGAAGCTAAAGAGGAAGGACCTAGTTCTTCTAAAAGTTCTTTGGCATCATCATGGCGTTGAGGAATTCATGTGGGAGCTTGAGGAAAAGATAAGGAGGAGGTATCCCTCACTTTTCTCTTCAGATTTAGGGGACAAAATCCCTTTATAGAGGTTTATGGCTTGTAAGGACCCTGACCTCCATTTTGGGCTTATCCTGTTTGCTTTACCTAAACCTTGTGCATAGTTTCTTGCTAATCACCTCTAGTGGTGATTAGGGTTTGCTTGAGCTTTGTTGAGAGTTGGAGGTGCTAATTGCAAATAACTTAAGTTTAGGGTTGAAGAGCAAGTTTGTCACCTTGAGAGATGATTTTCTCTCTCCTTGCTTCCTCTAGAGTTGAAAGGAAGGGTTGGGCTCGTTGCTTGAGTTGCCTTGGGCTTTGTTGAGCTTTGTTGGGCTTTGTTTTGCCTTGTTTGGGCCTTGCTCTGCCTTTTTGGACCCTGTATCGGGCAAGAGAGCTTGTGGTCGGCCATGGTTGTGTCACCCATGGGGTTGTGTCAGGCAAGGGAGTGAGGTGTATCGACCTATGACCATCTTTGACTCTTAGCTTCATTTGTGTCACCACTCTAGTGGACACTTAGTGCATGATGCCTGCATGTGGCAATTGCTTTGGACATGTGTATGAGTTGGGATGAGAAGGTGGCATTGCCCATGGACAAGTGTCCCTAGGTGGGCGACACATTGCCTTGTTTTCTCCTCCACCTTCTTCTATATATGTATCTCCTTTCTCTTGCTAAGGATCCCTTTAGTTCCTTAGTTTCCCCTCTTCCTTGGTGAACGACACCTCTCCTTTGCAACCTTGGTGGCTGATACCCTTGGAGGAGCTAAGCTTGGTGGTCGATCCTTCTCTTTGGAGTCTTCTTCTTCTTCCTCTTATGGTGGCAGAAGGTGTTGCTTGGTGCTAGGAGCTTGGAGCTTGCTTAAGGTGGGTTACATAACTCCTAACCTTATCTATTCTACTTCCTTTTCTTGTTGCATGTTATGTTTCATCTTGATCGACCGTGTACCTTGTTGAATATACTTCCTACTTAGTTGTTTCTTTGATCTTTTGGATATAGTGATCATGTTGTTGATGATGTTGTTGTTTCTTGTGTACCTTTGGACCTAGTTGTCCAAACCCATAGATTAGGGTTTCCTTTTGGGCAATACCCCTTTCTCTCCTTTGGTCTTGAGAAGTGAGTTCGGCTCTAGTGATATAGGCGACAACCCTCTCACTTGGTTGTTGAGAGGTGAGTCTATACTCTAGTTGCTTGAGAAACACTCTTCTCTCACCATGGATTTGAGAGGTGAGCCTTGGATGAGCCTTAGGCCGATATGGAAATGAACCATCATGTTGCCTGATTTGTGATAGAGGTTGTGCAAAACCCCTCTCTTGGTTGTTGAGATGTGAGACAACCCTCTTGATCTTTTAGGGTTTTAATGATGGTGATCTTGAGGTTGATGATGACCTTATCGGGATGAGCTTGGTGCCTTCCACGATACACCTTGTAGTAGTGCTGCCTGACACACCTCCCTTGGTCTAGGGTTTGGATCTTGGCTGATATGATGTGTTTGGTTGGCTTTGTGCCTGATATGGCTCTCTTGACTTTGATGATGAGCTTGGGCAATATACCTTGATCTAGTTGATCCTTTGATCTAGTAGTTGTTGCCCCCTTGACGGATAGAGTGCCTATTTGATATCTCTGTTTGGAGTCTTGGGAGACACATGTTGGGTCGGGTTCTTACCCAACATGGGTTTAGTAGTGGCCCTTGTGCCTTGTGATGACCGATATGGTGTGTTGGTTTTAGTTGGGTGATAGGCTTCCTTATGGTGCCTTTGTGTTGTTTGATGATGAGTACCTTAGTGGGCGATACAAGTTTGGCCTGGGCGCCATGATCTTAGCTGATATGGTAGTTGTTGCCCGACATAACCCTAACCCTAAACATTGTGGGTCGATAGGGCTTTGCCCGATTCAGTGGGATGATGTCACCTTGGGTGCACGATATTCTCCATGGACTCAGCTACATGATACACCTTGATTTTGTGTTGGCCGATAGGCAAGGCTATGTGCCTTGGCCGACAAGTTGTAGTAAGGGTTGTTACCCTACCTGATATCACCTATAGTAAAGGTTGCACTACCCATCACACTTCAAGTGAGGGTAGCGAGCACCTTTGGTGAGGGTTATGTCCAACCCGGAAACCCTAGCTAGTAGTTATTTATCATGTAACTGCATCTTTTTATATATGGATGAAAGTTTCAAACCTATGCCATGTTGGATATCTAAAGATGATGTCGTACTTGCCCATATTTATAAGGTAAAGAGCATAAATGGATTCCCATGATTTGATAGCAATGATGTAATTGATACAGTATGATACACATATTTATAATCATGACATGTGCATCTGCAAGCCTTAATGACATGATAATCCGTAAGAGCTATGTCTAGTGATTTTAAGTTATCTCTCTTGATGTGCATACTAACCATGCAAGTATATTAAATGGATTCATAGCTAGGTAAGAGATATGAGCTATATGTGCTTTGAATAATACTAAATGATAATAATCCTTATTGATGAGATAACATGCATCACCAATATGATGAGATAGGTCTGAGGACCCGATAAAGGCTGAGTGCCTAGTTGAGGTGTTATACTCTAATGATGAGATAAGGGATTGCTATCCCAAGATGTTGATGCAGGATGGTGATGCCTTGAGAGGCAGTAGCAATCTGTGAGGAGGGATTGAGATCCCATGATGATGTGATAATAACAATATTAATGTAGGTCAATGTTGTTTATGGTTTACAACTTGAAATAGGTTTATCCTGCAAGATTACCTGGAGCGCATATTGTTGAATATGCGGGGTTTCTCCTAGCCAAAAATAGGAGGATTAGAGTACAACTGTGGTTGTAGATTCCGTATGGCAAAAGAGCATGGTGAACAAGCCCATGACTCAACGAGTTAGAGCATGAATGCGTTCATGGCTCAAGAGCACGGTGATCAGGCATGTGGCTCAAAAAGTATACTAGCACATGTGTCAAGGTGAGCTAGAGATATGGGTAGCTTGCGGAGCTAACCCTGAGGCTGAGGCTGAGGCCATATAAGCATGAGACTGTAGTCCTGCTTTGGTTTTCATGCACTCACCACGAGGAGGTGAGGTCATGGAGTCCGGCTCTTCCATTGACCTTGTATGGAACTGGTTTTGGGCTTCGCAACCGAAGGTTGGATTTGAGCATGGACAACTCACTTCCTCAAGGCATATGAAACGTAATCCAGCCGAATAGTATATACTGCTTAGAGCAAAATATGGAACATTGGTTGAGGCCTTGCTTATGTAGATGACCCAGTTATCTCTTACAGTTACTTATATGATCCTGATATTTTGTGATAAGTTCTTAAAAATCTTATCTTGTCAATCATGTTCCATAAAGAAATACTTGGTTATATGCCCCTAGATGTCTTGGTAAGATTGATGGCAATTATAGTCTTGCTCGGTATGCTGCTCTTATTATATGTCTTAACCTGCTATCTACTTTAACCTTCTAAGGTTTTATAGCTTCAGCGGGGAGTTATATTTCTCGCTGGGACTGTGTGTCTCACCCCGCTGGTTTACAACCTTTTTAGGTGATCGTGCTAGACGTGGTGGTGGTCGAGAGGTTGCGACCGAGCAACAAGAAGAGTAGTAGAAGGCAAGAGATCGACATGTTGCTGTTTTGGTGGTTTTATAGTAGAGTCCTAGAGTCATCCCTGTACTCTCAGGCCCTCAGAGGTGTTTTGGCGATGTTTCATGACGTATAGCTATTGTACTTTTGTTTATCCTGCTGTTGGCCTGACGTGGCCCGTTATGTATGTATAAATAAGTGATGAACTCATGTGCTGGCAAGCCAGTTGGTTTCTATAAGCTGTGAACTTATATTAGGGCTTGTGTATGTTCATATAACATGTTTCCTTGTAGGATGATGATCTGAATGTAATAGTTCTCTTTTATATATTTTCCGCAAATAGTTTTAATTAACCCGTGTTTTTGGTAATATGTGGTTTATGGAAGTTCCGCACATTTTCGCATGTCACCTTGATGTCTGTGTGATGGCGGGGTGTCACATGAACCTTACATAGACAAGGAAGATCATCAACCGCCAAAGTATGCATTCCCTTGATGTGGGTAGTGTTCCCTCCACCTTCTCTTCACAAAAAGACTATTTCTTTGCCAATGATTTCTTCTTTTCCAAGGACCCCTATCCTTATTCTTCTCTTATTTAAGAGAGAGAATAAATTTGAAGTGAGAGAGAGAGAACTGAGACCCTCACAAGATATACAATGCAATGATAGATCTCTTACAAACATCCTATTCACTCTATTAGATGCAAGGTGGTGACTAATATTACTAGAGTGGATAGGGTATCATTGAGGCATAATCTCTAAAAAATGGGATAGAGGCCTCTTTGAACTCCATCAAGAATTTGAGGAGCTCCCATATAGGTCGTATTTATAATTGAGGGATGTACTAGACATTAGACTAAATTAGATTCCTTTCCGGCCACTTTTAAGGATCTTCCACTCATATATTTACCTTTTTAACCCTTCTAGGGGTTATAATGAACACAAAAAGTAGTAGAAATACCTCTATAATCCTAGTTTTCAAGTGAAAACTTAGAAAAAGGATAGGTCTAGGAACTTCAAATAGAAAATCTCATTGTTCATATTTCCCAAATGGAACTTTTTCAATGCCGCATAATGTTTTGTGTTTTCTAAAACTCCCCAAGTTCACTTAAAATTCATCCAAGTGAAATTTACAAGATATCTGAGATTAATTACAAGACATAAAATTATTAAAAAAATATCACAATTATATAAGGTAAATTTATATGTTCGTCCATATTGATTTCTTTGCATTTATAATTTGATTTTTTTTAACTTGATTTTGCATGTCTAGGCATGTGGAGTGTGACTGTCATATCTAAAATCACTCAAAACAATAGACACAAATTAGCGAAATGTTTTAGTCATAATTCAAATATAGGATTAGACTTTGTAGAATTTCAAGTCAACATTCTTACCTTTTTAAGATGACATGCCATTCCATTAGTGTATATAAATGTTCTAAAACAAGTCATACCTATGAAAGATTTAGGGTTTTTTAAAAATTTAAGATCATATTCTCCCCTTAAATTTATGATACACCTCCTATTACAGTAGATTTCATAATAAAATAATATAGGTAAAATTGTTTTCATAAATTTAGAAAGAAATATACTATCCCCCTTTGTCATATCAAAAGTGTGGGGGTGGGTGTAGAAGAGAAAATATAAAATGGGCTTTCCCAACAAATGAAGGTAAAGAAATTCAAGACATTGTTGAACAACCGAAGATACAATTTTAACAAGTATTATCAAAACCATGATAGAAAACAACTCTTAAGTTATAAATGTTCCATTGAGAGAAGGAATCTCAGATTGTTGGACATGGTGCAGTTCAGGATGATCCTATCTAGATTTTCTAAATCCTTTTGGAACATGCTATACAAATCTCCATGTTTACTTAACTGCAATCCTTTTAAACTGGTTCTAAAGACACCATATTAGATATGGACTTGGAAGTTTCCCAATTATATTTCAGAAAGGTTTAGATTTGTAAAGATTACAACAAGTATTAATTTCTTGAGATATTAGGACCCATATCTTACAAGTGTTATTTTTTGTTGTATCCCAGGGAAACTAAATGATACTATTTCCCTATTTCAGCTGAAAATAAAGTCTTTGTTTCTAGAAATAGTTCCTTTCTAGAGAAGGAGTTCATATTCATAGATACCAATTGGCAGAAAATATCATTGAAAGAGGTTTGAGGTACACAAAATGACAATGAACATGCATAGGACATAAGGAGGCTCCACAAGTTGTTGTGGACCATCCAACATCTTAATAGAAATATTGTAGATTTGGTAGGATTTTCCCTCAACTATAGAAGTTTGAGTTTCTCATGACTCATGTTGGTGAAGTATTGTTCATGAATCAAGATGAGATTACCACCTACAAATAATCTATGGAGGTGAGGTCATGAAATTTGAAAACCGACTCCATATATACCTATAAGGTATATGGACTTTTGTGGAACCACATGAAGGGCCTAGACCCATTGGGTGCAAGTGGGTTTTGAATAAGAAGATTGACATGGATGGAAAGGTCCCGACCTCCAAAGGGTGATTAGTTGCAAAATATTCCAAACAAGTGCAAGGTGTTGACTATAATGAAACTTTCTCATCAATCACCATGGTCAAGTCCATTAGGATCATGCTAGCCATTATAGCATATGATGACTTTGATATCTACCAGATGGATGCAAAATTGCATTCTATAATGGTAATCTTCTTGAGGATCTGTGCATGAAACAAGATGAGGGTCTTGATTCTCTAAAGGATGGAGGAAACGTTTCTAAGATGAAAAGGTCAATTTATGATTTAAAGCAAACTTCTAGAAGTTAGAATATTCAATTTGAGGAATTGATCAAAGAGTTTGGATTCATGAGAATAAAGGGTGAACCTTGTGTTGACAAGAAGGTTAGTGGGAACATTTTAGTATTCCTCAAGCTATATGTGGATGATATACTACTCATGGGCTATGATATTCTGACTCTCTAAAAGGTAAAAAAATGTTGTTGGGAAAGATTTTATCAATCAAATATTTAGGAGAAAAAAAAGAGATCTATATTCTAGGTATCTAGAAAAAAAAAGATCTATATTCTAGGTATCTAGATCTATAAATACAGATCTAAAAATCTTCTTGGATTAAGTCAAAGTAAATACATTGACAAACTATTTAAATGGTTCATCATACAAGAGTCTAAGAAAGGGAATGTACTCATGTCTTATGGAATATGTATTTATAAAGCCACTTGTCCTAAATATTTTTGTGACATCCCACTATCACACAGACAACGAAATGCCACACGAAAACATGCGGAACTTCCATAAACCACATATTACCAAAAACACGGGTTAATTAAATCTGATTGCGGGAAACATGTAATAAAGAAACTATTACATCCAGATCCTTATCCTGCAAGAAAACATGTTATATAAATATGCATAACCTTGATATATGTCCACAACCATCTCATAAGAACAAATAGTTCACCACCTGATAATACATATACAGAACGGGCCATACCAGGCCAACAATAGGATAAACAAAGCTACATCAGCTATACATTGAGAAACGTCTTCAAAACACCTCCAAGGACCCGAGTGTACAGGGATGACTCTAGGACTCTACTACAGAACAACCAAACCAACACCATATCCATCTCTTGCCTCCTACTATTCTTCTTGCTGCTCGGACACAACCTCACTACCACCACCACGTCTAGCACGATCACCTAAAAAGGTTGTAAACTAATGGGGTGAGGCACATAGTCCCAGCAAAAAACATAACTCTCTGCCGAAACTATAAAACTTCAGAAAAAACAAGTAAAGCAATTAATTGATATCAGTAGATCATAAGAGCAGCATCCTGAGTAGAACTTATTTTATTAACAAACTTACCAGAGTATCCAGGAGGCATATGACCACATATTCTTTATGGAACATGATTGACAAGATAAGCTTTATAAGAACTTATCACAAAATATAAGGATCATACAAATAACTACAAGGTATAACTAGATCAACTATACAAGTAAGGCCTCAATCAATGTTCCATGTTTTGCCCTAAGAAGTATATACTATTCGGCTGGATTACGTATTATCATGCCCTGAGGAAGTGAGTTGTACCACTCAAATCCAACCATCAGCTGCGAAGCCCAAAGCCGGTGCCATACAAGGTCAATGGAAGAGTCAGACTCCATGACCTCACCACCTCATGGTCAGTGTATGAGTGCTTAAAAGGCAGGACCGTAGTCTCATGCTTAGGTGGCCACAGCCACACAGGGTCAGGCTACCCTCTGCCTAGCCCACCTTGGTATAGGTATCAGTGCTAGTGATCCGAGCCAAGAGTCTGTTCACTATGCTACATAATCATTGATCCATGGGCCAGTTCACCATGCTCTTATCACACATCTTGGGCCATGGGCATGTTCACCATGCTCTTTCATATTGAGCCACGTGCATGAAACCACGCTCTAGAGGCTACAACCGAAGTTGCACTCTAATCCTCCTATTTTTGGCTAGGAGCAACCACACATATTTAACAATAAGCGCTTTCGGGTTACCCACAGGAGAACCTATTTCACCATCACCAAATACTGACGATGATGGATCTATGTCCAGGGAAAACTACATGATATGTTCCACTGTAATTAATTAGTATATTTTAAGTGGATTGTTGTGGCAACTAAGTTATAAAACATAAACATCATTGAGTTGCATTATTACCATGGGATCTCAATCCCTCATCACAGAATGTCACTGCCTCTCAAGGCTTACATCATCACCATGGGATAGCAATCCCATATCTCAACATCAAAGGATGTTACCTCAACTAGGCACTCAACCTTTATCAGGTCAACAAACCTTTTCACATCATAGGGTGATACATGTTATCCCATCAATCAAGGATTATCATTATTTAGTGTTATTCAAAACATGTATACCTCATAGCTCTTACCTGGCTATGAATTCATTTGATACACCTGCATTGTTAGTATGCATATTGAGAGACATAACTGAATCACCAAACATAGATCTTTATGATAATCATGCTATTAGGGTTGAAGGTACATGATTGGATCAACATCCATGATTATAACTACATGAAGCACAAAGTTGTATCTTGTAAACAAATTACATTATTGTAATCAAACCACGAGCATTCACTATGCCCTATATCTTATGAACATAATCATGTATCTAATCATCTCACTTAACACCAACTTTAGGTATCAAACATATCATTGGTTACAACCTATCATTCATAACTCATCATCAACAAAGGTGCGGTTAAAAGGTAATGACTCACCAAAACTAGGGTTTTTGAGCAAGGTGCAACCCTTACCAAAGATACTGCCTACTCTCACTATAGGTGTGGCGGGCAGCGCATCCCTCACCTAAAGGGGTATTGAGCAGGATTACCTCCCTCACCAAAAGCCTATCATCTAGGGCACTTAGACACACATATTAGCCAACCAAGTCATGCACCCATGCATAAAGGATGTCGTGCAACCAAGGAGCATAGGTGTATCATGCAACTAAGGCCAGAATTGTGTCGTGTATCCAGATCCAAGAGCTGTTTCATTCAGCTATGTGTAGGGTATATTGTGCACCCAAGTGCAAGGTGACATCGGGCATCCAATTGCAAAGATATTTCAGGCAGCACAACCATCATCGTAATGCCCAAAGCCATATCAACCAAGGCCAAGATCATAACACCCAACAAGCACACTATTGACCTCTATCCAACTACATCATGGCTCTCAAGGAGGGCTATCGTTCAGCCAAGTTAAGCACAATATATCGGTCACCACTAAGGCATCTATCTAGGGTTTCACCACCCAAGAACCATATCGGGCAACATAAAAAACCAACCCATGTCGCCCAAGGAACAAAACAGAGATATGTACCAAGCACCATGTCAGTCAAAGGGACATCCAGGGTTCAACACTCCCAAAACCTTCTTGGGTAACAAGGCCTATCGCCCAACAACACTAACATGGTGAAGGGGTCATATCAGGCAACACGGTCAACAAAACCCAACTTATCATATTTCCCAAGACAAAACCCTAGAAGAGGGGTATCATGCAAAGCACCACAAAAGGGTATCATGCAAGGCACAAGGACCATATCAGTTTGGTCATCATCAACCTCAAGATCACCATCATCAACCCTAATAGATCAAGAGAGTTGGCTCACCTCTCAACAACCAAGAGAGAGTGGTTTTGCACAACCTCCATCACATATCAGGCAACAAGGTCGATCATCCCCTTATCGATCAAGATTCCAAACTTCACTAGGTCAATATCCAACCAAGGCTCACCTCTCAAATCCATGGTGAGAGAAGGGTATTGCCCCATCAACTAGATCATAGACTCACCTCTCAACAACCATGTGAGAGGGGTTTTCCCTACACCACTAGAGCTTGAACTCACTTCTCAAAACCAAATGGGAGAGAAAGGGGTTTTGCCCAAGGAACCCTAAAATCAAGGTTCGGCCATAAGGTCTAAGAACACATCAACAACATGACCACTATGTATATAAAAAGATAAAAGGGTATATACTAGGGCAAGAAACATATCTATCAAGATGCATGGCCGATCAAGATGACATATAAACATGAAACATGAAAACGAAGTAGTATAGCTAGGGTTAGGAGTTATGTAACCCGCCTTAAGCAAGCTCCAAGCGCCTAGAACCAAGCTTCCAAGCTCCAAGCACCACCTTTGGCCACCAAAAGAAGAAAAACAAAGATTATAACCACCATGGTCGAAGAACAAGCAAGAAGGAGAAGAAGGTTCCAAGTAAAGAGGGGGAGATGCTCACCATAAGAAGAGAAGCAAGACACACTCTAGGGTTTAGCCACCACTAGAGGAAGAAGAAGACTCCACCAAGGAGATCAACCACCAAGCTCTACCAAGGAGAGGTATCGTTCACCAAGGAAAAAGGAAGGCAACTACGGAACTAAAGGGATCCCAAGCAAGAGAAAGGAGAGACATATATAGAAGAGGGTGAAGGGGAGACTAAGGCAAGGTGTTGCCCAACCTAGGGACACTTGTCCATGGGGCAAAGCCACCTACTATCTCACCCACCTCCACATGTCCAAAGCTTTTGCCACATGCAAGCAACAAGCACAAAGTGTCCACAAGGGGGGTGACATAAACGATGCTAGGTCAAAGAAGGTCACTTGGCTGATACACCTCATGGGCAACACACCACTTTCCTGACACAACCACCTGGCCAATACACCATGGCTGACACAAGGCACCAAGCTCACCCTTGCCCGATACAAGGCCCAAAAAAGCTAGGTAAAGCCCAAACAAGGCTCAACAAGGCAAAACAAATCCTAAAGCTACTCAAACAATTAGCCCAACCCATCCTCTCAACCCGAGAGGATGCAAGGAGAGAGAGAAAAATCTCTCAAGGTGTCAAACTTGCACATCAACCCTAAATCATGGGTTGTTTGTGTTGGTATGTATGCCCTGAGAGCCAATCATGTGATGATTGGTGGGATACATTAAGATATTTGATAAACATCAAAGGCAAGCTTCCAATTCTTTCTGGTTCATTCATATCAGATAGTGATAGAACAGATTGAATGTCTAGAGAATGACAATACTCAATGACGTATGCCTTCAAGTTCATGACCTGAACGATGAGATCATACGAATGCTAAGAGTTTGTACATTCTTGTTATGTCCCTAGTCGGATGTCATTGTGGAAGGTAGTTAGACAACAATGACACACAAGACTAGATTGTGGTGTTGGTTGATGACAGAATCTCATTAGTCATGATATAGAGATATCAAACCAAACACATAGGTACTTGTTAGAGAACAAGTGTACCGGACAGACCCACCGTGAGTTTGACACATGGAACCATGAGATGGTAGTCACAGTCAGTACTCACAGTGATGGTGGTGAGTGTGATTCTTAGACCTGAAATCACTACACTCAACACATGTCGTTGGGTACACTTTGACATCATCAAACGCAATCCTGAAACATGGGTTGTTATAAAGGTGATGATTGGGTGGATTTGACACATGGGGCTTTTGAGGGGTGAGTGATAGATATGGGATTTGTCCCTCCTGAGGGAGTATGATATCCATGGCCACTTGATGAGTAGGATTGAGAAAGGTGTGCATGCATGTGAGAATCAGTATATGATACTAATGTCATACATATCTCTTCCAGTCTACTCTGAGATCAAGGAAGTGAATGAACGTTGACAGGATGACTGTTCCATGCCTCGAGTTCATTCGGGATATCAGTGACAAAGGAATTATACATTCATTGTAACACCATTCACAGATTGTAGGATGAAAGTTGGTCTCCAACTTTCTACTTTCACTTGGGTAGCACTGATGTGTGACTAGGCACCGCTCTTTGCTTGTGAAGTCATAAGTGTTATGGACTTTCATTGCCAACGTGAAATGGACCTGCAGGGTCACACACATAGGATTTAACCTGGAAGAGGAGTTTTTGTCCACAAAGCAATGTTTAGATTGATTACTAAAGGAGTTTATTAGTTCAATTAAACACTCAATCAGTCGATGACTCAATATCGTATGGTTCAAGGTGTTGGACGCATTGATTGGAGTATCAGATTGATTGAAATCGCAATTGACTGATTTTGCCCAAGCTGTGCTCCCAACTGATCGGCTCATGTAATGAACCGGTCGGATGAGGTGCTGAACCGGTCGGCTGGAGTGTCCAGGCCGATCGGCTCATGCCCAGGTTGAAACGACCGGTTCAAGAGTTGAACCGATCGGCTCAACTGGTGCAACCGACCAGTTGGGAAAGTCATGTCGGCAAGAATTTTCCTTTGGTTTCAAATTGCCCAATTCGATTGGGAATAACATTGGTATTCGATACCAATTGAGAACGAAACAAGGAAAGTCTTTTTGAGCCGGATTAGGACCATGAACCAATCGGTTCAGGGCTCCAACCGATCGGTTGGAGTGCCCCAAACGATCGGCTCAGGTCCAACCGATCGGCTCAATTGCCGAACCGATCGGTTCAGTTGTGAACCGATCATTTCAAGTTGCGAACCGGTTGCTTTTTGTGGAAAATTCTCGAACCCTTCTACTCCTGCTTTAGTCCCGCATTGCCCGGGATGGAGAACCCTGTCCCATGACTCTCCTATATATATAGGGGTATTGGGGGCTTCTCAAAGAACAGCTCAGTGCAACCAGTTGCTCTGCAAGTTGTCGTTCTCTCTGGTTTTGGTAACCGTGAGAGAGCCCGAGCAAGTGCTTCCCACAAAAGGGAGGTACAGCAAGGGAAGGACAACTGCAGTTGCAACAGGAGGCAGGAGAGCGTGTTGGCGACTAGTACGTCAACAGGAGGGTGCGACTCCTTCCACTTCCTTGTCGGACAAGGAGAGTGGAGTTCCAGGTGGTCCGTGTGGACTACTACAGAGGCGGGAGGACACTTCCGCTTAGGAGGACAACTGTCATCTAACAGTCCGGTTCGAGTAGGAGTTGTCAGTCCCGGTGCGACTAGGAGCTGCACAGACACCGTCGAAGTCCGGAGTTGAAGACCGCGCATTGCGCTAGGTATTGTCACCGAGAAAGCCTCGGGACAAGGTATGATTCCACAAACCATCCTTTCCTATTATATAGACGTTGACGCGTTTCCTCGGTATGGGTTTTTGGAGAATTTTTGTTTCCACTGCCTTCTCTGTCTCCCCTAAAACCCAACAGTGGTATCAGAGCCACGTCAACTGTTCTAAATTTTAGGAATATCGATATGATCGATTTTGGTTTGTCTCCTTTATTTATTGCATACGATGTGAATAATATCGGCTTTATGCATGTCCAATCCTAAATCCACAAATCCCAAATTACATATATGATATGTATTTTTAATGCACTCGATACGCGTCGCCCTTAAACGAGTTTTGTGGTGGATGTGTGTAGCCTGATTATGGCCTATAAACCACTATCTGTGTGTGGTTGTTTGTGGTTGCTTGCATCTCGGTCTGCGCACCGATCTTCCCTCTCTTAATCCCAATGTAACTCGAAATAATTCGAGATTCTTTCCTACCTTTGCTCACCCCGAATGTAACTCGGGGTTTCCCTTTTAAAGCAATGTAATAAATCGGATAGATTTTATTTCCTATTATGTCAAAGATCGGCGGACATCAAGACGACTGCTCAGACGGTTGGTTCAAGGAGTGAACTGATTGGTTGATGACCGGTTCGAGAAGCGAGACGAGTGGGTGGAGGACATGACGAGATGCACGACGACCAGGCGAACCGATCGGTTGGAGGAGCCAACCGATCGGCTGGTGGCACCCAGACGACCGGCTGGAGAGTACAGATCATTCATGTGATGAGTTGATCAACTCGGATGGCAAGGCACAGAATTCATCTTGTACAGGTTGCATGTGATGTTGACCTAGATGACCGTGATTCCTCTTGGCATGAGGAATCACATTAGGATGGACATAATCATCGCTTTTATCGTTTTATGCATGTTTTATGTGGGATATAGCATGTATATGATACATACTATGTATTGTGGTGATTGGATATGTATATATATAAAACCAAATCCCTCATTAAAATATTAAGTTTTAGATGCCTTCCAAATGCGACACACGTGAAAAGCTTGATCGACCAAGTGTGGGCACACCCTAGCGTGGTGCACCGTCTATCTCGTGGAAGCGTGAAGGATGAATGTGTGGGTCTGCCCTAGAAGGGTGCATATTCATCGTGTTTGCTTTGGGTCGGACTTAACAAGGTGATCTAGATGGGATCTAGTACCTTGAGGCATGGAGATGATCATTGCAAGGAGTTGTATATGACATCTTATAAAGAGTTGCATATGATGCAATTGGCAAAAGTTGCCTACCTGAGAGATCTATGTTGTGGGTGACAGCCTTAGCTGGTCCATGACATAGAGGATTTCAGGATCTTGCCCACTAGAAGGTTGTACGCTGCAATCTTCCAAATTGATGGTGAGGGCTATCAATTTGAAGTAAAATAGTGGGAGCGATAATTAATTAAAGGCCTAATTATATCGTCAAATTTTCAAATCAATCAAATAAGTCAAAAATGGGTTTTGGACTAAAATTGCATATTTTCCTTTTTGTAGTTCAAATGGCAACAAACAACAACAACTTTTCTTTGCGATCGGTCCTTGACAAGGACAAGCTAAATGGGACAAACTTCCACGACTGGTATCGGACATTGAGAATTGTTCTCACTCAAGAGCGTAAGTTCTATGTCCTGGATACTCCAATTCTAGAGGAACCCGCTCCTAATGCACCAAGGACAGAAAGGGATGCTTAAAAGAAGCATTCTGATGATGCCATTGATGCAAATTGCTTGATGCTATGTTCAATGAACCATGAGTTGCAGAGGCAACATGAGAACATGGGTGTCATAGAGGTGATTCTGCATCTCAAGAACATGTATGAAGATCAGGCACGGCAAGAGAGGTACAATGTTTCTAGGGCGTTGTTCAAGTGCGTCATGACAGAAGGAGATCCAGTTGGTCCTCACACACTCAAGATGATTGGGTATGTGGAGAACCTGCAGAGACTGGGATTTCCACTGAGCCAAGAGTTGGCTACTGACGTGATACTGCAATCGTTGCCAGAATCTTACAGTCAGTTTGTGATGAACTACAACATTTACAACTTTGATAGGTCACTGTCAGAGTTTTTGGGCATGTTGAGGACAGCCGAGTTACAGATGAAGAAGGACAAGCCTAAGTACGTGATGGTGATCACGAGTAACAAAGGCAAGTCCAAGCGCAAGGGCAAGGGCAAAGCTAAGAAAGGTTCTGAAGCTAGCCAGGAGTCCAAGCCATCTTCAGCTCTCAAGGCGAAGGGAGGTGTGACCAAGAAAGGAAATTGCCACCATTATCAAAAGCCAGGACATTGGAAAAGGAATTGTCCTCTCTACCTGGAAGAACAAAAGAAGAAGGAGGCGACTAAAACCTCTACTTAAAGGTGTCATGAAAGTAAACTTGTAACACTTTTGAGATATATGATATCAAGAGGTAAAGTGTAAAGCATTCTTACTTGGGGCAAGTGTTGCCTTTATAGATAGGAATACTTTAGTTTATTTTCAGCCAATAAGGCATGTAATACAGTTATGAACTGCTATTTCATACTTGCCAATAGATAGAAACACTTTATTTTTGCATATTGTATGACAATGATAGCAATTAATAAAGAGATGTTTCAATTTATAAAGATGTGATCTTTGTGGAAATGCCTTATTTATCTTGTGATATTTGATATGCATAAGATAAGACGATACCTAAAAGTTACAGATAACTCAAACAATTTAATTAGAATTAATCATGAGAAATTCATTTCTAGTTTCCATGTGATGGATAAAACTAGACTCTTTTGGTTAGAGAACCAGTAAGGAACATGAATATCTTGGACATGATTAATCAATCTTCACTAAAGTAGTGGAAGAGTGATTATCCTATTAGGTATAATACATGTGATGTATTTACATACCTATTGGAATAAATGCTAATACTTCAAATGGTGTTTAGAGAAATACCAATATGAATGTCTTGAAGTGTTCAAGATTATCATAAATGAAGTACAAATTTGGTAAAGTATTAATTCTTGATGAGATCAATGAATGAAATACTTGGACCAAATGTTTGAGATCCTTATGAGTGATTATGATAGTGTATCATAGTGAACTCATGATTAAGGCATGGTGATGTCTGAATCAAGAAGGAATCATACTCTAAGGAGTTAGAGAATGATTATCAAATAACTGAATTCTTCTTAATGAAAGAATACCCCACACTAATAAAAGAAATTAAGAATCACAAGGGTTGTGAGTTCTTATATCTTTAACAGATACACCTCAATTATCTATGTGATGAGTTGTTCATGTGATGAGTCAAATATCAAGATGAATATGAGGAACCGAATCTTGAGTTATGGTTTATGACCATTACATCCTAAATGACTTCCATGTGAACCATAAGGTATGACCTTGATGGTAGCACTCATTGGATCATATCCATAAGTGCAGATGAGTCTTAAGTGTTAAGACACATGGATAACATTTCAAGAAGGATGATGCTTGTTGATTGGAACTTAATGACTAAGACATTTGGCATATGGATACTAAAACCGCATTCCTATGAGGAATAAAACCAGGATGTGTACGTGACACAACCTATAAGGTTTATGAATCCACTAATGCAAATGAAGTCTATAAGTTACAATGGACTAATCAATGTGATTGATTGAGTACAAGCAACTCAAAATTGGATCTTTATTTTGATAATATAGTCAAAGGGTTTGACTGATATGTCAAAGATAAAGAAGGGATCTGTGTTTTAGTGGGAGCGTATTCACATTCCACATATTGATGTGAAATGGAATTGTTCTAGAATGGAAATCCAAAAGTGGAAATTATCTTTAAGGAAGATAGAGATGTTTCCTATGTGATAGGAATAGAGATCTATAGAGATAGTTCTCGAAAATCTCTTGACTTGGAAAGAGAAAGCATACATTGGAAATCTGTACTGAAGTGTTCAGTATGCACAGATTCAGTGGGAGAAAACTTGTCCATGTTACATGGATATTAGTATCCCAAGGCCAAGTGTCCAATTATTATGAAGAATGGGAACACTAAGAATAGATATGGATCTATCATGTATGTAATCATCCCATTATCTTGCATGTATGACATGGCAAGAATAAAATGCATTCATCATCTTGTATGTAGGACATGGCAATATGATGTGCTCATCCTGATAACTCGAATGTGTGACATGACGAGTGGATGTCTGTCTGCTTCCAGTAAGTGTTACTGGAATACCATGGGAACTTGATAAGTGCTTGTGAAGCACTAGTTCTATGGAGAAGAGTTCGATGTAAAGAGTTACATTGATGCGAACTTCCGAAAGGACAGAAAATTAATCGCAAAATATATACATAAGATGTATAAAAGTGAAAGTTTGTTGATAATTGGAAATGTTCCAATAAATCCATTTAAAAGGGAAATGTCGAGTATCTATGTGTTAGTAAACAGTAGTAGATACTATATGGATCTGGAAGTTCATAAGATGAACTTATATTCCACTCATTGATGATAAGTCTGGAATACTTGATCATGCAATGAGGCTAAAGGTTAGCAAAGGAATACTAGATCGCATATTACGACAACTCCATCTCATACGTATGACGTATAGCGAAGAGATACGAGACATGCAATTTATACAGACTTTGGCAAGGTGTTGCCATTACTCACTATGTTGGCACTACAGCACAGTAACATGTGGGACATGTTTGAAGATCACTATGAATATGATTCATGGGTGATTGGCTCACAGTGCAAGTGGGAGTCTGTTGGTATGTATGCCCTGAGAGCCAATCATGTGATGATTGGTGGGATACATTAAGATTTATTTGATAAACATCAAAGGCAAGCTTCCAATTCTTTCTGGTTCATTCATATGAGATAGTGATAGAACATATTGAATGTCTAGAGAATGACAGTACTCAATGACGTATGCCTTCAGGTTTATGACCTGAACGATGAGATCATACGGATGCTAAGAGTTTGTACATTCTTGTTATGTCCCTATTCGGATGTCATTGTGGAAGGTAGATAGACAGCAATGACACACAAGACTAGATTGTGGTGTTGGTTGATAACAGAATCTCATTAGTCATGATATAGAGATATCAAACCAAACACATAGGTACTTGTTAGAGAACAAGTGTACCGGACAGACCCACCGTGAGTTTGACACATGGAACCATGAGATGGTAGTCACAGTCAGTACTCACAGTGATGGTGGTGAGTGTTATTCTTAGACCTGAAATCACTACACTCAACACATGTCGTTGGGTACACTTTGACATCATCAAATGCAATCCTGAAACATGGGTTGTTATAAAGGTGATGATTGGGTGGCTTTGACACATGGGGCTTTTGAGGGGTGAGTGATAGATATGGGATTTGTCCCTCCTGAGGGAGTATGATATCCATGGCCACTTGATGAGTAGGATTCAGAAAGGCGTGCACGCATGTGTGAATCAGTATATGATACTGATGTCATACATATCTCTTCCAGTCTACTCTGAGATCAAGGAAGTGAATGAACGTTGACAGGATGACTGTTCCATGCCTCGAGTTCATTCGGGATATCAGTGACAAAGGAATTATACATTCATTGTAACACCATTCACGGATTGTAGGATGAAAGTTGTTCTCCAACTTTCTACTTTCACTTGGGTAGCACTGATGTGTGACTAGGCACCGCTCTTTGCTTGTGAAGTCATAAGTGTTATGGACTTTCACTGCCAACGTGAAATGGACCTGCAGGGTCACACACATAGGATTTAACCTGGAAGAGGAGTTTTTTTCCACAAAGCAATGTTTAGATTGATTACTAAAGGAGTTTAGTAGTTCAATTAAACACTCAATCAGTCGATGACTCAATATCGTATGGTTCAAGGTGTTGGACGCATTGATTGGAGTATCGGATTGATTGAAATCGCAATTGACTGATTTTGCCCAAGCTGTGCTCCCAACCGATTGGCTCATGTAATGAACCGGTCGGCTGAGGTGCTGAACCGATCGGCTGGAGTGTCCAGGTCGATCGGCTCATGCCCAGGTTGAAACGACCGGTTCAAGAGTTGAACCGATCGGCTCAACTGGTGCAACCGACCAGTTGGGAAAGTCATGTCGGCAAGAATTTTACTTTGGTTTCAAATTGCCCAATTCGATTGGGAATAACATTGGTATTCGATACCAATTGAGAACGAAACAAGGAAAGTCTTTTTGAGCCGGATTAGGACCATGAACCGATCGGTTCAGGGCACCAACCGATCGGTTGGAGTGCCCCAAACGATCGGCTCAGGTCCAACCGATCGGCTCAATGGCCGAACCGATCGGTTCAGTTGTGAACCGATCATTTCAAGTTGCGAACCGGTTGCTTTTTGTGGAAAATTCTCGAACCCTTCTACTCCTGCTTTAGTCCCGCATTGCCCGGGATGGAGAACCCTGTCCCATGACTCTCCTATATATATAGGGGTATTGGGGGCTTCTCAAAGAACAGCTCAGTGCAACCAGTTGCTCTGCAAGTTGTCGTTCTCTCTGGTTTTGGTAACCGTGAGAGAGCCCGAGCAAGTGCTTCCCGCAAAAGGAGGTGCAACAAGGGAAGGACAACTGCAGTTGCAATTAGGAGGCAGGAGAGCGTGTTGGCGACTAGTACGTCAACAAGAGGGTGCGGCTCCTTCCACTTCCTTGTGGAACAAGGAGAGTGGAGTTCCAGGTGGTCCGTGTGGACTACTACAGAGGCGGGAGGACACTGCCGCTTAGGAGGACAACTGTCATCTGACAGTCCGGTTCGAGTAGGAGTTGTCAGTCCCGGTGCGACCAGGAGCTGCACAGACAACGTCGAAGTATGGAGTTGAAGACCGCACATTGCGCGAGGTATTGTCGCCGAGCAAGCCTCGGGACAAGGTATGATTCCACAAACCATCCTTTCCTATTATATAGACGTTGACGCGTTTCCTCAGTATGGGTTTGGGGAGAATTTTTGTTTCCGCTGCCTTCTCTGTCTCCCCTAAAACCCAACAGTTTGCAAGTTGCACCTCCAACTCTCAACAAAGCACAAACAAACCCTAATCACCATTTGAGGTGATTAGCAAGTATCTAAACATAAGGTTTAGGAAAAGCAAACAAGGTAAGCCTAAAATGAATGTCAGGGTCCTTACAAGCCATAAAACTCTACAAAGGGATTTCTCCCCCAAAATCTAAAGAGAAAAGCGAGGGATACTTCCTTCTCATCTCTTCCTCGAGCTCCCTTGTGGCTTCCTCAATGCCACAATGATGCCAAAGAACCTTCACAAGCACCAGGTCCTTCCTTTTCAACTTCTTTACTCTTCTGTCAAGAATCATCACTGGACCTTCCTCGTTGGTCACGTCTTCATCAAGCTCAACCTCAACTAGTTGCATCACTGTCCCTGTGTCTGGATGACTTTTCTTCAACATACTGACATGGAACATCGGTTGTAACCTGTGCAACTATGGAGGCAGTTCTAACTTGTAAGTTACCTTGCCAACACATGCTATTACTGGATATGTCCCCATATACTTGGGTGCCAACTTGCCTTTCCGTCCAAACCTCAACATGCCTTTCCAGGGTGAGACCTTAAGATACACTTTGTCTCCCACCTGGAACTCTAGGGGTCATCGACGATTATTTGCATATGACTTATGTCTGTCCTGTGCTTCTTTCAACTATTGTTGTATCACTTTGATCTTCTCTATTATCTGTTTCACTAACTCAGGACCCAAAAGCTGATACTCGCCCTACTCATACCAGCACAAAGGAGATATGCACTTCCTGCCATATAAAGCCTCATAAGGAGCCATGTCGATGCTCTACTGGTAACTATTGTTGTAGGCAAACTCTATCAAACTGAGATGCACGTCCCAGCTTCCTAGGAACTGTAAAACACAAGCTCGGAGAAGATCCTCCAAAGTCTGAATAGTCATTTTAGACTATCCATCTATCTATGGGTGGAAAGCGGTACTGAACCTCAATTGCGTTCCCAACACTTTGTGTAACTATTCCCAAAAATGACTTGTGAACTGGGGTCCTTTGTTAGAGACTATCATTGTGGGAACACCGTGCAAGCACACGATCTCATCCACATACACCTGAGCAAGCTTCTCTGCTATATACATTGTCTTCACAGGTATGAAATGAGGAGACTTTCTCAATCTGTCCACTATCACCCAGATGGAATCATGATTCTTAGCTGTCCTCGACAGACCAACTAAAAAATCCATGGTTATATGATCCCATTTCCACTACGGTATCGACATGGTTTGCAATGTACCTGCAGGCTTATGATGCTCAGCCTTGACTTGCTGGCATACCACACACCTAGCAACAAACTCAGCTACATCTCTCTTCAAGCCAGGCCACCAATACAGGTCCTTCAGATTATGATACATCTTGGTGACACCTGGGTGCATGTCATACATTGACGTGTGTGCCTCCTCGAGCACTAGCTTTCTCAGATCATCAACATTGGGGACCACCATCCTACCATGATAGCAAACTAATCCATCCTTGGACTCATGGAACCCATCACACTTTTCGCTGCCAAACTCTGATTTGATTAATTGAACTAAAGCATCTTCCTGTTGTGCGTCTTTGATCTGCTATCTCAACGTAGGATTTACTTGAATCTATGCCAACAATCCTTCCAACAAGGAGACTTCTAACTGTACATTCATCTGCCGTAAAGAGACAAACATATCCCACCTATGGCATACCAAGGAAGTCAACTGTGCATTCTTCATAGGAAGAGAAGAAGACTTCCTGCTAAGTGCATCATCTACCACATTCACCTTACCAGGATGATACTCCATGGTGCAATCATAATCATTGATGAGCTCCATCCAGCAACACTGTTGCATGTTCAGCTCACACTGTGAGAAGATGTACTTCAAGTTCTTATGATCTGTAAAGGTCTGACACACTTCCCCATAAGATAGTGTCTCTCAATCTTTAACGCATGGACCACCGCTGCCAGCTCCAAATCATGTGTTGAATAATTATCCTCATGTTTCTTAAGCTGTCACGAAGCAAAAGAAACTACATGATCTTCTTGCATCAGCACACATCCTAAGCCTTTCTTGGAAGAATCACAGAATACCACATAGCCTTTCCCAGGCTCTGGCAGTACCAACACTGGAGCACTAGTCAGCTTCTCCTTCAAACTTTAGAAAGCTTGCTAACAACGATCATCCCAGACAAAAGGTACATCCTTCCTGGTCAACTTTGTCAATGGAAACACGATCATACTGAAGTTTCTTATAAACTTATTATAGTATCCTGCTAAACCCAGAAAACTACGAACTTCAGTTGGCATCTTTGGTTGCTCCCATTCTGTGATTGACTCCACCTTCTTGGGGTTTACTCTAACTCCTTCTGCAAATATCACATGACCCAAGAAAGTTACTTCTTTCAACCAAAACTCGCACTTACTAAACTTGGCATACAACTGATGTTGGCGTAGAAGAGTCAAAGCTTGTTGAAGATGTTGTTCATTCTCTTGACTATCTCGACTATAGATCAAGATGTCATCTATAAAAACTACAACAAACTGATCTAGAAATGGACCGAACACCTTGTTCATCAGATCCATGAAAGTAGTAGGTGCACTGGTTAGCCCAAACGGAATAACCACGAACTCAAAGTGACCATACCTCGTCCTAAAAGCTGACTTTGGAATGTCATCATCCCTAATCCTCAACTGATGGTATCCAGATCGCAGATCGATCTTTGAGAACACTGTAGCGCCATGTAAATGATCAAACAGATCGTCTATCCTCGATAACAGATACTTGTTCTTGATTGTAACTTAGTTCAACTACCGATAATCTATGCACAAACACATCATTCCATTCTTCTTCTTTATGAACATGACCGAAGCACCCCACGGTGATATGCTCGGTTTGATGAAAAATTTATCCAACAACTCCTATAACTACTTCTTCAACTCTTCCATTTCGACTGGAGCCATCTTGTACAGTGTTTGAGAAACTAGTTGTGTTTCTAGCACCAGATTGATCTCAAAGTCAATCTCTCGAGGTGGGGGAACACCGGAGAACTCATCGGGAAACACATATGCAAACTCTCAGATAACATGCACCTCCTCAAGGCTAGGACCTTTTGCCTTGATATTCACAACGTGATCTAAGAACGTCTTACATCCTTACCGCAACAACTTCTCTGCCACCATAGCTGATACTAAACATGTCAAAAGGATCTTTCTATCTCCCTGGAAGATCTACTTCTCACTATTGTCATCAAACACTACTTGCTTGGAACCACAGTCCAATAAAACCTTATATTTTTCTAAGGTATCCATTCCAAGGATCACATAGAATCCATGCATATAAAGTGGTATAAGATCCACTTGTATACTGTATCTCAAAAAGGATAAAACACAAGATGGACACTCCTCTCGAAGAAACACAGGTCCAACAAGAGGGGTTTCTAACAACAGACTATCTCTCTTACAGCTAACAGATAAAATATAGCTATCAAGCATACTATGTGTGATAAAAGAGTGTGTAGCACCCGGGCCAACCAAAACAGATATAAAACAAGAAGAAGACAAATCAAAATGAAATAACTCCATCTGACCTGCCACTACCCGCGGGTTAACTATCGCCTCAAGCTAACTCATAGAATAGAATCGAGTCGTTGCTTGCTATCATCCACGTCCTCTCCTTCCTTGGGCAGACGATCCTACTTGCGACGCTTGACCGCGTCCTCACCCTCTGTTACCACTAGACTATTTTCTATCTAACCCTTATTGATTCTGCCTCGGCTGCTGTGTCACTTCAACATCTCTCTTTGGGCAATTTGTCGTGAAATGCCCAATCTGACCATAAAGGTGACATGACTGGTCTCTCTATTGTGGCCTAGACGGCCCTGTCACTGCCACTAAAGTTGTAATGTGGGCTTTGGATGGCAAAAATTCACACCCTCTTCCCTTACTCAGAGACCACTATGATGACGCACTGGAACCTTGTATCATAGAAGCGGTTGAAAACCTTGGCTTCTTGAAGCCATCAAACCTATGTCTCCGGAACTGAGCAGGCCTTTTCTTGGTCATGGACTCTCTCTTCTCCTTGGTAGACCATTCTATCCTTTGGACAGACTCCACAAATGTGGCAAACCACTCTCGATTCTCTAAAGCAGTAGCATGTGTTGTCAACTCAGCACTCAAACCTTTCTCAAACCATCTGATTATCTCATCATCTGTCATCGCCATGTGAGGACAAAATATCAACAGGTCCATAAACTTGGATTCCTACTCAGTGATGCTCATCAATCCTTGGTGCAGATGCTCAAACTACTTGATCTTCTTGTCCATATACGTCTTCGGGAAGTATCGGCTGATGAACTCCTACTGGAAAACATCCCAACAGATCACCTCACCGAGTCGCTTCTCATCCTCGATCGCCCACCAGTGGCCAACACTACCTTTCAGAAGGTAGACAGAGTTCTTGACTTTGTCTGCTTTGGAGATTTTAAGGATCTGGAAGGCCTTCTCGAGACCTGTCAGCCACAGATCTGCATCTGCTGGATCAGCCATTCCAACATAATCTAAAGCTCCGACTTAGGGAAGCCGCTCAAAGGTCTTCCCAATACATGATGTTTCACCATGGGGAGCCTGTGCTCTTGGCGGAGGGACTGACAACCTTTCCACCATGAGATGCATCATAGCCATTAACTGAACCATAAGTTGGTGCTAGGAAGGGTTTTCAAGAATGGCTAGGTCAAGTTGGGGGGCCTCAGACACCCGATCTTCATGTTCCTGCACTCTTGCTCCATCAATTAATACAACATCACTGCTCTCGGTAGCATGTTCTTCATGGTTTCTAGACATCTTTAAGCTTTATCTTCCACTGAGGGAAGAAGGTTATTGTAAGAAAATCTAGAAAACTCACAAGAACAGACACAACCCTAGTCCTACATCCCTGTAGACTCAGCGAACCTAGAGCTCTGATACCAAAACTTATTGTGACATCCTGCAATCACATAGACAATGAAATGCCACGCGAAAACATTCAAAACTTCCATAAACCACATATTACCGAAAATATGAGTTAATTAAAACTGATTGCGGGAAATAGGTAATAAAGAAACTATTACATACATATACTTATCTTGCAAGAAAACATGTTATATAAATATGCATAACCTTGATATATGTCCACAACCACCTCATAAGCACAGAGAGTTCACCACTTTATAATACATATACATAACGGGCCATTCCAATTCAACAACAGGATAAACAAAGCTACATCAGCTATACATTGAGAAACTTCATCAAAACACCTCCAAGGACCCGAGTGTATAGGGATGACTCTAGGACTCTACTACAGAACAACCAAACCAGCAATAAATTCATCTCTTGCCTCCTATAGTTCTTCTTGCTGCTCGACCACAACCTGACGACCACTACCACGTCTAGCATAATCACCTAAAAAGGTTATAAATTGAATGGGTGAGACACACAGTCCCAGCAAGAAACAACTCCCCGCCAAAACTATAAAACTTCAGAAAAAGTTGGTAAAGTAGATAACTGATATCAGCAGATCATAAGAGCAACATCCTAAGTAGAACTTATTTTATTAACAAACTTACCAGGGTATCCAGGAGGCATATGACCAGATATTCTTTATGGAACATGATTGACAAGATAAGCTTTATAAGAACTTATCACAAAATATAAGGATCGTACAAATAACTGCAAGGTATAACTAGATCAACTGTACAAGAAATGCCTCAATCAATGTTCCGTGTTTTGCCCTAAGCAGTATACACTATTCAGATGGATTATGTATTATCATGCCCTGAGGAAGTGAGTTGTACCGCTCAAATCCAACCATCGGCTGCGAAGCCCAAAGCTGGTGCCATACAAGGGCAATGAAAGAGTTGGACTCCATGACCTCACCACCTCGTGGTCAGTGCACGAGTGCTTAACAAGTAGGACCACAGTCTCATGCTTAGGTGGCCGCAACCACATTGGATCAGGCTACCGTCTGCCTAGCCCACCTTGGTATAGGTATCAGCGCTAGTGATATGAGCCACGGGCCTGTTCACCATGCTCAATAATCATTGAGCCATGTGCTTGTTCACGATGCTCTTATCACACATCCTGAGCCATGGGCATGTTCACCATGCTCTTTCATATTGAGCCACGGGCATGAAACTGCGCACTGGAGTCTACAACCGAAGTTGCACTCTAATCCTCCTAATTTTGGCTAGGAGCAACCACACATATTCAACAATATGTGCTTTCGGGTTAACCCACAGGAGAACCCATTTCACCATCACCAACTACTGAAAATGATGGATCTATGGCCAGGGAAAACTACATGATATGTTCCACTGTAATTAATTAGTATATTTTAAGTGGATTGTTGAGGCAACCAAGTTATAAAACATAAACATCATTTAGTTGCATTATTACCATGGGATCTCAATCCCTCATCACAGAATGCCACAGCCTCTCAAGGATTACATCATCACCATGGGATAGCAATCCCTTATCTCAACATCAGAGGATAACACCTCAACTAGGCACTCAGCCTTTATCAGGTCAGAAGACCTTTTCACATCATACGGGTGATACATGTTATCCCATCAATCAAGGATTATCATTATTCAGTGTTATTCAAAACACATATACCTCATATCTCTTACCTGGCTATGAATTCATTTAATACACCTGCATGGTTAGTATGCATATCAAGAGAGATAACTGAATCACCAAACATAGATCTTTATGATTATCATGCTACTAGGGTTGAAGGTACATGATTGGATCAACATCCATGATTATAACTACATGAAGCACAAAGTTGTATCTTGTAAACAAATTACATTATTGTAATCAAACCATGAGCATTCACTATGCCCTATATCTTATGAACATAATCATGTATCTAATCATCTCACTTAGAACCAACTTTAGGTATCAAACATATCATTGGTTCAACCTATCATTCATAACACATCATCAACAGAGGTGTGGTTACAAGATAATGACTCACCAAAACTAGTTTTTACGAGCTTGGTGCAACCCTTACCAAAGATACCACCTACCCTCACTATAGGTGTAGCGGACAATGCATCCCTCACCCAAAGGGGTATCAGGAAGGATTACCTCCCTCACTAAAAGCATATCGGCTCGGGCACTTAGCCACACCTATCGGCCAACCAAGTTGTGCACCCATGCACAAAGGATGTCGTGCAACCAAGGAGCATAGGTGTATCGTGCAACTAAGTCCAGAAGTGTGTCGTGGATCCAGATCCAAGAGTTGTGTCGTTCAGCTATGTGCAGGGTATATCGTGCACCCAAGTGCAAGGTGATATCAGACATCCAAGTGTAAAGATGTGTTGGGCAGCACAACCATCATCATAACGCCAAAGGCCATATCAACCAAGGCCAAGATGATAATGCCCAACAAGCACACTACTGACCTCTATCCAACTACATCATGGTGCTCAAGGAGGGCTATTGTTCAACCAAGTTAAGCACAACATATCAGTCACCACTAAGGCATCTATCTAGGGTTTCACCACCCAAGCACCATATCAGGCAACATAAAAACCAACCCATGTCTCCCAAGGCACAAAACAGAGATATCTACCACGCACCATGTCAGTCAAAGGGACATCCAGGGTTCAACACTCCTAAAACCTTCTTGGGTAACAATGCATATTGCCCAACAACACTAACATGGTGAAGGGATCAAATTGGGCAACAAGGTCAACAGAACCCAACTTATCATATCACCCAAAACAAAACCCTAGAAGAGGGGTATCGTGCAAAGCACCACAAAAGGGTGTCGTGCAAGGCACAAGAACCATATTGGTTTGGTCATCATCAACCTCAAGATCACCATCATCAACCCTAATAGATCAAGAGAGTTGGCTCACCTCTCAACAACTAAGAGAGAGGGGTTTTGCACAACCTCCATCACATATTGGGCAACAAGGTGGATCATCCCCTTATCAGTCAAGATTCCAACCTTTACTAGGTCAACGTCCAACCAAGGCTCACCTCTCAAATCCATGGTGAGATAAGGGTATTGCCCAAGAAACTATAGCATATACTCACCTCTCAACAACTAAGTGAGAGGGGTTTTGCCTACACCACTAGAGCTCGAACTCACTTCTCAAAACCAAATGGGAGAGAAAGGGGTTTTTCCCAAGGAACCCTAAACTCAAGGTTCATCCACAAGGTCTAAGAACACATCAACAACATGACCAATATATATATAACAAGATAAAATGGTACATACCAGGGCAAGAAACATATCTAACAAGATGCATGGCCGATCAAGATGACATATAAACATGCAACATGAAAAGGAAGTAGTATAGCTAGGGTTAGGAGTTATGTAACCTGCCTTAAGCAATCTCCAAGCTCCTAGCACCAAGCTCCAAGCACCACCTTCGGCCACCACAAGAAGAAAAACAAAGCTTATAACCACCATGGACTAAGAACAAGCAAGAAGGAGAAGAAGGTGCCAAGGAAGATGGGGAGATGCTCACCACAAGAAGAGAAGCAAGACACACTCTAGGGTTTGGCCACCACTAGAGGAAGAAGAAGACTCCACCAAGGAGATCAACCACCAAGATCTACCAAGGAGAGGTATCGTCCACCAAGGGAAAAAGTAGGAAACTAAGGAACTTAAGGGATCCCAAGTAAGAGAAACGAGAGACATATATAGAAGAGTGTGAAGGGGAGACTAAGGCAAGGTGTTGCCCAACCTAGGGACACTTGTCCATGGGGAAAAGCCACCTACTATCTCGCCCACCTCCACATGTCCAAAGCATTTGCCACATTCAAGCAACAAGAACCAAGTGTCCACAAGGGGGGTGACACAAATGATGCTAGGTCAAAGAAGGTCACTTGGCCGATACACCTCATGGTCGACACACCACTTGCCCGACACAACCACCTAGCAGATACACCATGGCCGACATAAGGCACCAAGCTCACCCTTGCCCAATACAAGGCCCAACAAAGCTAGGCAAAGCCCAAACAAGGCTCAACAAGGAAAAACAAAGCCCAAAGCTACTCAAACAATGAGCCCAACCCATCCTCGCAATCCTAGATGATGCAAGGAGAGAGAGAAACATCTCTCAAGGTGTCAAAATTGCACATCAACCCTAAAACTTGGGTTATTTGCAAGTTGCACCTCCAACTCTCAACAAAGCACAAACAAATGCTAATCACCATTTGAGGTGATTAACAAGCATCTAAACACAAGGTTTAGGAAAAGCAAATAGGGTAAGCCTAAAACGAAGGTCAAGGTCCTTACAATTTTGGAAGAGAGAGACCACATGACTAAGATTCCATATGCCTCCTCAATTAGATCTGTTATGTATGCAACAATATGTACACATCCATAGGTCTCATATGCCTTGAGCATGCTGAGTAGATATTAGTAAGATCCATGTGAATGTTATTGGAACGAAGTCTAGAATATCCTTAAGTACTTTAGAGGAACTAAGGATGCATTACTAATATATGGAGGTGAGGAAGAGTTGGTTGTAAGGGGTTATACTAACATCTTCCAAACCAAAAAATATGGTCACTGGTCACAATATTATTATATGGTTTGCATTAATGATGGTGTTATACGTTAGAAGAGTTTCAAGAAAGTGAGAGTAGATGACTCTACAATAGTCTCTTAATATATTTCTACATAAAATGTTTCAGGGAAATTTGTACAGATCATGAATTCAATAATGAAATTGGATTTGTTCCTAGAATTTGTGACGTAGTAGAGCTATATTGTGACAACGATGGGGCTATTGTGCAAGACATGGAACCCATATCACAGAAGAATTCCAAGCATATTCTATGATGCTTCCATCTCATATGAGAAATATTTGGTTGAGGGGATGTAAATATTAGTAGGGTACTGATAGAGAGCAATATCGATGATCCCTTGACAAAGGTGTTGTCAGAGTAGAAGCACAATGGTTACATTAGACCACTTGGTATTAGATACAATAGTGATTGGATTTAGTGGAAAGGGAGAATCTTTGGTCTACATGCTTTGAAATATGTATTTATATACTTTTGATTTGATTGGTAAAGGAAATTCCATTTATTAATGCACATTTGATTAATGTTACACTAATTTATATAGTAAATGTCCATGGAATGATTGGTTGAGAGCCATGGGACTCCAAGTACCTAAATTATACATGAGATCCTAATGGATGCTAAGAACAATATTTTTAAATATCCCTAGTTAAGTATTATTGTGGATTGGATAACAATAATGAATGTGAAACTAGTATCTATGGTGATTGATGATCACATCCCTTGGATCATATGGATTGGATACCAAGTCATAGGTACTTACTAGAGAACAAGTGTACTAGACACACCTACCTTGAGAGTGATCCATGTTTTGTTATAACATGGTCACAAGCAGCTCTCAAATGCAATATTGATGTTGTGGTACTTCAACCTAAAATCTCTACAATGGTGACATGGTAATCCTCATTCTTTAAAAATCCCTTACATGATCTTGAAGAAGGCTAGTTTCAATATAAAGTTATTAATTGAATGTGATTATAACCACGATTCAAATTGTGGGTGATGTATAAGAAACTGTCCCTCCCATATAAAAATATCAATATCCTAGGCCTTTTTGAGAGTTAGACTAGATAATTTCTTAACCATGATCATGTGGCTCACTATATGATATTGAGATCATATGTATCTTGATAATCTACCTAGAGGTCAGCAAACTTGGATTGAATGGAAAAGGATGGTGTGTCAATGCCTCTAGTTCAATCTAGATATCTATGATAAAAGTAGTATACAACATAGTAACATTGGTCATTAAAGGTTTATTATTGTGTAACATCCTAATACTAGGGTAGGAATGATGTGTGGCTAGGCATTGCTCATTGCTTATGGTTATTAATGATCTATTGGTTCCATTGCCAACAAAATATGGTTCCTTTAGGGTTAATGCATTGAGATAGCATGATGACAAGCTAATTTGGACTTAATTGTTATTGTTACAAAGATAGAGACCTCAAAGAAAGTTTTGTGGACCTGAATTAGAACTTAAATCCATACTTTCAAAATTGGTTTTTTAAGTTATACCTAGTATTCAAGGTATGAGTCAAGTATGCATCGCATAAGGACTCCCACAACAATGCATTAGGTAGGACCTGATTCATGTCAGAATCCCTCATTCCACGTGGGAGTTCACAACCTAGTCACATTAGGGCTTGGGAAACCCAATCCTCTCTTATCCTCTCTATATACGATATGATCAAAGACATTCCATATATAACATATCATGTTCTAATTGTTTCCTCAAAGGATTAAGAAACCCTTAGAGCAACTGAGAGAGATAGAGAGGGAGAGGAGACTAGCAACTCTATAACTTTGACTTCAATCTCTCGCATGGGTACCGTGGAGATGAGTTTGTAGAACAAATTCATTATAGAAGAGAAACTCAATAAATGTCATGTGGTTTGAGGAAAATGTTGTCACTATGGAAATTCATGTTCTACAACCCAAATCTGCCATAGTATAGTGTTCTTCGAAAAGAAAATCCATGGGAACATTTACAGGCAACAAACCTACCTCCCTAACCTTGGGGTCCACACCCATCTGTGAGATAATATAACATTCTTCCGTAGACATTGTATGATTTTGCATGCATTTAGACATAATTCCCTGAGCCCCATTCTTGAAATGAATTCTAGTCATTGTTCTAGTAAGATTGCATTGTGTTGTAGATCAAAAGATCTAATTCTACATTGAGCAGTTCTCTTTAATTATTGGAACTTCTTCAATAATAATGTATAGTTATTTAACTATAATATGAAATTTCTTAATTTGACGATTCTGCCTCAGAGGATTCCTAGAACTTTTTTTCTGCTACATTTTCTACCCCCGACATTTTTTGATCAGAATAGTAAGAAACATGTATGTTGGTACCATTCACTAATATTCAGAAGTATTCATCAATTATCACTTTAAGAAAGGGATATTATGATGGAAGGATGATCATTTCTATAACATGTGCATGAGGTATCATAGGACACTCTTTTTTGTAGATGTCTTTAGACTCATTAACAACTAAAGAAATTAACAACCTTACATATTTTATTCCCAATGCCTCTTATTAATCATTTTTCATACACTTTGAATATATACAGTACATACAATGTGAATGAACATTTACATTATTAAATCAAATATTTCTTGGATTACCCAATTTCCACATATTTTATTATATACTGAAGATTGAATGAAAGCTTCAATCCATGGCATTGACCACAAGGGATCAACCTCTAGATCACTCTTAATCAAATGTTCAACTCATTAACATTGTTTTTATAAATAACCCCGCTCTGTTCATTCAAGTAATTATGAAGTAAGATGAGAAATCAGTAGTACAATTTTCATTATAAAGGAGAAAGATACTAATAATGATTTAAAATCCATGTGGATTGACTTCCCTTTTAAAAATCCATAGATAATTAACAAATGAGCCGATATAGAACCCTTGATCATACCTCCTTATTGTTACATTATGTTATCCTCATGCAATATAAAACCCTGGTTCTACATTAAAGCCAATGGTTAATCATGCTCATTTAGTCCCATGCCATTTTCACCTCACACAAGGAATTTTCATTTTTATAGCATTAATAACCATCTTGTTTTCTTAATTATTAGTATGACATGTATTTTCAGCTAATGAAGGGATAAATTCCAAGTCATTCCTTAATCAACTTTATAAATAAGAAAATCTTAATGTATGTCATCATGTGGAAAATACATGCATATATGAAAAATATTCATCAGAAAATTGTTTTCAGGAGTTTGATCTCTTTATAATATTCATAGGAACAACAGCTATGCATATGGGACACTAACATTTTTTATTTCTAAGGAACCCCTTAAATGGCATCCCAAAACATAGGATTATTAACTATAAACATAGCTAACTCTTCAATCGCTTTTTTATTAATCCTTGATATACAACTATATCTAAGGGGGAGTAAGCCACAATTTTGAGAAAATAGATCTAGAAAAAGAACAAAAAACCCTAGTTTAAAAGCTCCATCACCAGCTGCCATCTTTCATCCTTGTGTATAGAAGATCCAACTAGGACAAAGGGAAAAAGGAGATGTTTTAGGTATGTAGGAGGAATTTCCACCATAGGACATGGAAAAAACTCCATTCAAGAAGGTATTGAAGAGAGAAAATGACAATAAATATGATAAGAAGAGAATAAAAATTATGTGGATTTTTCCTCAAATATGTTAAAAGATGAATCTCAAGCTTAGATCTTGCAAAAAACTTGCTTACACCAACATGAAAGGGCTTTTCTACCCAAAAATGACCTCTACAACTCAAGTATAGCTCCTTCAGCTTTCAAGAAATCAAAAAGATGTTCTAAGGTCAAAGGGGAGACAAATGATAGGATAGTTTGAGAAAAAAAATCATTTCAATTGAAAACCATACTTAAGTTTCCTACTTACACCTCTTGTTGCTTGATTTGACATCCCCTAGGTTATATCATTTCAAAAACCATAACATCAACCAAAAGACCTTTCACTTTGACCCATTAAAATTAATATTGTTTGATTTAAAAATGTCAAAAGAAATGCCCTTCCACCTAGATCAACCAGTCTCGATGTACACATAGACCACACACCAATTTTGAAGCATCCCCACATGATCTAGGCAAACATTGATTGCCTGTGATGTACTTCAATCAGGACCACTTCAACACACATAAAGTGGTTGATGTGCCCTAGAGAAGGCCCAAACTAAGCCCAACAATCACTTAAAAAATGAATTGATCAATCGAATCAATCATTACAACACCTACATAAATAATTTAAGTCAATAACCTCAATTTTTTTATTGAACTACATTTTAACCATTACTTCTACACATAATATAAAATACATGTATTAATAATAAAAAATAATAATTTTTAACTATAAAACATTTTACCTTGTTCTCAAATAACTCATATCACATAACTATGAGAAACTAAAGCATGATCAAATAAGTCATTGACATTCATGGATTTGCCCTAAAAAAGGTTAGGAAGGTAATTTCTAGCTTGGATCATGCAAAAATATGCTAAATCACAAACATGTAAATGACTTTATCCAAGGAAATGCCTTTCCCAGCTCATGAATAGCTCCTCCAGTTCCCAAGCAATTAAAGAGATCTTCAAAGGTCAAAGGTAATCCATAGATTAGACCGGTTTATGATAAAAAAAGATTTCAACCCAAAAACATACTTAAGATTGCATGTTTTTGCCTCTTTTGATGATCTCTTTGACCTCCCCAGGTAACAATGTCCCAAAATAGGGTCATTATCCAACAAAAAACACATCTCTTTGATTCAAAATTAACACTTTTTGACCTAAGATAAGACACATCAATTGCCGCTCCACCAAGATCAACCTGAGTTGATGCTTTAATAGACCACTCACAAATGTTGAAGTGTCCTACTCCTTTCTAGACACACATCGATCACACAAAATGGACAATACACTTTTATCTGACTCACATAGGCATGCTTAAAGTGGTAAACTGACCCGGCCTAGCTAAGACCACACTAGCCTAATGAATGCTCCAACAAATTGATCCATCTAATCGATTGGTGCAACATCTAACATATTTTTAAGTAAAAAATATTCATTTTTTATTGAACCAAGTTCTAATCATAGCTTCTCCACCTAATACATGACACATTTGTATAATATCATGCAACATAATCCTAAATCTAATAAGAATTATTTGATTAAAAAATGAGCCAAATTACTTATTGAGGGAAAGTAAAGCACGATCAAATAAAGGCATGTGTTATGGTATTACAGTTGAGCCTTCATTTATACATATGTCATGTGGAAACTACTTCTGTGGATAGAATTACCTTGCTTAGAATTTGGAGAATCACCTCCAAGAGTACACATATGGAGCATGATGACGAGTGTCATGGATAGGGTTTCACTACTCAACGTTCTCTTTTCCTCGGTAGAACGAGAAGTGTCGACCAACACTAACACATGATAAGGAAACCAAAGCATTGGGCACACCCATTATACATTGTACATTGCCTTTATCTTGTCCTTGCAATTATCATCTCCTATGACTTACTTATTTGCTCTTAGACCATGAAAACACACGACGTTTGGGCAGTGCCAGGTAGGATCATGAAGGGTTGGATGAAAATGTCAAACCAACTTCACACTCTCTGCGGTCGTAAATCAAGACATTGACGATGAGGACATCAACTCTAGAAAAAACAACAAGCTAGATAAGTAGGACAGGCAAGTTGTTGAAAACCCGAGCTAGTTTGATTTGTCTTTTGTGAAATACTCATTCTATCATATGCATTGTAAATTCAAACATTTAATATGTACTAATAAAGGAAATAAATCATCATAGGAATTACTTAGTTTTGAATAATTAGGTACTTCATTTATGGATATTTTTGTACTATCTATTTTTTTTACTTTTCATTGTAAATTATGTACCTTAAAGAATTATAATTCAACCAACACGAGTTAAGCACTCAATTGGAATACAGGAACAATCTAGCTTATCATTGGATCTGCAACTGTATGATTTTTATAAGTAGTTTATTATATACTTTGTGTATTATGCATATATGACTTATGTATTTTTCTTTCTAAATTATATAGTTTGATTAGGTACATTCAGTTTTTTTACATTTTTAGATGCAAAAATAAATGTACATTTTGAGTAGCATTTTCTTTTATTCGCTGATTTGAACGAGCGGCACAATATAGCCTGCCATGATCTGCAAGGTCAGAGTGGTTTAAGTCATTCACTAGCAGTGGATACACCAAATATAACCACTCCTACTTTCGTCATTATCCCTGGTGGGAGACTAAAGATCACAGACGAAGAACAGGAAGTTGCAGACATCGCTGAGGAAGACGATCACAAGATACAGGATCATGTTGAACTCGCTCTGATTGGTCGACTTCTGACGGACTGCTCCTACAACTTCATGGCTATGAAGAAGACCCAAGCCCAGGCGTGGGGCTTGGCGAGTGGAGTTTTGTTCAAGTCGGTGGATCAGAGTACGTTTATAGTCCAATTCACACATTGGAAGGACAAACAGAAGGTGATAGAAGGAGGGCCGTGGAACTTTGATAACAAGGTTTTATTGCTGAAAGAGGTAGATCCGCTGGATCAGCCAGGGAGGATCGAATTCAAAGAGTGCCAGTTCTGGGTGCGTTTCTACAACATCCCATTAGGGTTTCGGTCTGTAGAATCGACGAGGAAGATAGCGGAGAAAGTGGGAAGGATCATCAAGTTGGACTGTGACGAATTGGGATGGGAAACCTCTGCGCGAGTTCGACTGGGAATAGACATCAGCAAGCCAATTAAAAGGATACAGAAGATAAGGGGGCCGGATGGGTGGATTACTGATATCGATTTGAAGTACGAGCGCCTCCCGATCTTCTGCTTCTTGTGTGGGTGGCTCGGTCACGCCGACAGGGACTGCGAGGAGTATGTCGAGGAAGGCAAGAATACTCGGGGGTGGGGCTCGTGGCTGAAAGCCTCTCCAAGACGGCCGAGAATCCCTGTGGAAGAAGAACTTATAGGTGGGAACATATCATGAGTGAGGAAGAACATACTATTCCAAACGAAATCAGGTTCGGCTTTGGCTTCGAGGGAATCACAACCGGGTATGAAAGAGCAGCAGAAGAGTGATGATGACACACTGTCTACAGCTGCGACAGGAGACCGGTAGGGTCGCGGGGCAAACAACGCTGACGACGAAGAGTTCCTGATGGAGGAGGACGAGGTGGGGAGGTGCCATGCACAGGAAGCTCCTAAACCGAAATACCAATACAAAGCCTGTGATCTATTTTCTATGCGGAACGGGCAGTAGGGGAAGAGTAGCAGGTCCGCGGGACACGATGCGGACATCACGGACAGTCATGGTGCGCATGGAGGAGAAGGCGACGGGGCGACTTGGGAGACCGGCGGGAGGGACAGGAACGAGGAGGAGGGCCTGACGACGGGGAACGAAGCTTGGATGACATCTCGTCCACCGAGCTGCCAACAGGCAAACAAGCTAAGTGAGCAGCAGATTTAAGAAACATCTCGAACGATCAGAGCAGTGGGGAGCCTCGTGGGAAGGAGATGATAAACGACAGGGTGGGGGCGGTGAGAAAAGGGATGAAGGTGACCATGGTAACAGTCAGCAAGGAGCTACCAGGGTTCCCTGGGAAGCAAGGGGAGGAGATGGAGCGGGAGTGGAGGAAAACAGAAGAGAGGCGCAAAACTTGGCATGCAGGGAAAAGGTTTGGGGGAAACATAGCTGGGAAACAAAGGAAGGAGCCAGAGCATGAGGAGGGCAAACAAAAGGAGACCAAGCAAAGGTTGAATAAAAGGGGAAGAGAAGTTGGGCAAGAGGAGGAACATGGTGTGCAGGCGGTGAACAAGATGACAGTGGAATCCCATGCAGATTTCAACACAAAAAGGCTGAGGAGCGATCGAGCAATCAGAATTGCTCCGGATGAAAGTCTACAGGGTTTGGAAACCAAAGTAGCGGGAGTTGGGCATACCCAACCCCATGAACAACAATGAAAATCCTAAGTTGGAACTGTCGGGGTCTGGGCCGCCCGACAACCATTAACGCTCTCCGATCTCTGTGTGGGAGTGAGCGGCCTAA
Organism: Alisma plantago-aquatica; assembly: GCA_963693085.1. Taxonomy (NCBI): domain Eukaryota; kingdom Viridiplantae; phylum Streptophyta; class Magnoliopsida; order Alismatales; family Alismataceae; genus Alisma; species Alisma plantago-aquatica. The sequence goes on along the minus strand of OY856410.1, from coordinate 810,881,254 downwards.
CGTAGTTTTCGTTATGGAAACTATGATTGATGATAAAAGGTTGGAAAAAAATAAAAAGACAGTGTGGTTTTGTTGAGGGCATCTATATCTCGAGCACCGGGAGAGCAGGTGGGTTGGGCCTATGGTGGCGTGGAGTGAACGTGGAAATCACTAGGTATTTTACACGTCATGTGGAATGCATAGTGGAGGACGAGAAGAATGACATCAGGTGGACTGCATGTGGGATATATGGGTGGTCAGCACAGGTGGACAAGCATTTCATGTGGGATCTGATGAGACAGGTTCGGGCAAGGATGTCTGATATGAATATTATCTTCGGGGACCTGAATGAGATAACAAATAATGAAGAGAAAAGGGGTGGTCCGATGAAACCAGACAGAGTTATGAGAGAGTTCCGGGATGTGATTGATGATTGTGCACTTCTTGACATCGGGTTCTCAGGCCATACCTTTACATGGAGGAGGGGGAATTCTGTTGACACTTTTGTGGAGGAAAGATTGGATAGATTTCTTGTGAGTGAGGCTTGGAGAAGCAAATATAGGGGTAGTTGGGTTCACCATCTACCTTTGTACCAGTCCGATCATGCTCCGATTGTTCTGCATGTGTTGATGGGGGAGGAAAAGAATCACAAGAAGCAGAGGTGTTTCTTTTTTGAGCCTATGTGGCTTTCAAAAGAGGGATGTAGTTCCACGGTGGCTGCGTCTTGGGAGATGGAAGGGGAGCAAAATTTGAAGCAGAAGCTAAGCAAGGTGAGTAGGGATCTTGAGGGTTGGGCCTTTTCTAAGTTCGGAGCGTTGAAGAAAAAAATCAAAACTACAACCAAGATGTTAGGTGAGGAGCAGAAAAAATGGCCGGACGGGAGAACGCTACAAAGGTGTGAAGAATTATCAAATGAATTACAGAAGATGTACAGGGATGATGAGGCATACTGGTGTGCAAGAGCCCGGGTCAAAGAGATCAAAGAGGGGGACATAAATACAGCCTACTTCCATCACAGAGCTACCCAAAGACAAAAGAAAAATGACATTGCGGGCCTTAAAGATGATAGGGGGATCTGGAAGACAGAGGATAAAGATATACTGAGGATTATAGAGAGCTTCTATCATGACCTTTTCACGTCGGGGGGGGGGTGGATATGGAGGAAGCAGTGAGGGGGATTGAGAAGAACATTACCGAGCTGATGTCGGAGATGCTGGACATGGATCTCAGTGAGGAGGAGATTAGAGAGGCTACTTTTCAAATGCATCCTAATAAGGCACCTGGTCCAGATGGTCTAAAACCAGTCTTCTATCAAAAATTCTGGCATGTAGTAGGAAAGGATGTTGCGAACTACATTAAGGGATGGTGGAAAGGGGAATACTCTCTAAAAGGGTTTAATGATACATTGGTTATTCTAATCCCAAATATGAGAAAACCACGTACGGTTTCTGAATTCAGGCCTATCAGCTTGTGCAATGTCATTTACAAAATAGCTACAAAGGTGTTGACAAACCGTCTGAAGCCTTTCATGAACAGTATTATTTATGTGAATCAAAGTGCTTTTGTTCCGGGTAGGATGATCACGGATAATGCTCTTATTGCGTTTGAGTGTTTCCATGCTATGAAGGGCGGGAAGGGAGGTAAAAGAGGACAGATTGCGCTTAAGCTTGACATGATGAAGGCCTATGACAGAGTTGAGTGGAACTTCCTTGATATAGTGATGCAAAGGTTTGGGTTCAGCGGAAAATTGTGCAATAGAGTTCTAGACTGTGTTTCTTCGGTCTCTCACACTTTTACCGCCAACGGGGAAAGATCAAGTGCCTTCCAGCCTTCACGTGGACTACGTCAGGGTGACCCTTTATCCCCTTATCTTTTTATTCTATGTGTCGATGCTTTCTCCACCCTCCTTAACCTTGCGGTAAATGCGAATACCATCCACAGTATGAGCATCTGCCGTGGGGCACCCCGGATCTCACATTTATTTCTTGCAGATGACATCATTCTTTTTGCTAGAGGGACAAGGAACGAATGCTTGAAAATAGCTGAGATTATCAGCCAGTACGAACAGGCATCGGGTCAAAAAGTAAATCTCACCAAGTCTGAAATTGCGTTTAGCAAGAAGATGCCGAGAAGCAAAAAAGAAGAGTTGTGAGGTTTGTTGGGTGTCAAGGAGGTGGATAGACAGGCTTCTTATTTGGGTCTTCCTACAGCCATAGGACGGTCCAAGAAGAAGGTCTTTGACTACATAAGAGGGAGAGTGGGGAACAAACTACGGGGGTGGAAGGAGAAGTTGCTTTCCAAGCCGGGTAAAGAAGTCCTCATCAAGGCAGTGGTGCAAGCTATCCCTACATATATTATGAGTGTTTTCCAACTTCCGCTGGGGCTGATTGGAGATTTGAACTCTATGGTGGCAAGATTTTGGTGGGGGTCGAAAGATGGGGAAAGGAAGATATCATGGCTGTGTTGGGATAGATTGTGCAAATCTAAAAGGGAGGGAGGTATGGGTTTTAGAGATATGCATATTTTTAACCAAGCTATGCTAGCAAGACAGGTGTGGAGGCTACATTCTAGACCGGAGACACTGGTTGCCAAGGTTTTGAAGGCCAAATATTTCCCAAATGCTTCCATTTTAGAAGCACGGTTGGGGCTCATTCCAAGCTACACTTGGCGTAGTCTGTGGGGGGCAAAATCTATCCTCCTTCAAGGCACTATGAAAAGAATTGGGAATGGCCGGGACACAAACATCTGGACGGACAGGTGGGCATTAGGAGTAGACACGAATCTTAGTGGTTTCAAGCCGACGGACGAGGACCGAGTGGAGATGGTGCACGAGCTGCTGCTAGAAGGGAGAAGAGAATGGGATGTGGACAAGCTGCTACGTTTGTTTCCTAGGGATATTGCGGCTCAAATCAAAGTGATACCATTGTCCATTAAGGACATGGAGGACAGCATGTACTGGTGGCCGAGTAATAATGGGGTCTTTTCAGTGCGCTCGGCCTATTGGCTGGGCAAACTGGGTGGAGCAGGTCTTTGGGAAAGGGAAAGGGCAATGCCACACGATGCATGGAAGCTAGTTTGGGACAAGAGATGGCCCCCAAAGCTGTCTCATTTCCTCTGGAGGGTCGCTACGGGAAGCTTAGCCACAAGAGAAAGGCTGCGAGACAAACATGTTACATCGGAGGGGGTTTGTCCGATCTGTGCCGTGGAGGTGGAAACTATCTCACACATGTTAAACCACTGTCCGGGAGCGGAGGTAGTATGGAGAGAGAGATGGTTGATCAACCCAGTCACCGTGGACAACAATGGGATCGCCCATGAGGAGCTGCTTGACGCAATGGGCAGATGCACTGAAGCGGAGAAAGACGAGCTAGCTGCTGTGTGGTGGACCATCTGGACGAGCCGGAACAACAAAGTATTCAAGGATGAAGAACCGTTTCCCAGGCCTATCCTCCACGCCTACCGAGCCCTGCTCGCTGACCATAGGAAGGCGCTATGCATGGGGACTGGACCTACTGCCATGACAGGGAGGGAGGCGTCCACGAAACAGCAGGGGGTCCGGGTGCTCAACTCGACGACGCTTGCTGGGAGGGGAGTCGACACGTCGTGGCTTTGGCTGCACGCCGATTCGGCAGTCCGCAGCAGTGGGCAGTGCGGCCTGGGTGCGGTGTTACGGGACGGCCGAGGTCTTTTCCTGGAGGCAGTGCAACGGCAAGTAAATGCAACGTGGAGCTCAACAATTGCAGAAGCTATGGCGTTGAGAGAAGGGCTGCTGATGGCGCGGGCGACCGTTTCGACGGACAAGAAGCTGATCCTTTGCTCCGACTCTCTAAACCTGGTGACTGCTTTGAACGAGACAGCAAAACGTCCAGATTACCTAGGGCTGTTAGCTGTAGACATTTGTACCTTGGCCTCCGGTCTCGCTGGTTTCATGTGTGTCCATGTAAAAAGGTTTAGGAATCAGTTGGCGCACCTTGTTGCTCAACACGCCTTAGCCTTAGGCGGCCAGTGTGTTAGAAGGAATACCATACCTGTTAGCTGGAGGCTATCAGCTGAGAATGATGTCTTTTTTGTACCTTGATAAAGTTATGAATGAAATGGCGGTGACTTCAAAAAAAAAAATCCCTGGTGGTAGCCTGTGCCACATGTCTTGGTAGCCTGGCACAGTGGATATTGGTAGGAGCAAACGTCAAAAATCTTGGTAGCCTGGCACAGTGGATACACCAAATATAACCACCTATGTCTTGGCTGCGCCCGTGGTAGCAGCCGGGCAAGAAAGCTCGCAGGAAGGTAGACCTATCCATCCACGAGGCTGAACCATTCTTGGATCTTATAATCAAATCAGTGCATCCCTTCAGACAGTATATAGGAAAATCTTTGAAGACAGCCATGCGCCATCTACTTTTCTCAGCGACAAGGACAACACAAAACCTCGACCGCGCGCCGTGAACAGATCGATTACTTGCGCAGGAGGCACGATGGGTGCGGACAAAATCACTTTAACCGGTGAATGGTTGTCCATCTGCTCATTAGTCAGCACATCGTTGTGGTTGCCACCTGCTTTCGCTCCATCTGCACCACACACATGACATCTCGGGCGGGCCACATGGATGCAGTGGTGGCCGAGGAGTACCAACTCAGCTGCGTCATGTGTGGTAGGTGGCCCATCTTAGTTGGCCGTGTCTGCATTTACGTACACAATGAATAGGTGTTGGATATAATGATTGTATGCTATTTATTTACATGGGTTATGCCGAATGCAGGTGTAGCCAGTTCATAAGAGGGTGGAGGAAAAAGTTGTTTATCCTTTTATGCAAACTAGGAACATGAGTGAGATTTTTTTTCCATTTTTCATCTCTTTTTTTTAGGAAAAAAGATAATTGTTTAATTAATTGATTGATTGTTTAATTAATAATTTTCCAATTGACAGTAGACTCCTTATCTTCCTTATTAAATGGAAAAAAAATTCCTTCTTAATTGGAAAGAGATCGAAAGAAATTCTTTGTTTTCTTTATTAATTATAATGAGACATTTTTCTTTTAATTGAAATAGACTCCTTATTTTCCTTATTAATTGAAAAATAACTCCTCATTTTTCTTTTTATTTATACGAGAGAGATCAAGTGATCGTGTCTTACAAGAAATAGGATGTGGGGAATTGAGAGTGTTATAAATAAATCTCTGGTCATTAGAGTTAAACACACAAAAAGAAGATATGTACAACAACCCCCTCCGTTCACGTGTGAGAAAACTCTTGGCCTAGAAACTAGTCTTGCCTCTACCATCGCTCCAGGAGTGCTCCACATAGATTTTCATTAAGTGTGAAGCATGCTCGGCCTTCATTCTCTTATAGACACGATCTTGTCGGTTGGTGGTACTGCGATCGTTGGGTTACACTGATAGTACACATTATCTCGTCAACAATATTTTTTTCTACTACAACTTTTTGTCTGAAGTGGCTGGATGAACGACGCTCATTCAAGAGGATTGTGAGATGTTGATGTCTTTAAGTATTACATCTTATTACTTAACAGACAATTTGTTAGTTTGGAGTTCATAACTCTATTTTATATTTTATTCTCCTTCTCTATTTATTCTATATATTTCTTTTCTAGATTTAACCAGAAATTGTTAATTAATATTACATTTGTTGTTGCCACATGTAACAACATAAAAATTTATATCAACAGTTTTACAGAAATAAAATGTTTTTTTGTTAGTTAATAATGGACAACTATAATTTTCACACGAAAATTGACACATCCAACATGCTTGAAATTTTTTACTAATACTAACTTTGCCCGTTGACAAAACATATTTGGCTAAATATGGTGGGTTATGATCAATTTTTAGAAGAGAATGAACCCAAACAAGACAAAACAATCTGTGATGATGCAAAATTAATTACAAATTAGAAGAAGGTTGATAAGACATGACGAGGGTTAATATAAGTTTGTTTTAAATAACTAACTCTAAACTTCATACTCTAAGTCACCTGTTACTACTTCTAAGATTTTGTGAGGGCATTATATAAGAAATATAATACTTCAAATCAGGATGCTGAAAAGTATTGTGTTTCCAAGTTTCTAAAGTTTTTGATGGTTGAAGGCAAACTTGTTTCCGACCGAACTCATGACTTTCAGCTCCTCTGTTATGAGCTCGAAGTTGCGAGCATGTAATTTCCTAAGAATTTTTGTGTCATATCCATTATAGAGAAATTTCCCAAATCTTGGGTGTTGTTGATGTGTCATCGCAAACACACCAAATCCACTAGGGAAATTATTCCTAGAATTTACCCTTTGTATGGAAAATCACCCACTTGTAAAGAAGCATGTTGATTTGAATATAGAAGAGGTCGGTCCGAGAGGACGAAGTTGTTAAGCATCAATTCAAACTGATTGTAGTGAGCTAAAGTAAATTCCTGAATAGCTGATTAAAACTAAAGCATATATGAAAAGTGCAGAAATAAAGCTACTTGATCAGATGATAAAAGATATTGGGGGTCCATGGGATCACCACCATAGACCACATCCTTACATTAATTGATTCAACTCCTCAATTTTAGTGATTTAATCAGGACCATGTAGATTGATGTCCTTTAGGAGCACCATTCTCAAGAGGGCCAAACTTCTCTCGACGCCAGGATCTTAATGATTGAGGACCCCCATCCAACCATCCAACAAGTTCATGTCCTAGGTCTCATCAAGGAATACGTGATTTCTATTCTGATGTTCAAACTTATGAGTCAGATGGTCATGTCACCACATACTATAACTTACTAGATAAACTGGATAGAAAGATCATAACCTTGAATGGTTGTCCATCTGCTCATCAGTCAGCACATCGTTGTGGTTGCCACTTGCCTTTGCTCCATCTGCACCACACACATGACATCTTAGGCCGACCACATGGATGGTGTGGTGGCCGAGGAGTAAGATTTTGTCAAGGAATCATAGTACCAGCTTAGCTGCGTCATGTTTGGTAGGTGGCCCATCTTACTTGGTCATGTTTGTCCTTTACGTACACATAATAGGTGTTGGATATAATGATTGTCTGCTATTTATTTACATGGTTTATGCCTAATGCAGGTGTAACCAATTTCATAAGAGGGTGGAGGAAAAGTTGTTTATCCTTTTATGCAAGCTAGGAATAGGAGTAAGATTTTTTTTCCATTTTCCATCTCCTTTTTAGCAAAAAAAGATAATTTCTTAATTAATTAATTGATTGATTAATCAATAATTTTTCAATTGATAGTAGATTCCTTATCTTCTTTATTAATTGGAAAGAAATATTTTCCTTCTTAATTGAAAAGAGACACATTATTTTCCTTTATAATTGATCTTTTCTTTCTTAATTGGAAATAAATTCTTTATTTTCTTTATTAATTACAAAGAGATGTTTTCCTTCTTAATTAAAACAGACTCCTTGTTTTCCTTATTAATTGAAAAGAGGTTACTCATTTTTCTTTTTATGTGTACGAGAGTGATCAAGTGATTATTTCTTATAAGAAATAGGATGTGGAGAATTGATAGTGTTATAAATAAGTCACTGGTCATTAGGGTTAAAAACACAAAAACGAGATATGTACAACAACCCCCGCCATTCACGTGTGAGAAAACTCTTACCCCAGAAACTAGCCTTGTCTCTACCATCTCTCCAGGAGTGCTCCACAGAGATTCCCATTAAGTGTGAAGCATGTCCGTCCTTCATTCTCTTATAGACACCATCTTGTCGGTTGGTGGTACTATGATCGTTGGGCTGCACTGATAGTACACCTTGTCTCCTCAATAATATTTTTTCTACTACAACTTCATGTTCGGAGCGACTGGAAGAACGATGCTCATCTAGAAGGATTGTGAGTTGCTGATGTCTTCAAGTATTACATCCTATTACTCAATGAACGATCTATTAATTTGGAGTTCCTAGTTCTATCTTATATTTTATTCTCCTTCTCTATTTATTTTACATATTTCTTTTCTAGATCTAATCAGAAATTGTTAATTAATATCATATTTTTTGTTTCTACATGTAACAACATAAAAATTTATATCAACAATCTTAAAGAAATTAAACTTTTTATTGCTAGTTTATAATGGCCAACTATGATTTTCGCACAAAAATTGACACATCCAACATGTTTGAAAAAATTTACTAGTAGTAACTTTTCCCGTTGACAAAACATATTTGGAAAAATATGGTGGGTTATGATCAACTTTTAGAAGAAAATGGACCCAAATAAGACAAAACTATCTACGACGATGCACAATTTATTACAAATTAGAAGAAGGCTAATAAGACATGAAGAGGGTTAATATAAGTTTGTTTTTAATAACCAACTCTATGATTCATACTCTAAGCCACCTATTATTGCTTTCAAGGTTTTGTGGGGGGCGTTAGAAAAGAAATATAATACGTACAATCAGGATGCTAAAAAGTATTGTGTTTCCAAGTTTCGAAAGTTTCAGATGGTTGAAGGCAAACTCATTTCCAACTAAACTCATGACTTTCAACTCCTTTGTTATGAGCTCGAAGATGCAAGCATGTAATTTCCTAAGAATTTTGGTGTCATATCCATTATGGAGAAATTTCCCAAATCTTGGGTGTTGTTGACGTGTCATCACAAACACATCAAATCCACTAGGAAAATTATTCCTAGAGTTTACCCTTTATATGGAAAATCACCCACTTGTAACCAAGCAATTTGATTTGAGTACACCCTAGTGCCACTAGGGTTTCTTCCTCCATAGGCGGCTGGATGGGGGGAGGGAGTTTGGCCGCCGCAAAGCGGTGCTCCACTGCCCCTCAGCCTCTTCTCGCCTGTCATCAACAGGGTCTCTTCTTCAGGAGGTGTGTGGGCGTGATGTCTTTGGAGGCAGTGGTCTTCTTCCTCCCTATCGTTGAGCCTAGCTACGATGAGTTTCCTATCCCCTTTCTTATTCATTGGCTTTCTATTTAGATTGTTCTCTTGTTTTGTCTATCTCACTGTTAATCAACGCTACTTTCTCTTCTCGTGGTATATTTTTCTTTCTCAGTCAATTTTGTTGTGGAGTTTGTATGGCAGCAAGTGTGGGGAAAATATCCTTTTGGAACACTGATTTGGTGCAGGTACTCTACCACATATACATACTCAGGTTGAAGGTATTCCTCATAGAAAGCTGCCCTAGCCAGTGAAGGAGAAGAGGGATCTATACATCATTGTCCTTATCAGATTCTGATATGAGTTTTTGTGGTGGTTTGTATCTATTCTTGATCTTTATGTGGTATTTTAGTTTGTTTTTCTCCTCATGTAGATGTTGTATGGCTCCTCTATAATGAAAATTTTCTATTTAAGTTCAAAAAAAAGTTGATTTGAGTACAGAAGATGTCAGTCCCATAGGACAAAGTTGTTGAGAATCTATTCAAACCAATTGCAGTGAACAAAAAGTAAATTCCTGAATGGTTTATTAAAACTAAAGCAGATATGAAAAGTGAAGAAATAAAGCTAGTTGATCAAATGGTAAAAGATACTGGGGGTCCATGGGATCACCACCATAGACCACATCCTTACATTAATCAATTCAACTCATCAATTTTAGTGATCTAATCAGGACCATGTAGATTGATGTCATTTAGGAGCACCATTCTCACAAGGGCCAAACTTCTCTCAACCCCAGTGTCTCGGTGATTGAGGACCCTCATTGAACCATCCAACAAGTTCTTGTCATGGGTCTCGTCAAGGAATATGTGATTTCTTTTTTGATGTTCAAACTTATTAGTTAGATGGTCATGTCACCACAAGATATAACTTACTAGATAAACTAGATAGAAAGATCACAACCTTGATCTGGGTCTCTTCATGGGAATATGGGTTCATTTTTGTGAGGATATGAGGTCTCATCACCCAATAAGAACATAATCTAATGAAATAGAAAACAAGTGCTAGATCAAATAGATAAAAAGATCATAACCACCATCGAGGATCTCATCTAGGGATTAAAGGTTAATTCTTGTGGGGATCTGGGGTCTCATCCCCCTCAAGAACATAATCTAATTAACTAAAGAGAAAGTGAAAAAACAAGTGGAAAATATTCATTCACTAAAACATTAGGGATGAATATAACTAAGACAAAGAATGGGTATGGGGATACTCCCCTGCCCCATTAAGGGAACTACTTAGACATAATGAAAATAGAAGAAAATGTAAAAGGTGTGATATAAGATGAGATCCCCTTTTCCTTTGGAGTCGACCCTCCTTTTATAGGGGGAAAGGAAGGGGAAATACCCTAGAGGAATGACGGCTAGAAGAAGTTTCCTTTATTGAGTCAGGTGCTTAGGACGATCGAATGGGAATCCATTCGGTCAACTAGCATTAATTGCTTGCTTCAGCCCAAAGTCACATCAGTCAAACTTTGACTGTATTGATGGCCTTCTTGATTCAAACTTTGTTTGGATCTGGCTTGCGGATCAATGGACTCGAAATTCAGTTGGTCAATTGGATTTAATGCATGTGCAGGTTCGATTGTGATTTTGACTACACTAGTAAGACCTCTCAAATTAGACATTGACTGGGTCTTAGTGCGAGTAGATCAATTGGGAAAATAGTCGATAAGTTGGTCTTTAAATGGTTGCTTTAACTCAGTCATTTCATCTAAAGTAATGACTTTTCCCAAATTCGAGCTTGACTCGGTCTTGAATGTGAGTCAATTGAATGGGAATCTAGGTCGATCTTCTGGGATTTCTGGGAAGTTGGTGAACTTGTAGTTGAGTCGAATGACTAGATGAGTTAGTCAATTGACTGTAGGATGAAGATGGAAATATAAGCCGCTAATTCTTTGACCTTTTGAGAATTTGAGTGATTGAGATATTTTCCTACAAAAGCCCAAGTAAATAAAGTAAAAACTCCAATTAATAAGAGAAAAAACAAACTAAGACAATTAACTCTAAAACTAGAGAATAATAAGAAAATGCTCCTTAATGAGAGATCTAAAACATGAAACTAAAATGGATAAATATGTTTTTATAAATACCCTAAACTTAAATGTTGTTCATCCCCAAGCAATATTAAATAAAAAACAATGCCCAATAATACTCTTATCTAGTCCTCCTTACTTGCCTAACACTACTTGAATTCTTATTATCTTACATGGCCAAGCGAACTTGATATTCTAGAATCACATAACATGATTTTCTAATTACCTATTAAAAATTTCTCATGACTTGCTTCCATTTCAGGACCCATTAAGAATTAGATTTCTATACTTTTTTTTCCTTTTGTACTGCGGGAAATTCTCACAAGTTCTACACAAAGAATAGGGTTCATGGATTTGATGGCTTGGGGTTATATTGATTTCCCTGGGTATAAGAGAAGAGTGAATGGATGTACAAAAGAAGGTGGTTTCTTTTCTATTAAACTTGAGACCTTTTTATTTCTTTGTTGTGATTATATTGATTGCATATTTTGATGTGAACTTTGACATATTTTCTCGGTGGTACTCCCATGTTTAGCTTATGAAGGGTATGGAAGAAGTGATAGAGAAAGAAGGAGAGGTGCAATCTCAAATTTGGAGTCTAGGACATTTTTTGGATTTTGATAATTTTTGCTGATTGAGAGGTAAGAAGGTGGTAGAAGAAGTGTAGAAAAAGATTGAACTTGTGCAACTTATGTTTTGGAATTCAGCACATTGGGAGTAATGTGAAATCAATTCAATTATCTATGTAACTTGTGGATATCAGAAAACTTTACAAGTCATTTATAAATTTTAAAGTAGGGATACATTGTGTTTGATTCCTATCTATCCATTTCATTTGACCAACTTTCCCAAGGGTAGACCTATTAGAGATCATCAGGGACATGATGATTTCTAGCAAAGGATTTTTTTTAATGTTGTAAGAATATATACTTATTCAAGGGGTTTCTTAATTAACATGTATGTGTCTGACTAGATAAAGGAAAAAAAACTAAAGGAAGAAAGGGAAATATTTGAAAATTTTAAATCTAAACTATACAACATAAAGAAGAAATGATAGAAAAAGATGATAGAGTGGGTGGAATGGGTACATACCACCCACCTTCACGTTGAACTTAAAATTTTACGTATCCCAAGAAGAACTTAAATCCATAATGGAGGAAAGAAACTGTTGGTATGTATGCCCATAGAGCCAATGCTATGATGATTGTAATGGGACATCATATACTTTATTTGATAATTGTAAATGTAATTTTGTTTATTATGTTTGTCTCAATCATGAGATTGATGATGTCACAAACATGATAGATGTCTAAAGAATGGTGTTTCTCGATAACATATGTCTTTAGGTTGAGGACCTGAACAATGACATTATCTGTATGATAAGAACACATGCATTCTTGTTATGACCCTAGTCAGATTATATTGCAGAAGTAAAATAGACAATAATAATACACAAGACTAAAGTGGCTGTTGTTGATGAGAGAATCTCATTTGTCATGATATCTGATATCAAACCAAGCTCATAGGTACATATTAGAGAATAGTATATTGGACAAACCTGCATTGTGAGTGATACATAAAGACCATGGAATGGTAGTTAGAATCATATCTCATAGTAATAGTGGTGGTTCTTTTTTTAGACCTGAAGTCACTAGACTCATACATTTTATTCGATGTATTTCAATATCATCCAATAAGACCTTGAATAAGGGTTTCCATAAAGTTTATGCTCAAGTGCATTATGACACATGGGGATTGGGTGTGAGTGATGTAGATGGGATTTGTACCTCCTATAAGAGAATATTGATATCCTGGCCACTTGATAAGACTGAGGCATGTATGGCCATAATCATGTGACTCAATATGTGATATGTGAGGTTATATTGCATCTCATACAGTCTGCTCTGGTTTAAGGAACATGTAATCAAGTTGAATTAGGATATTAGAGATAAAGGAAGTATACAATCACTATAACACTGATAATGGATTTTAGGTTGAAGTTGTTCTCCAACTTTCTAATTACTTGGGTAGCAATAATGTGTTGCTAGATACCTCTCATTGGTTGCGATGTCATAAGTTGGTTAAGTGCATTCACTGCCAACATATTTTGGGACCTATAGTATCACACACATAGGATGTATTTGGAAAAGGAGTTCACTTGTGAATATGGATTAACTTGATTACTAAAGTGTTTAGATATTCAATGTAAACAATATTGGTTGTACATTGGCTAAACTGGAATTTGAACCGCTCGATTTAGAAATGAACCACCCAATTCAGGATGTGAATTGACCAATTCAGATTGTGAATCACTCAGTTCAATGATCAATATGGCTAGATCAAGGATTGATGCTGACATCATGTTGTGCATTAATCGTCACATTGAAATCTAATATGTTTGCGAATAGGAAATATAGTGAACCGACCAATTCAAGTGTTGAATCAACTGTTTCACATATGAACCAACTGGTTCAAAAATGAACCGCCCAGTTTAGGATGTGAATTGACTAATTCAGAAATGAACTAACTGGTTCATGATACGCAACAACCAGAAATTTGTAAAAATCCAAATCTTCGACTCCCAAATGATCTGGGAATCTTGACCATAACCCTCCTATAAATAGAAGGGTAGTGAAGGCTTTCAGAGATACAACAATAAGCTCTAGCAGTTGTTGTCCTCTAATATTTTTGGTAACGTGAGAGCCTGAGAAAGTCTTACCCATAAAAGGGAGAGAAAATAAGGGAGAACAATAGGGGAGAGCAAGTCAACGCTAGCATGTTGATGTTCAAAGGGACAACTCCTTCATATTGGCTTTGGGGGTGCATTGTGGAATTCTCAGTGCTCCATGTAGAGTACGTAGAGGCGTAGAGTCTATGACTTCCACACTAGAAGGACAAAAACCATGGCTATCTATGGTGTTACACTAGGAGGTCGTCGTTGCCGGCTGTCAGTGTGCGTCTTGCTTAGAGTGCACATCACTGTGTAAGATTTGTCACTAGACTTATTATAGGATCAAGTATATCTCTTGCTACCTTTTTTCCTAGATACATTATTGTTGATGTGATCTCTTTGGCAAGGAATAGGGGAAAAATTTGTGTATCTACTGCCTTCTCTATGGTCCCTATTCTCCAATAATGGTATCAAAGTCACGTCAATTTATTGTGTATCTAGATATAAATCGGTATGATTAGATTTATTTTATTTCATATGATGAAAATATTTAAATTATTTATGTGCATATCTGATTAAATATCACATCCATTTCCTATATATATATATATATATATATATATATATATATATATATATATATATATATATATATATATATATGTCAGGCTAGAATACCCTCGAGTGTATAGATCACGCCGGACACCCCAATGGTGTTTGCCTATCTAGACCATGTTTTCCTAAAATCTAATCCATTGATCTTCATGGCTACAATAATAATAGGTCATATACAAAATTTGAACTCATTTGGATGAGTGTAAGTCACTCATCTAAGGACAACAAAATCAACACACAAAACTAATTTGAAATACATGACTTTTGCCTCCTTTATATGCACGATCTATAAGGTCCAAATGAGCTAAAATTTATTATATAGTATGTTCTTATGATAAGTAAGAAGGTCAATGGTTTAGATTTTTCAAATATTTATTGCACCATAAAAAATGACTAAGACGTACGGTGTCTCCGGTACACTCGAGTGTATACTAGCCTGACTCTCTCTCTCTATATATATGTATATGATATATGATATATATATGATATATGATATATATATATATATATATATATATATATATATGCAATCGATACATGTCTTCTTATAAGTATTTTTATGGTGGATGTATTCGTGGTTATGGCCAAAATCCCTATGGATGTGTGGGCATGGTTTTTTTATTTTCTTTCATGTTGTTATTCAGTGTTCACACTGAGCCTCTCCCTTCCTTTCTAAATGTAAATTAAAGCTCTTCTTCCTATATTTCCCTCGAATGTAGCTTGAGGTTTTCCCTTTTATAATGTAAAATGGAATATGATAGTTTAATATCTATTTTGGAATGAAAATATGTTCTACATGAGTCTAGTCAATTTTCTAGAGTACCGAGGAGTCCAACAGACAAGAGGAGCCAACCGATCGACTTGAAGGCCAACCAATCAGCTGAAGGGTGTAGATGACCGACCGGGACAACACTGGTTGCACTATACATGTTGCTAAATGAGTTGTTGACCATAGGTGTTAGTAATTTTTTGTGGCTCCAAAGAATTACATTATTATGGCCATAACCATCACTCATATGTTTTATGATGGAATGTTTTTTTTGTTGATATATGATGCATTTAATACGTACTATAAGAATGTGGTGATTGGATATGTATACGTACTTATATATAAAATCACTATGGGTTGAAGTTGAATATTCTACAACCATATTGATTGTGACCCTATAGGTTGAAGTCATTCTCCAACTTTTCAATTACTTTGTTATAAATGATGTCTTGCTAGATACCACTCATTCCTTGTGATGTCATAAATCAATTATGGACATTCACTGCCAATGTAACTTTGGATCTATAGGGTCACACACAGAGGATACACGTGGAATAGGAGTTTACTCATGAATATGGTTTAAACTTCATTACTAAAGTGCTAGGTATTCAATTTAAATAATATTGTCAATCAGGACCTTGAATCGATTGGTTCAACAAATGAATCGATCGGCTCATATGTCTTAACCGACTAGTTCATATTTTGAACTGACTGTTTGGTTGATCAATGAAATTAGACCAAGGATTTATGTTGATGTCATGTTGTACATTGATTGAATATTGAAGGCCAATACAATTGCGAATAGGAAACATAGTGAACCAATTGTTTCAAGGGTTGAACTAATCAGTTCACATGTGAACCGATCAGTTCAAGTGTGAATAGGTTCATGGTTTATAGGTTCTATAAAATTCATGAAATTATGTCTCTTTGAATCTTGAATGATTTGGAAATCCTGACCTTGACCCTCCTATAAATAGAAGGGTAATATAGGCTTTCAAGAGACACAACAATAAGCTCTAATTTCTTCCCACAGTTGTGGTAACATGAGAATCCAAGAAAGTCCTACTCGTCAAAGGGAGGGACAACAAGGGAGAGACAACAAGGAATAGCAAGTTGATGTTAACACGTTGACTAGAAGGGACAACTCCTTCTTGTCCATTCATCAAGAACGATAGGAGTTCCCAGTGGTCTGCATGTACTACTAAACATGAGATGAGGCCTTTGCAACTTGATGAAGGAAGCACGTTGCAATAAGGGATAGTCAGTGGACTTGCTCTATGACCAGGTATATACCTTGCTACCATCATTACTAATTCATATTTGTTGACACGATCTATTATCTAAGGGAAATGTGGAAGTAAAATTTTTATTTTCATTTTCACATCTGATGTCATATTTTCCTATAGTGGTATCAAAGCCATGTCAATTTACTATATTTTCAGATTTAATTAATATGATCAGATTTTTGGTTTGATCATTTATTTTTTACATTTGATGTGAATATTTAAATGATTAATGTGCATATTCGATTATATACCATATATATATATATATATATATATATATATATATATATATATATCTGTGTGTGTGTGTGTGAGAGAGAGAGAGAGAGAGTGCGTGTGTAAGTTATACACGTCACCCTAAAATTGGTTTTGATGGTGGATGGTAGCATGGTTATAGCCAATAATCCAAGATCTTTATTCTTGGTTGGATGGTTCTTATTCCTAATTAATATCTCAGTTTGCATAATGAGCCTCTCTCTCCTTTTCTATAGGTAAAAATTTCTTTCCTTTCTATGCTCACCTCGAATGTTACTTGAGGTTTCCCTATTAAAATGTAATATGTTAAACATGATTGTGATATTTTATTTCCTATTATGGGAAAGAAGGCATTCTACTCAAAGATGAACTGACCGTTTCAGGAGGCCATATGATAAGAGGAGGTGACCAATTGGATGGTGGAACAATTGATCGACTGGAGGAGTCTAGATGTCACTTGGATTGAAGACCAGTTGATTGATCCAAGAGAGCAATCAACCAACTAGGAGGTCAACTGATTGGTGCAAGAGTTTAATCGATCGACCCAGACTAGTTCCAACACATATCTTCATCAATAATAGGTTTCTACACATGATGTGGACCTTAGGTGGTAGTAGTTCCTTGTGGCTTCAAGGGATTACATTAGTGTGGACATAACCATCACTCATGTTTTTGCATGTTTTGTTTGTGGATATAGTATGTATATAATACATATAAGTACGTGGTGATTGGATATGTATATATATTTTTATGAATATAGAATTCCTCAATCAAATATTAAGTTTTACATATGTTCCATAAGTAACACAAATGAGAAGTTTGATTGATACGCTTGAACATACCAAACATGATGAGTTGTCCATCTCATGGAAGTGTGATGGTAGTTATGTGGGCTTGCCAAGTAGGATGAATCACTATCGTGTTGGCTTTTAGTCAGACTTAACTAGTGACCTTGATGGGATTGAGTGCCTATAATCATGCATACGAATATGGTAAAGAGTTGAACATACCATCTATGCAAGAATTGCATCAGAAATAATTGGCAAAACTTGTCTACCTGAATATTTGGTTATGGACGCTGGCGTTGGCCGGGTAATAATTCAATTATTTTGGATCTTGGCTCACTAGAAGGTTGTACGCTGCAATCTTCCAAATTGATATGTGAGGGATATCAATTTGAACAAAATAGTGGGAGAGATAATTATTTAAAGGCCTAATTAAACATCATCAAATTTTAGTTTAATCAAATAAAATCAAAAGTGTTTTGACAGATTACGAACTTTTTTGGTACAAATAAATGGAAAACAAATCATCATTGTAATAAGTCCTTAAGAAGGAAAAACATAACACAAAAACTTTCATGACTAGTTTTGGACCTTGAGAAGGGTTCTCAATGATGAACATAAGCTCTATGTCTGAGATACACCAGTGTTAGAAGAACTGGCTCCTAGTGTGCCTAGGGATGAGGTGGATGCTTATTGGAAGCATGTCCATGATGCCTTAGTTATTAAGAACCTTATTCTATACTATACGAAATATGAGTTACATGAGAAGTATGAAGAAATGTGGATTCTTGAGATGATAACACATCTTAAGAACATGAACCAAAATCATGCAAAGCAAGAAAGGTGCAATGTCTGAAAGGCACTCTTTAAGTGTAAGATGATAGAAGGATATCCAATAGAGACCCATGTGCTCAATATGATTGGACATGTGGAACAACTAGAAAGATTGGGATTCCCATTGAGCCAAGAATTGGCCACAGATCTAATTCTACAATCGTAGCTTGAATCATATAGCCACTTTATTGAGGATTATTACTTGACTAACATGGCCAGACCTCTATTAAAATTGCTTGGAATATTGATAAATGCCGAAGAACAAATTAAGAAGGACAAACTTGTGATGATGATCAATGGAGTGGATTCCAAGGATAAAAGCAAAGACAAGAAGAGTTCTAAGGATAAGAAAAAGTGTAAGTCATCAACACTCAAGACAAGGAGAAAGATAAGTGCAAAAAGAATCCATCCTTTGTACTTAGAGGGATTCAAGAAGATGAAGGAGGGGATAGAGATCTTCACTTCAAGTACATACGTTATTGAGATAAATTTGTCTACTTCTTCATCTTGGGTACTAGATATCATATGTGTATGCCACATATATTTGAATATATGGATTTGAAAAGAAGTAAGCCTTTAAGAAAAAGTGAGGTCGAATAGCACATTGTGAATGGAGCAAGACATTTTGCCACTACAGTTGGAACCTTCAATTTATCTTTGCCCATGGAGCTTGTAATAGAGTTAAAGAACTACTATTTTGTACCTGCCATTATTTGTGTATCTTGTATGGACAAGGATGGATATGAATTTCATATAAAGAATGGTCAGGTTCTATTTTTGAAGATGAGATCTTCTATGGAAGTTCCCCAATGTCCTATGGTCTTTATTTATTAGATCTAAAATGTTTATAATGTAAATACCAAAAGACTATTCGATAACACAAAAAAAACCTTTGCAACTGTCGTCTAGGGTGCATCAATGAGAAATGCATATCTAGACACCATAAATATGGATATTTGGACTCTTTTAATTTTGAATCAATAGAGACATGTGAATCTTGTTTTTTGGGCAAGATCATAAAAACTCCCTGCACTATTAATAGTGAGAGGGCTAGTGACTTATTAGGACTCATACATACCGATGCATGTGGCTCTTTTGGAACAAATGCTAGAGGTGGTTATCAATACTTCATTACCTTTACTAATGATCTCAGTAGGTATGATTATGTTTACTTGATGAGACATAAGTGGAAAACTCTTGAAAAGTTCAAGGATTTCATGAATAAAGTACCAAAATTAGATAAATTTTATATTGTTGGATATCCTAGGAAAACCAAATGATATTACTTTTATACTCCATCTGACAACAAAGTGTTTGTTTCTAGGGATGTTGTATTACTAGAAAAGGAATTCATTTCCAACGGAATCAATGGGAGGAAAGTAGAAATAGAAGATGTTCAAAAGCAACAAGAAAACATTGAACCTAAAGGTAAAATAGGAACATAGAGAGTCACAAATCATTGTAGAATCTCAAATTCTTGTAACATTAGAACCTCGTTGATCTAGTAGGATATGCCTTGAACCACAAAGATTTGGTTATCTTGTGACTCAAGATGGAAATGAGTTGGTCATTAATGATAAGCCAACAACCTATTTAGAAGTTGTTAAGTGACTAGAATCTGAGAAATGGGTTGAGGTCATGAGATCTGAGTTTGAATCAATGTATGCCAATAAGGTATGGACCTTGGTAGGTTCACCTAAAGAAGTAAAACCATAGGGCACAAATGGGTCTTTAAGAAGAAGACTAACATGGATGGTAATGTACAAACTTACAAAGGTTGATTGGTTGCAAAAGGTTTAAGACAAGTTCAAGGTGTTGACTATGATGAAACATTTTCTCCAGTTGCCATGGTTAAGTCTGTCATGATCATGCTTTCCATTGTAACTTTTATGACTATGATATTTGGCAGGCGGATGTTAAAACTGCATTCCATAATGGGAATGTTATTAAGGATGTGTACATGACACAACCCGAGGGTCTTGAAAATCCAAAGGATGCAAACAAAGTCTCAATTCTACAAGGATCAATCTTTGGATCGAAGCAAGCATCTCAGAGTTGGAATCATTAATTTGACAAAATAGTCAAAGAGGGTTTGTCTTTAGTCAAATTGAAGATGAAGTGTGTGTTTACAAGCAGGTTAGTGGAAGTATGATTTTATTCCTCATATTGTATGTGGATGACATACTATTAATTGGGAATGACATCCCTACTTTACAGATGGTAAAGACTTGGGTCATATATATACATTCTCTATGAAGGATTTAGGTGAAGCATCATATACTTTAGGAATCAAGATATATAGAGATAAATCGAGAATGTTTCTTGGTCTAAGGAAAATCACATATATTTGCAAAGTGTTGAAGTAGTTCAACATGGAGAACTCAAATAGAGGAAACCTACCCATGTCTCTTGGTGCTACTATCTCTAGACCTCAATGTCCCAGTTCTTGTGAAGAAAGGGAACAAATGAGTAATATTCCATATGCATATGCAATTGGATCAATCATGTATGTGATTTTGTGTACTCGCCCTGATGTCTTGTCTGCCTTGATCATGATGACAAGATATTAGTCAGATACCAATGAAGGCCACTAGACTTCCATTAAGAACATCCTTAAGTACTTGAGAAGAACTCAAGATTAGTTTCTTGTCTGCGGTGGTGAGGAAGAGTTGATAGTAAATGGTTAAACTGATGCAAGCTTCCAAACTAACAAATATCACTGTAGCAAAAATGCCCATTAGTGGCATTTACTCTAGTGGATTTTATAAAAAAAGGTCACTATCTATCCAATTTACAGGCATTTTTACTTAAAATGCATGTAAACCACCTATTATAGAGTTTCTAAAAAAGACTAAATATGAAAAGAATTTATATATCTAATTAGTGGCAATCTAAATTGCCAAATTAAAAGTAGATCACTAACTAATTACAAATAGTTAGAAAATTTTGCTCCCTCTTTCCGTTTGCGATCACATAATCTAATTATCTCTGCGATCTCTTCGTTCTTGATTCCCACGCTTGCCTACACGTAGCTAAGAGATAGGTGCGTGGAGGGATCCTGGCTGGATCGTCACCCTAAACTTCTATCATGAAGAGGAGCACGTGCGGAGGCATCCCGACTGTGAAGATTGCTGGTGTTGACGGTTGTGCAGAGGCACACGGAGGGGTCGACGTCAGTGAAGTTTGCTGACTGATATTCTCCAAAGGAAGCCGGTCTATGGAGAAGAGTGTGTCTGCCTTGCCGCCATTGAGGTGGTTTTTCCCCTCTTCATGATATGCACTTTTCCTCATTTATGATATTTTAAACCTTGGCAATGTAGGTTCATGATATTCTAAACCTTGGTTGTTGTGTCGGGCATCAACCTCCAATATTTATTGCAATATACACAAGCTTTTCTTCAGAACAACCTACCGTTCCTTAGCTCAAACAACCATGATAAATGTCTTCAACTTGCCAAGCAGACCCTTCATCTCCTCACTCCTATCTCCATCATGATTGTGCCTATTCTCTTTGACCTAAATGACTACAAACTCAGGTGTACAGATCTGAACCACTATCTCAATAGACTTGACTGAAACTCTTTATTTCTCTGAAGCTAAACAAAGTGAATATTGTCTGACTTCTAGGTTCAGGATGAAAGTTGTATAAGTGCCAATATGGTAAAGTTTTTGTAGAAAGATATTCAAGCCATATGATTTTGTGGGAGAGGGGGTTGAGGGTGTGGGGTTCAAGTTTTTGCTGTGGTCACTGATTCCATCTGCTTTTACTGACCTTATAAGTTACCGTGTAAATTTCCTTTTGGGCGGGGGTGGATTGTTATAGTTACGTGGCCTGGTTTGCTCCTCACATTGACGTTTTCTATCCTGGACTACAACCATATGCCATCCTAGTCATGTATGGCCATAGAGCAGATAGCACTAAAGAGGGCAGCAAGAAGTCGACCTCCCCTTATACTCCTTCAATGACTAGTCATGACTTGATTCCAAGACTTCATAATAGAAAACTACACTTTGTATTAGACTTGGAGACACCATGGGACAGTCACATGATTTCCATCTCCCTGAGTATCACCTCATACATGCCTAACTTTCATTAAACAAAAATACTAGTCTGAGGAAGAAAAAGGTGTGGAAGGCAGTTAGTAGTATCCTTTTACTTAGTTCTCTCTTTTCCCAAACAGGGGCAGGTGTCTTTCTTCTTATTTCTCTCTTTTCATAACCAGGGATATTTAACTTTCTTCTTGTATCTCTTTTTTCCCAACCATGGTGAGGCCTCCCCTTCCATATGGGCTTGATGAGCATAGATGATAATGGCCAACTACAACAACAATTAAGATGAAATACTAACACTGGTTCACATAGGATGAGGGATACATACAAGACCCCTACATGGATTAAATATCCTACATTGATTGACTTAGCTATTGAGATTCTAACCCAAGACCATAGAATTGGTGTAACTATGGATACTGACTCTTCAATGAAAAACAAGTAACCATGGAGTTTGCCCTTGGATGTTGGTATTTTAAGCATAATTCATTGTTGTGTTAAGTTATGTCCATGTTATCTCAAACTCCTAGATGAGTGCATAGATTTTTTATTTACCTAGATCACTTAGCAAAATATTTTATATGAGAGGACAATGACATACTTAAACACCATTCAAAGTCATGTCCACCTTCTTATCAACTCCATTCACCATTTATGCTGCTCTGCTCTTATTCACTCCCCCCTCTTAAAACCAAACAAAGTTCCATCATTGTGTGCTCCTACTAATTCACACCATGAATGCAACCAAAGATGAAGAGAATGCATATGGCAGAGCTAGCTTCCTATCCTAGGAGGCAAAAAGCAGTGGTTAAAAAGAAAGCTTCAGAGTTGACCTAGATTGCTCATGTTCTTTGATAGTTATCACTAACGACCTCCACACCAAAGCCATCTCTACTTCTAGCCAACCTTATTTATGTCGGTATTTTACCCTAATTTTATCTCAAGAAATCACATGGTTGGCATCCTAACAAGCATGAACACTTTAAAACATCTATCATACCCATAATGGACACATATTGGACACATGTACTCTTTGGAAACACCTAAAAACATATTGGACACTTCTCAAGCTGTGTCCAACATATTTTTTCATTTCTTTATAGTTGGACACTTCCTAGACATGTTGGACAGAGTCACACAGCCCTACCCATTTTAAGCCCACACCAAAAATCAAGCATGCTGATTTTCATCCCTTAAATTCCAATCCCTCAACTCTTGCATCTATACTTTTGGTCTTAAGGCCTTCATGTATATGTGTATATGATCAACCTTTTATCCTTATTATTATGATAATGTGTTTATTAACAACCCTATCCAAATTCATATCAGTGAATATCTGTGAATATCTTTGTGGTCGTTCAGGACTATTGCTTAACAACATATTCTTTTAGAATCTTATTAAATACATCTTTTTGGTACAGAACAAAGGCAGTAAGACTCTTTTGAGTCTCATCTCAAGGATGAGCATATGGAAACTAAATTTTGTGAGATCAAAGACATTTTTGTAAGCTGGATGGACTGGAATGAAGTACTTGGAATGGATTCTTATCTTAACTCGTGGGTAAAAATGATCATCTTTTAAATCCAAAGAAACCATCTATTCAGTATCAGATGGATTTTATTTATTTCAGGTTCATAGTAGCTACATTGTACCTCTATGCGTCTTGTGATTCAATTTAAAAATGTTCATTAATTTGAATGACTTCATAAAAATTCTTAAATTAAAAGACGTGAAAATATGTAACCACTTGCATAATGGTATTTTCATAAGATAATGTAGAAATTAAAGTTTGTATGTTTACTTAATCCAAAGAATATTACCTTTTTGCAAGTTTTTAGTTAAATGAATCATTTACTGATCACCTTGGCTTTTCACACTTTAATACAGACAATGATAGAGGTAGAAAAACTAAAAAAGGCAGAACAAGCTGGTGGAGGCTTAAATTGATGAGCATTAGTTTGATCTCGTGTTGTGGTGGGATGAAAAAACATAGTTAAGTGTTTTTATGTATGTAGATCATCATGTAAAATTTCATGACTTAATTCCTTTATTTGGTCATCAAAATCGTTGAAATTTGCATCAAACCAAAATTATGTGGATTTCTATTTTTGGACCATCAGAAATGGCTTCGAAATTGACATTTTAAACTATGCGAGTAGCATGCTATCATTAGTTGTAGGTTCATTACATTGTAATAGTTGTCACTGTAGACTGAAAATTGAAAATGAAACATACAAAATTCTTAATTAAAGTGATGCATATCAGTAGGTTTTTGGGTCCCATATCCTAAATTTATGAAAAGTCAACTTCAGCTCCAATTCTTATGGATAATGAACATTGCCCTTATTATTTTCTAATGTGTATAAGAGGAGTGTTCTAAGATATCCTGCAATTATCCTATATTCTTTTGTTTGGTAGGCTCACATAGGAAGAAATTAGTATGTGTCTTAAAATCATACTAATTTTTATTATATAGATAATAAAAAATGAGTGGTTTTCATTTAAATAGTGGTAAAGAGATGAAATACTTCTATAATTGTAGTACTAATTATCTGAAATAGTTTAATGGCGGCTATGGTTTCCTCCACGAGCATTGGAGGTGATGGGGAAACTGGATGTCGTGCAACCTCCATCCCCATTGGCAATTTAGGCCTGAGCTTCACCTAAGCTAGCCGACGCACGGATGGGTAGCCCCTGGCTTTAGCCCAGACGTCCATGGATGTCGACACCAAGGAACACCCTGACGCCTTCCCGCCACTCCACTCCACTGGATAGGATCAAACCAACCCCCTAACCGTGTCCGGAAAGTCCTACCGCAACTCTTTGGGGAAAGGTTATTCTATTAACCCACACAACTTTATCATGATTGATGCTAAGACTAATGGGGTGAACCTACAATCGACGGATATCGAGATCTTCTCCGAACAAGGGTACCCTACGTTTCATGTCTAAAATGAGGCCATGGAAGATCTGCTCCGATCTTGGAAATATACTATCACTGTCAAACTTCTCTCAAGGGATATTGGGTATCTAATGTTGCGTGATCATATAGCCAAGCTATGGAAGCTGGTAGGTGGCTTCAATCTAATTGACGTGGCAAATGAGTTCTTCCTTATCTAACTCCAGTCGAAGGATGACTATATGAATGCACTTGCCGGAGGGCCCTGGCCTATCTTTGGCTCATACCTAACAGTCCAACGATGGACTCCTTGTTTCTCACCGGACTGGGCCACGCCGCCAAGACTTGTGGCTTGGGTTAGAATCTTGAATTTGCCCATCCATATCTACTAAGAGGTCCTACTCAGAAAAATCGGTGACCGACTAGGGAAAATCATTAAGGTAGATATGAACACGACCCTTTAGAGGAGAGGCTTCTTTGCACGTTTGGCCATAGAACTCGACATGCAGGTTCCGTTGGTCCCCATCATATGGATAGATGGACTTAAGTACAATGTGGAATATGAGAATATTCCTTTCATCTACCTTCATTGTGGTCGAGCAGGACACCTTGAAAAGGAGTGCACGAAGAGGATTGAGGAAGAGAACGCCTTGCACTGCGCCAACGTCGAGGCGGGAAAGATTGTGTCGGACAACCCACAATGACGTGACGGGTTCTCCGAAGCCATCCACCCACAACCCACCCCGCGGAGGCAGAAGAAACCTAGCACGGGAGGCGCAACATGGAGGTCCAACCAGGATAGTGATCGGTTCCAGGGGCTGCAAGACGTTGAGGACGGGGATGACATCACAAAAATACTAGATGTGGATAAGGTTGCAGAATGTGTTTCAAGTATTGACTAGAGCTTAAGGAAGAAAAAAAGCAAGTAAAGCCACAGGCTCACACATATAGAGAAGTATTAGCTCTATGATTCCATTTATCATGGACAATTCTAGAATGGCCCTATCCTCAGGACTACAAACATATGTCTGGTTCAACGCCTGGGTTGGTGAGGGTATCACACCATCCCTTAAACCTGGTCTCTCAATTCTGGAGGAGATCATGGACCTGCAAGTGGCCAACCTGGTAATGGATGAGGGGGCATGGGATGAGGAGTTCTTGAATGCCTGGTTTACTAATGAATCTATTAGGGAAATTATTAGTATGCTAACAACCTGATTGGAGAACGGTGATGATGGAAGAGTTTGGCTGCACTCTACGGACGGGGAATACACTTCTAGATCTACATATGCCCATATCTCTAACTTACATGATGGTGATCAGCCCAGATCACTAGCCAGGTTATGGAACATGAAGATTCAAAAGAGAATGAAAGTAACCCTCTAGCTTATCTTCCATGAGCAACTTCTTTCGAACACCATGCGGTTCAAACACAAATTGACTGATGACCCGCGATGTTCCAGATGCTAACATGAGGAGGAATTAGTTATGCATGCCTAAAGAGACTGCATGGAGTTCTAGCAGACATGGTTTTGCATGATACCCAATGTCGCCATCACGTTCGTCCTTCAAATCTTTACTAAAGATTGGTTGGTTTACAACCTCATACACCTACACTAGACAGAAGACCGGGTGTAACTCTCTGCCATTACATGCTGGTGGATATGGAGAAATCACAACCTCTCAATCTTCGAGGGTCACGGCTCCACTCCAGTGGTGCTTGAGTCCAATGCAAGGGCGATTTTAGTCATGGATAAAATTTCCTTTATCAATCCTACGAGTAGCAAGAACAGTCATCCCCGACCCTCTCCCATGTCCTTGACGATACACAATCCCTCTACAATCATGCAAGTTGATACTGCGGTGAATTCTTCTGGAAACCTTAAAGCTACCACCATGGTTCTACGAGACGGAACCGGGCAGTGGATAGCAGGGCGTGCACAAAAACACTCAGGCAAAGATCTGATGGATGGGGATCTGAGGGCCATCCTTGCTGGTCTTGGCTTTGCCACAACAAGAGATTTGTCTAACTACTTGGTGATCAGTGATTCTAGCAATGCAGTTCAATGGATCACCAGGAAGCACCCGACTCCCATCAAATACTGGCTCCCGTATCTGACCATCCAACATTTTCTTCAGCAGGATGCCTCAGACATCAGTTACATGTAGCGAGACCAGAACAAACTGGTGGATCAACTGGCCAAGTGACACCTCAAGCAACCAGAATGAGAAGGAAGTTGGGATAGCTACCCTATTTTTCTAGCCCCCTTGTATCTCCATGACTTAGAATCATGTACTACTCTGTTTATCCATGCCGAACTCGTGTAATCAATCTTTCTGGTAGTGGTTATTTAAAAAAAAAAGTGGTGAAGAGATCTTACTATAATTGTAGCATTAAAAGTATTTTATAAATTATCTACATATCCTACTAGTTTTATCTTGTTTCCATTGGTCATCTCTTCATGTAAGAAAGTCTTTTGTGTATTTTTGTTCCACAAGACTTTTTGTTCTTGAGAGAGATTCATGATTGGGATCTCTTCATGTACAATTTCCACCTCCCATCATCAAGATGCATGTTGTATGTTTTTATGAATTTTCTTCTTAGTTTCTTATGGAAGCTGCATATGATGGGTATATACTACTTAATTCATCAACTGACATCCTATTTCATAAGGATTTGTAATGCTGCAACCTTTATTTTATTGTTCACTAGACATATCTAAATTTGGTACAATTCAGGTACTAGACATGATGAAGCTCCCAATTGGAAATTCAAAGCTACCAGGTTTGTGCTTTCTTTTCATTTTTGATAGTCCCTCCACATATGCTATGTCCTTATCTTTCATTAAATACCATATATCAAGTTTGACTTGAGAACACCTACAATCTTGATAAAGTGTTTCATCATTGACTGCATATTGAAATATTATTTGTCTAACATCTCCTGATAATACAGTTTCTAGGATGTCTGGAGTATGCATTTGTATATTGTATAGCTGAGTTGATGCATGAGACCAACATTTTTTATTTCTATTATTTTATTTGAAAAAAGAAACATATTATAGTCATCTAGTTCTAATTTGGTAATTCCAGGGTTTCTCTAAATATCGGGACCATATGCTAGGTTTCTAATAATGCAGAGCCTTTGTCATTGATATTAAAATAATCATACTATCACAGACAAAATATTCTAGATTTCAGTATGCTTTTGACAAATGTACATTGTCAAATCAAAAGCCATAAATAAATGATTTTCATAAAATAGCAGTAAATATCAGGTCACATATAGTTGACTGAAATACAATAGTGGGATCAACATTCAAAGATTGGGTTACATTTTTCAAATCAGTAGCAACATCTAGATCATGGCCAAATTTATTACCTTCCCTTTTAACATGCTAAAATAGAATATTGAAGAATAGTGAATTCAAGACATCGATCTCCTTATCCATGGCAAGGATTCTTCCTCTACACTGACTATTGATTTTGGTTATCACACTTGATGAATAAGACTTGTGATAAATATTGTGTATCTATTTCCCATGATCGGTTTGGCCCATCCTATTGAGGTAGATACTATTTCCATAATAGCTACATCTCCTAAATTGCTTGAGGAGGTTAGTAGGCTTCCCTATAGCTATCTTTATATTTAAGTCATGTTCAAACATGATAAGTAGGTTCTTCTCTATGATGAGGTCTTGTATGTGTTACAAGTGAGGTTTGTATTTCCATCCGAACTCATGCACTTGTTTCAGAGGCTAATATGTTGTGTGAATGGTTTTCTCACTGTTATCACCATGATACCCTATTTGATGTATTCAAGGAGAAAACACGGTGAATCATCCAGGAGAGGTGATGTTATGAATTCTTAGTTGGATATAACAGGAATAGCTCCCAGAAGATCTCTAGAAAATAAATTCATGGAAGCATTGTTGATGTGGATGCATTAAGAGCCATGGCTCGACTTCTTCATGTTCAGGTATATCCTAGCTATTTGTTGTTATGATATACATAATGGGCTATCATATTATCCATGAGGTTTAATGTTGTGTTGTAGCTTATGTACAAGGGTCAATTGTATAAACTTCTCTTGTATCTATGTGCCTATCAGTCTTCTTTGTTCTAGATATATATTGCATATTACTTAGTGCCACATCCATTATCTATCTTGATTTTATCTCTCACATGTGCATATTGAATATTTCCTTGCACCAGGTTCATAAAAAATCTCCATTTTCTCTCTCACATGTGCCAACATATGTATGTCTCACTATATGAATAGGAATCCTTCTAAACAAAGATAACTGGAATGTCATCCTTCATAGTACGGAGAGCAGTCAAACTTTGTATCGTAAATTTTATTTCATGAGAAAGTATATTCCTGATAACTAGAAATCATGATTTTAGTTGTTGAAAACCATATTGATATCCTAGAAACTAATATACATGTGTGCAGGAATTGATTTGAAAATGGTAGGTTACATCATTCTATGAATATGTTGATAGTATGTGATTAGTCTCATATTTGAGATTAATATGTCTTAGATATCCAAATCACTTTTTATTCTTGTAAAATACACTTTCTTCTTAAGAGTTTTTTTATTGTAGATCCAAATGATATTAATCTCTTAAGAACCAACCAGAATATACATATTGGATTTTGACAAAAATGTTCAATTTAATTATATATTCATATTTTACGTGCTTCAATCTAAATATGTGCTTGCTGGTGATCTGACAGTTCCTGCTCCTGCCACAACATTTGTTCACTTGGATGCTGTCACAACTTTGTTGTCACATCAGGTCTGTGTGTAACTTTATATGTACATTAATTATATTTTTATTTGACCCTTGTTCTCTCTCCTTGTTAGATATCTGATCTTGGTATTTACCCTATTGTTGATCCTCTTGAGTCAACAAAGAAGGGATCATTACATCAACAAAGGTTGAAGCATTTGAAGAGTTAACATGGGTAAGTTTTCAAGTTTTTAGCTAACTATTCCCTGTTGGTTCAACAAGGTCAAATAACTCTCATGATTCTTTAGTGTCTGATTCTTTGTGTTTGATATTTTAGATTGCTGAGAAATTTAGAGGGGAGATTACTGTTGCACCTCCATCTCATTCAGTAGGAGCTTCTAATGCTCTATTTCCTCCCATGCCCCCTATTCTGAAGGTGTGTACATATTGAAATTCTATTGCTTGAAATGGCTTTAGAATCCTATTGCTCCTGATCTTCATGCCCCAACTTGACTACCTGATGTATGAAGGTTAGTTTGAAGCTAGAATTGGTTAATTGGTTAAGATTTATCTCAGTTTATAGATCTTTTGTAGACTCCATTAAGTTGCATATCATAGTCTTAGTATGATATTATAGTCTCTTCGCTATATCCAGATAACATTCAGTTCCTCACTTGTCATATTATATTTAGAGTTTGTTTAAGAAATTCTAGATATGCTTATTGATATTGTAGCTCTTTATTGTAGAAATCAATAGATAATTCAAAATTTTGACACATGTGTTGATATGGTCATCCAATGAAAACTTCTAATTCAAGCTTCCCTCACCACCATCTTATATTGCACTCTGTAGTGACTGCTATAATCAATTGAGCACTATTGAGTGATTATTATAATAATCTGTAAGACTATTACCTTACATGTTATGCAGTTCTATTAGGTGGATAAATGTACATGTACACTGTTATCCTACCTAAATCATATTTATAGATAAATACCTAGTCCCTTTAAGGTGCTTGATACATGATGAATGGTGCATGAGGGCAATATGCACAACTGGTAGAAATTATATAAATCTAATCAATGGTATGTGCAATGTTTATTGGCAAGTGCATAAGCTTGAAGTAATGTTATTGAAAGAAATAAAGAAATGAATTTATGAAGAGTTCATAAGGAGAACTCAACAATAAATAAATCCATATTGTTCTAGTATAGTTGGGGATTAATCTTATTTGTGATCTACATCTGACTAGCAATTGAATAACACAATAGATCATATAGTATTCAATTTAGTTGTAAAACCACTTTCTATAAACTAAAATTGCAATTTGTGTTTAGTTCAATTTCATCCTGAATTCATTGAACCCAAACATTGAATGTAGAACCAAGTTGTATCTTAAAAGAACTTACACAAATAGAAATCTTTTCCTCTTCTAGTCTTATCTGTGTGATCTATAGGCTAAGCTAATATAAAATCAGATCATCCTACTTGCTTGAATTATGATTCTTTGGTTTGAGTTGGATCACCAAATATTGTTGAACTTCAACTGGTATTCCTATCCTACTTCAAAATCATGTTTTGGGGGGATCACTAGTGGCATGAATATACTATTCTAGTGAACAATTGAAGTATTAGAATATGCTTACATATTTCTACTTTGTTTTAAGGAACCATATTTCATCATTGTCGTTCAATAGTAGCACCATTTATATCTTTTTCACTTTTTTCTCTTAGAAGATATTACTTTTTGATCATATTCAATCCTTTTTTGTCACATTTTCAACTTTGTCCCCAAAATATAACCTTTTGAAACCAGTCAAATGAATCTGTATATGTGACTATGCTTACTATCAGTTGTGTTATGTATAAAAGTATTATAAACTCTTCTTAATTCTACTTTTTGTTGCATTGTAAACGATTATGTTACATACACAAAAGACTTTCTTGCATGTCTGCTTTTTTTATTATGGAAAATAATAATATTCTAATTTTATACAATTATCTTGTAGATGTGTGATGACATTGTTTTCCTGCATGGATCAATCATATCACATCTATGGACACATCATAGGGCCTAGTTATTCCATTCCATCTATTGATCATATAATAGATAGAAACAATGGGGAACTGTATTTTGATAACAGTGAAAGGAGTGTATATTCCCATTTGTCCAGAGCTCCCAATGTAGTATGTCTTCTCCGTTTCAAGCAAAAAGCCATGGAATCTAGGCTAGATTTCAATATATCCATGCAACACTCATGGTGGAATCTTGTTACAATCTTTACAAGATGAAAATAGAGATACTTGGATGTCCAAGTTTCTAAACACATTCTTAACCATGCTGAATGCAAGAACCACTAAATTCAACAAGGGGCTTGGTGACCAACTTGTTGTTTGCACTGATCAGCTACTACTGTTCCAGTGTGTTTGCCACCACGATAATGAAAAATTCTAAATGAGACATCTTTATTTCAAGCTGGTTGTGGAGTGGTCGAAGATCATGAGGTGATTCACTTCCCAACATTTCTCTCTCTCTCTCTCTTCAATATAGACACACTAAAAAATTTGGACAATAACCCAAATTAGTAGAAGTAGTTCATCTATCGACAATACCCAGAATACAAGTAAAATATCTATTTTAGGCTGCATCTAAATTTTTTCTAATGATAGGCTACTGAGAAGAAGGCACCTCTGAGTTTTTTTTTTCTGTTGCATTGCTGATGTAAACCTACTGCATGTACTTAGTAGGCTGATGATGTGGATTACAAGAACACAAATGAGGTGATGGATGGCTACCCACATTTTGTGTGGAGGCAATGCTATTAGAATTAAGAAGTTTTGCTTCTATCACTGGTTGTTATGGATATGTTAGAGCTGAATGTCTTGTCAACTTGGGAAATTTGTAGTGGACTTAGGTCTAGCCTGAGAAGGTTAAAAGAAATCCACTCTGGACTTTTACCTCTCATTCCATTTTTACTAGAATCCTGGATCCATAATCCACAATGATAGTTACTATGTTAAGAAATATTGTTATTCCATATAGTTTGAATCTTCTTTTTTGCTGTATGAGTTTCTTGGGTAAGTTCATCTTCCTATTTGAGGCCTCGAGTACTAATTGTTTATATTCTTATTGGAATTGGATGATGATCTTTACCCCTTTGTGTTATAGTTCTATCTTGATGCTGGAAAGGGACATGTATACATGTACATCTTTGTGAAGATTGAGTTGAATTGAATTTCAAAGAATGTTTGTTGTTGAGGCCAGATGAGCTGCAAAAAATGATTCAGATATCTTCATCTTTGAATGCCAAAAATACAAGATTCTCAATAGTTGTGGTGGACAATCAAGTTAAGAAATCAAGTCAAGAAGTGCCATCTGAGAAGGTGCTTGCTGAATAGGCTGTTGAAGCTATTTCCTGAAGGAGCTCTGAAGTCGACATGCTTAAAAGTAGATAGTCATATCAGGGAAGAGACAGATCCAATGATGTAGAAGTTATTGTACTGAATAGAAAAATGGTGTATGGAAGTATATCATTGGTTTTGTATTCAATCTAAGGGGCAAGGTAAAATGTCCTCCCCAACTAGAATTGTCACTTGATTATAAATAAAAAATATTCATCCTTTTGAAAAATTTAGTTCGGCTGCAATTGGCATCCAACTAGAAAACCTAATAATGAATTGAAAATTGAATGACTAAAAACCATGAAAATGTAGTAATACAGAACTACTATGTCATTAGTGGCTTTTTTAAATGCCATTACACTCAATAAGAACCGTTTCATACAACAATATAATACAAAATAGTGGCATTTGTATAAAAGCCAATTGATGGATAGTGGCTTTTTTATAAATGCCAAATGATGTTTAGTGGCCTTTATTTGGCATTTATTAGAAGCCACTAAAGACAAATATTTAGTGGCATTTACAACTTACACCACTATCTTTCTAGTGGCATTGGTTCTAGAGGCATTTTTTAAGTGTTAACAAATGCCACTAAACATGTTTAGTGGTGTTTATTTTTTTTTTGTGGCATTTCAAAAAGGCCACTAATGGGTATTTTTGCTGTAGTGTATGACTATAGATCACAATTTAGATTTGTGTATTGCCTTAACAATGAAGATGCAAACTAGAAGAGTTCCAAGCAAGAGACAGTTGTAGATTCGACAATAGAGGCCGATTATATTGCTGCATCCAATACAGCAAAGGAGGCTGTTTGGATCAAGAAATTTATTTTTGAACTTGGGGTGGTTCCATGGATTAGCGGTGTAGTAGCTATATTGTGACAAAAATGGATCTATTGTACAAGCAAAGGAACCTAGATCACATCAATGTTCCAAGCACATACAACGTCGGTTCCATGTCATACGAGAGAACATATAGTGAGGAGATGTGAAGATTTGCAAAGTACCAACTGAAAGCAATATGGATGACCCTTTGACAAAGGAACTTTCACATCAGAGGCATGAATGTCATGTTACATCACTTGGGATTAAGTTCATGGGTGATTGTCTCTAAGTGCAAGTGGGAGTATGTTGGTATGTATGCCCTAAGATCCAATCATATGATGATTGTAATGGCATATCTTGTAAATGGTTGATTGATAATAAAGGCAATCATTTATTTTGTTTTATTCAATTATGATATAATTATGTAGCATAATAAATGACTAAAGAATGATTTTAGTCAATGACATATGTCTTCAGTCTAAGGACTTGAACAACGAGATCATACACATGTTAAGAGTAATACATTCTTGGTATGTCCCTCGTCGATTGTTATTGTAGAAGCTGATAGACAATAATAACACAAATGACTAGAGCGTGTGTGGGTTGATGACAGAATCTCATTAGTCATGATACATGATATCTAACCAAACACATAGGTACTTATTAGAAAATAGTGTTTCGACAAACCCAACTTGAGAGTGATGCATGGCAGACATGGAATGGTAGTCAGAATCATCTCTCATAGTGACGGTGGTGATTTTGGATCTTAAACCTGAAATCACTACACTCATCAGATGTTGTTCGATGTACTTTGACATCATCCAACATGAACTTGAATAAGGGTCACCATAAAGTTTTCACCCATATACTCTGTGACACATGGGGAATGATTGTAAGAGATGTAGATGGGATTTGTCCCTCCTACAGGAGTTTGATATCATGGCTACTTGATAAGAGAGACTGAAAAAAATAACCATTATCTTACAAGTTATTACGTGATATTAAGCTTACATTTATCTAAGTGAGTTTGCTCTAATTTGATGAACATGGACTGAATGTTGATAAAGATGACCTCTAGTTCAATCTAGATAATAGAGATAATGGAGGTATACAATCATTGTAACACCAATCACAGATTGTAGGTTGAAGTTGTTCTTTAACTTTCCAACTATTTGTGTAGAAATGATGTCTTGCTAGATACCACTCATTCCTTGTGATGTCATAAAATAGTTATAGACATTCACTATAAACATAACTTGGGACCTACAAGGTCACACACACATGATACACCTATAATAGGAGTTTACTCATGAATATGGTTTAAACTTGATTATGAAAGTGTTAGGTATTCAATTTAATCAAGATTGGAAATCATGACTCTAAAATGACTGGTTCAAGAAGTGAACTGATAGGCTCAGATGTCGGAACCGACCTGATTTAGGTCATGAATCGACCATTTGGTTGATCAATGAGATTGGATAAGGGATTGATGCTGACGTCATGTCACGCATTAATTGAATACATAATTTTAATACAATTGTGTATAGGAAACATAGTGAACTGATCATTTGAAGGGTTGAACCAGTCAATTCACATGTGAACAGGACGGTTCAAATGTGAACTGACTGGTTCATGGTTTTTATGTTTCGTAAAATACATGAAATTCTGTCTCTTTGACTCCTGATTGATCTGGGAATCCTGACCCTGAGCCTCCTATAAATAGAGGGGTAGTCAAGGCTTTCTAGAGACACAAGTCCTGACAGTTGTTGTCTTCTCACAGTTGTGATAATGTGAGAACCCATGCAAGTCCTACCTATCAAAGGGTGGGACAACAAGGGAGAGACAACATGGGAGAGCAAGTCGATGCTAGTACATTGACTAGTAGGGACAACTCCTTCTCATCCATTCATCTTGAATGAAAGGATTTCTTGGTGGTCAATGTGGACTACTACAGAGGAGAGGAGGCCTTTGTCACCAAATAGGAGGACATAGTCAACCTCTGTCTGTGGTGATCTCAAAAGGCTCTTCCGATAGCCGTCCAAGTGAAACTTGAAGAAATAAGCATGATGTAGCAAGGGATAGTCACTGGACTTGCTCCATGACTAGGAATATACCTTCCTACCCTCATTCCTAGTTCATAGTTATTAACACGATCTTCTCTCTAAGAGGAATATGGAAGTAAAATTTTTGTTTTGGATGGCATATCTGATGTCATATTTCCCTATAGGTAACAACACATCTTAAGAATCATGTAAAGCAGGAAAGGTATAATGTCCCCAAAGCATTATTTGAGTGAAAATTGATAGAGGGATATCTAGTAGAGCCTCATATGCTCAATATGATTGGGCATGTGGATCATATAGAGAGAGTGGCTATGATTATACAATTATTATCTGAATCATAAACCCAGTTTATTAAGTGTTATTACTTGAGTGACTTGGATAAACTGCTGCCTGAATTGCCTGACAAATTGATGAATGTTGAAGCACACATGAAGAAGGGAAAACCCATGATGACGATTACTGTAACATAATCGAAGGACAAAGTCAAGGCCAATAAATGTTCTAAGACTAAGATAAAGATCAGATCTTCTGCACTCAACATAAGGAGAGGGGTAAATGTAAAAGGAATCTATCCTTTTCACTTAAACGAACTGAGGAAGAAGATAGATATAGAGATCTCTACTTCAAGACCCAAGAAGAAATAAGATTGAACTGAGTGGAGCAAGGGTTGTTGCCACTATAGTTAGAATTTGTCATTCATGGGCATGTAATACAATTAGTGAAATTACTATTATGTACCTACAATTAATGAAAACATCATGTGTCTTGTATGGATGAGAATTACGAATAATTGATGTTTTGATAAGATCTTATATCAAAGTGCCATATGTATCATAGTCTATACTTAATAGTTTTAAAGAAAATTATGTATAACACATACACTAAATGACTCGATGACTCAAGCGATGAGTACCTATATCACTATCATCTAGAGCAAAAAATGAAAATTGCATTTATGGAATCAATAATGATGGTTGTCTAGACTTTTTTGGTTATTGAACCAATAGAGACATGTAAGGCTTATTTATTGGGCAATGTGACAAAAGAACCTTTCACTAGATGTAGTGGGAGATTGAGTATTCTATTAGGACACATACATGTTGATGTATATAGAGCTTTTAGAGAAAATGCTAAATGTGGTTTCTAGTACCTCATTATATTTACTGATGATCTTAGTAGATATGGTTATTTGTATTTAGTTAAATATAAAGTCTAAATCTCTTGAAGTGTTCAAGGAGATCATGAATGAAAGACATAACTAGTTTGATATAAGTATTAAAACACTTAGATTTGATCAATGTAGAAAATGTTTAAACTAAGAGTTTGAGAATCTTCTGGGAGTCAGTAATAGTGTATTACAATGAACTTCATGTGAAACATAATGATAGTGTATCAAAAAGAAGGAATCACACCCTATTAAGTCATGGTGCGATCATCAATAAATATAGCTTATTTTCTAATTTTCTTTTTGTCCACATATTTTACACTAAAATAATGTATCGTTTAAAATGGTTCAAAAGACACCATATGAGATATATCATGGGATGTTCCCCGATATGTCTTTATAAAGATTAGGATTGAAATCTTATGTAAGAAAATAGTTTCTTGAAAATATTTTTCTGCAAATCACATAAATGTTATTTTATTGAATACTACTGTTATATACCAATCCAACAAAAAATGTTTTTTTTCCAGAATGGTTGTATCCCTAAAGAGAATTTAATTCCAAAGGAAATAGTGGGAGAAAAGTAGAACTTAAAAGGCTAGAGATCGATAAGAAAACGTTGAATGTAAAAAGGTATAGTAGGAACAATGAGAATCACAAATTGTTGTGAAATCTCAAGTTCCTCATGTATCACAAAACCTCATAGATCTAGTAGAACATGCCTTGAACATGTAAGATTAGGATATCTATGACTCATGAGGCAGTGAGTTGGTCATAGATGATGAGCCAAAAACCTACCTAACAAGCTATTTAGGGACCAACGTCTGACATATGGCTTGAGGCCATGAGATTCAAGATCGAGTTTATGTAAACCAACAAGCTGTGACCCTAGTGGATCCACCTAAAGGGGTAAAATTGATAGGGTGCCATTGGGTCTTCAAGAAGAAGACCCACTATTTTCCATGGTTAAATCCATCAGGATCATGATTGTCATTGCAACTTATCATGACTATGAGATTTGGCATATGGATGTTAAAACTACATTCCTGAGTAGGAATAATCATTAGGATGTGTGCATGACACATCCTAAAAGTTTTATAAATCCAATAATGCAAATAAAGTTTGTAAGATACAAAGGTCAATCTATTGATTGAAGCAAGTATCTAGACTTGGAATCTTCAATTTGACAGGTTAGTCAAAGAGTTTGACTTTAGTCAAAATGAAGATGATATCTGTGATTACAAGGATTTAGTTGGAGAAATTTTAATTTCCATATGATGATGGGGAATAACATCCTTATACTACAAATGTTAAAACATGTCAAGTAAGTACCTTCTCTATGAAGGGTTTAGGAAAAGTATTCTATATGATAGGAATCAAGATCTATAGAGATAGATATAGAGAGCTTCTTGACCGAAGTAAGTGCACACACATTGACAAGATGTTGAAAGGGTTCAGCATGCGAGACTCAATGAGATAAAAAAGTTCCATGCTCCATGAGATTAGTCTCTTAAGAGCCCAGTAGCCCAATTCTTGTGAAGGATGGGAAAACATGTGTAAGATTCCATATGTATTCACAATTTGATCAATCATGTTTGCAATGTTATGCACTCATTTTTTTGTCTCATATGTATTGGACATGACAAGTGGATATCAGTCAGATCCCAGTGAAAGTCACTAAACTGTCATAAAGGACATCCTTAAGTACTTGACAAGAACAAAAATGATGAGTTCCTTGATTATGATAATAAGGAAGAGCTGGGTGCAATGGGTTACACCAGTGCAAGCTTCCAAAATGACAAAGAAAATTAACAATCACAACGTAAATTTGTGTTTGGCCTTAAAATATAACTGTAAGATGGAAGAGTTTCGAGCCAAAGACAGTTGCTAATTCTACAATAAAAGTTGAGTATCTAGATGTTATGAGATATTGCATGGATATAGATGTTCATATATATGAACTTGTGGGAGCTCCCAACCATTGATGACATAGTAAAAGTACTATAACAACAATGGAGCTATTGGTTAGGAAAATGAATCTCAGATAGTATACTACGACCATTCCATCTCATGCGAGAAGTCATACAATCTAGAGATTTGAAAACTTGCAAAATACCGACTAGAACCAAACATTTCTATCTCGCTATAAAAGCACTTGCGCAATAGAAACATGATGGACATGTTAAAGATCACTTGATATAAGATTTGTAAGTGATTGGATCCAATTGCAAGTGGGAGTTTGTTGGTATGTATTCCCATAGAACCAATCATATGATGATTGTAATGGGTCATCATATACTTGATTTGATAATTGTAAAGGTAATTATGTCTATTATGTTCATCTCAATCATGAGATGATGACACAAATATAGTAGATGTCTAAAGAATGATGTTGCTTGATAACATATGTCTTCATGTTGAGGACATGAACAATGTTATCATATGGATGGTAAGATCACATGCATTCTTGTTATGTCCTTAGTCAGATATTATTGTGGATGCTAAATACACAATAATAATATAAAAGACTAGAGTGTGTGTGTGTTGGTTAATGACAAAATCTCATTAGTCACAATATGTGATATTAAGCCGAGCACATAGGTGTTGGGTTTTAGTGGAGGCAAAGAAGCAGCGAAAACAAAAATTTTCTCCCCAAAACCCAGAACAAAAGGAATCGCGTCAATGTTTATACAAAAGGAAAGATGGTTTGTGGATGCATACCTTGTGCCGAGGCTTTCTCGGCGACTATACCTCACACCTTGCGCGGTCTTCACCTCTGGTCTTGGACGGTGTCTGTGCATCTCCTTGTCACACCGGGACTGAAGACTCCTGGTCTCACTGGGATTTTCGGGATTGACATTTGTCCTCCGAATGACAGAGGTGTCCTGCCTCTGCATTCGTCCACACGGACTGCCTGGAACTCTGATCTCCTTGTCGCACAAGGAATCAAAAGGAGTTGCACCCTCCTGTTGGTGTACTAGTCACCAACACACTCTCCTGCCACCAGTCGCTTTCTGTAGTTGTCTTTCCCTTGTTGTGCCTCCCTTTTTAGGTAGCACTTGGTCGGGCTCTCTCTTGGTTACCAAAACCAGAGAAAACGACAACTTCACAGAGCAACTGGTTGCACTGGGTTGTCCTTTGAGAAGCCCCCAATACCCCTATATATGAGGGTCATGGGATAAGGTTCTCTGTCCCGGGCAATGCGGGACTAAAGCAGGAGTAGAAGGGTTCGAGATTTTCCACAAAACAACCAACTAGCAACCTGAACCGATCATTTCACAACTGAAACAGTCGGTTGGGGATCTGAGCCGGTCGGTTGACACCTCAACCGATCAGTTGGGACCCATGAACTGGTCGGTTCACATCTGAACCGGTCAGTTCGTGGTCCTGATCAGTTCCCGATTGACTTTCCTTCTTTTTGTTTCTAATTGTTATCGAATACCAATCCTTGTCCCAATCAAATTGGGCAAGTGAAACGAAGGGAAAATTCTCACCAATCTTACTTTCCCAACTTGCCCAGTTGCAATAGCTGAACCGATCATTTCAACACTTGAAGCAATCATTCACCCTGTCCATGAGCCGATCGACTCACCACCTGAGCAGATCAGTTCACCAAGCTAAGTCGATCAGTTCATCACATGAGCCGATCAATTGGGAGTACAGATTGTGCATAATCAGTCAATTGTGGTTTCAATCAATCTGATACTCTAATAAATCATTCCAACACCTTGAACGCTATGATATTGAGCTATCAATTAATTGAGTGTTTAATTGAACTACTAAACTCCTTTAGTAATCAATCTAAACATGTTTGTGGACGAACTCCTATTCCAGGTTAAATCCTATGTGTGTGACCCTACAGGTCCATTTCACGTTGGTAGTGAAAGTCCATAACATTTATGACTTCACAAGCAAAGAGCGGTGCCTAGTCACACATCAGTGCTACCAAAGTGAAATAGAAAGTTGGAGAACAACTTTCAATCCTACAATCCGTGAATGGTGTTACAGTGAATGTATAATTCCTTTATCACTGATATCCAGAACGAACTCGAGGCATGGAACAGTCATCCTGTCAACATTCATTCATTTCCTTGATCTCAGAGCAGACTGGGTGAGATGTGTGTGACATCAATATCTCATATTGATTCACACGTGCATGCGCATGCCTTTCTCAATCCTACTCATCAAGTGGCCAAGGATATCAAATTCCCTTAGGAGGGACAAATCCCATATCTATCACTCACCCCTCAAAAGCCCCATGTGTCAAAGTCACCCAATCATCACCTTTATAACAACCCATATTTCAGGATTGTGTTTGATGATGTCAAAGTGTACCCAACGACATGTGTTGAGTGTAGTGATTTCAGGTCTAAGAATCACACTCACCACCATCACTGTGAGAGTTGACTGTGACTACAAAGTCATGGTTCCATGTGTCACTCTCACGGTGGGTCTGTCCAGTACCTTGTTCTCTAACAAGTACCTATGTACTTGGTTTGATATCACTATATCATGACTAATGAGATTCTGTCATCAACCAACACACAATCTAGTCTTTAGTGTTATTGGTGTCTATGGTTTTTTCCAAAATATGTCATCAACCAACACACAATCTAGTCTTTAGTGTTATTGGTGTCTATGGTTATTTCAACAATAACAACCGACTAGGGACCAAACAAGAATGTATACTCTTGACATCCGCATGATCTCATCATTTAGGTC
The DNA here is from genome assembly GCA_963693085.1 of Alisma plantago-aquatica. Taxonomy (NCBI): domain Eukaryota; kingdom Viridiplantae; phylum Streptophyta; class Magnoliopsida; order Alismatales; family Alismataceae; genus Alisma; species Alisma plantago-aquatica. Next base: position 810,839,251 of record OY856410.1, on the reverse strand, counting down.
CTTAACCTAAAAGCATATGTCATTGAGTAAAATCATTCTTCGGACATCTATCATGTTACACTATCATCTCAGAAAAAGTTTAAACATTTAGATCGGAAATTGCCTTTATTATTATTCAAATCATTTACAAAGTATCCCATTACAATCATCATATGACTTGCTCTATGGGCATACATACCAACAGACTCCCACTTGCACTTAGAGCCTGTCACCAAGGAACCTCAACCCTTGTGACCTAACATGACCATCATGCTTCTGCTGAGAAAGGGCCTTAGTCAGTGGATCAACTATGTTGTCTTTAGTTGGTACTTTGCAAATCTTTACATCACCTCACTGTATGATCTCTCGTATGAGATGGAAGCGCCACAGTATGTTCTTGGACCGCTGATGTGATCTGGGCTCCTTAGCTTGTGCAATAGCTCCATTATTATCACAATAAATCTCAATTGCATCACAGCTATTGGGAACCACACCAAGTTCAGAAATGAACTTCCTGATCCACACAGCCTCCTTTGTTGCATGTGAAGCAGCAATATACTCGGCCTGTGTAGTAGAATCGGCAACTGTTTCTTGCTTGGAACTCTTCTAGCTCACAACTCCATTATTAAGGAAAAATACAAATCCTGACTGTGATCTGTAATCATCTTTATCGGTTTGGAAGCTTGCATCAGTGTAACCCTTTACAACCAGCTCTTCCTCGCCGCCGTAAACAAGAAACTGATCCTTAGTCCTTCGCAAGTACTTGAGGATGTTCTTTACAGCTGTCCAGTGAGCATCCTCAGGATCTGACTGGTACCTGCTCGTCATGTTGAGAGCATACGAGACATCTGGGTGTGTGCACAACATAGCGTACATGATTGATCTGATGGCTGATGCACACGGGATCCCATTCATACGCTCCATCTCTTCACAAGATTGGGGACATTGAGCTCTAGAGACGGTGACTCCATGTAGCATGGGGATGTTGCCTCTCTTTGAGTTCTCCATGCTGAACAACTTCAGCACTTTGTCAATGTACGTGCTCTGTCTTAGTCCGAGAAGCCTTCTAGATCTATCTCTATAGATCTTAATTCCTAGAATGTAGGATGCTTCTCCTGAGTCCTTCATTGAGAAAGTATTCCCAAGCCAAGTCTTTACCTTCTCTAAGGCTAAGACATCATTCCCCACCAAAAGTATGTCATCCACATACAATATGAGGAATGTGGTCGAGCTCCCACTAACCTTCTTATACACACAAGGTTCATCTTCATTTTGAATAAAGCCAAACACTTTGACTTCCTCATCAAATCGAAGATTCCAACTCTGAGATGCTTGCATCAATCCATAGATTGACCTTTGCAGCTTACAGACTTTATTGGCATTCTTTGGATCTACAAAACCTTCAGGCTGAGTCATGTACACATCCTCATTTGTATTCCCATTAAGGAATGCAGTTTTAACATCCATCTGCCAAATCATATAGTCATAATAAGATGCAATAGCAAGCATGATCCTGATGGACTTAATCATGGCAACTGGAGAAAATGTTTCATCATAGTCAACACCTTGAACTTTTCGAAATCCCTTCGCAAAAAAATCTGCCTTTATAAGTTTGCACATTGCCATCCATGTCGGTCTTTTTCTTAAAGACCCACTTGCACCCTATGGGTTTTACCCCTTCGGGTGGTTCCACCAAAGTCCATACTTTGTTGGAGTACATGGATTCCATCTCGGATCTCATGGCTTCAAGCCATTTCTCAGAATTTGGTCCCTCCATAGCCTCTATGTAGGTAGTTGGATCATCATCTATGATCAACTCACCACCTTCCTGAGTCACAAGGTATCCAAACCTCTCAGGTTCAAGGCAGGTCCTACTAGATCTACGAGGTCCTTGTGTTACCTGAGGAGACTGAGATTCCACAACACCTTGTGAATCTCCATTTTCCTCTTGTACATCTACCGGTTCTATGTTTTCTTGTTGGGCTTGAACCTCTTCAAGCTCTATTTTGCTCCCACTGCTTCCTTTGGAAATAAATTCCTTCTCTAGGAACACAGCTGTCCTGGTAACAAACACTTTGTTGTCAGTAGGGTGGTATAGATAGTATCCCCTCGTTTCCTTGGGGTATCCAAAAAAATAACATTTATCGGATTTGGGTCCAAGCTTATCAGGAAACATTTTCCTAACGTAAGCGTCACAACCCCAAATCTTCAGAAAAGACAAATCGGGACGCTTCCCAGTCTATCTCTCATATGGTGTCTTTTGAACCAATTTAGATGGTACTCAGTTAAGTGTAAATGTCGCGATTTCAAGAGCATGACCCCAGAAGGAAATTGGAAGATCAACAAAACTCATCATTGATCGCACCATATCCTACAATGTGAAATTCCTTCTTTCAGACACACCATTATGCTGTGGTGTTCCAGGCGGAGTCCATTGTGATACAATACCACGGGCTCGCAAAAGGTCCTCAAACTCTTGGCTTAAGTATTCTCTACCTCGATCGGATCAAAGTGCCTTAATACTTTTACCAAGTTGGTTTTGTACTTCATTCATGAAATCCTTGAACCTTTCAAGGGTTTCTAACTTAGCTTCATCAGGTACACATAGCCATACCTAATGAAATCATCAGTGAAGGTAATGAAGTATTGATACCCATTTCTGGCATTAGTTCTAAAAGGCCCACATACATCAATATGTATGAGTCCTAATAGATCACTAGCTCTCTCACCTTTACCTGAAAAGGGAGTCTTGGTCATCTTGCCCAATAAATAAGATTCACATGTCTCTATTGATTCACAATCAAAAGAGTCTAGATAACCATCTTTATGGAGTCTAGAAATGTGCTTCTCATTTATGTGCCCTAGACGACAGTGCCAAAGATACGTTTCGTTTGAGTTGTTGAGTTTTTTCCTTTTGGTGTTTACGTTGTATACACGTGTCTCCAAATCTATCAACAATAGACCATAAGACATTGGGGCACTGCCATAAAAGATCCCATCTTTAGAAATGGAACATTTTCCATTCTTAATAAGAAATTCAAATCCATCTTTGTCCAAACAAGAGACAGAAATGATATTCCTATCTATGGCAGGTACATAATAGCAGTTCTTCAACTCTATTATCAACCCACTTGGTAGAGTTAACTCATAGGTTCCTACGGCACTGGCGGCAACTTTTTCCCCATTTGCAACACGTAGTTCAACCTCGCCTTTCCCCAAAGGCTTACTTCTCTTAAGATCCTTCACATTTGAAAAAATGTGAGATCCGCATCTGATATCAAGTACCCATGACAAAGAAGTAGTAAAGTTAATCTCTATCACGTATACACCAGAAGTAGAGACCTTTATCTCTGACTTCTTCTTCCTGTTGGATCGATGAACTCTAGAGGGGGGGGTGAATAGAGCTACACACACTTCACAAAAATGATTAGACCACCAATTTAATTGTAGTGCAAAAACTGATGCAAGCAGCAATTTGATATCATATTCTAGCATACAAAGCAAGGATAAGAGATAATGAATATCATGCACTTGGACAGGTGGTTTAGAGTGGTTCCATGTCCTAAACTTAGGAGCAATGTCAGTCCACTACCTAGAGTTGGTTAGACTCTAGGATTTGCAACTTGGTCCTCTTATATATCACGATAAGATTACAAGAAAAAAAAACCACACAACCAAGGGCTTAATTACACAAGCTAAGATCTTCAACCTATCCAAGGACTTACCCACAAAGTGAGATTCTTCGGCCTTCTACAAAGGACTTACCCAATCTCACCTTTGTCTTCAGCCTTGCAAGGATTACCTATCTTACTTGAGCTTGCCTTGCACCTCTCCTTCACTTGGAGAGCTTGCCCACATTTTCCCTTCACCAAGGGATCGCTGGAGCAACGATCAATCTTCACTCTTGATGATCAGCAACACATCTTCCCCTTCACTCAGAGAAGAACAGCAGCAACTCCTCTTTCACTCAGAGAAGAAGCTTCAATCAATCTTCTATTTGATTTCGAGGTGGGAAGAAAGAAAGGAGAGCTTTACATAGCACAAAGGATAGCTCTCATACAAAGGAACCTATCTCACTCACGAAATTGTCTTGAAGGTAGAGAGAGAAAGGGGCTCAAGGGCTTGGAACACTCTCAACTAAGATAGAACCAAGTTTGCAATGGAAGAGCAGCTTGGAATGAAGTCCAATGGGTTATATTTATAGTTGAAGGTGGCCCTTTATGTTGTGGGACACTTGGGTGCATAAGTGGTCATTTTTCCTTCAAGAAAACGGCTATATTTTTGCCCAAAACAATTCACCAACGGTCATATTACTTTTTCTGCAAATTCCGTACAGTGCATTCGGTCGAGTATCAATGGGTGTAACTCGATCGATCAGGTAGTAGGAAATTCGATGTTGAATTGATCAGTCGAGTTTGTCCTGTGGAAACTCGACCAACCATTCCAACTGGAATTGGCCTACTACCCAATCGGTCAAGTTCTGTGAGTGCACAACTCGACCGATTGCAATCTTCAGAAAATTGACTCAGGATGATCGGTCGAGTTTCAGGGTGGGAAACTCGACCGACCAAGTGCCTGAAATGGATTTTCTAATTTGCAATAAAAGTGATTAGCACTTGGTGAATTTTGTCCCAAACATTTTTCTCTTCTAAGTTACAAGCATATTCATCGTTACAAGTGATTACATTTATGTTCTAAGGTGATTTACATGGAAATCCTAAAGTGCACACTTGTAGTCAATTTGGCTTGCACTTGGCCCATTCTAGGGCTTTGTATATATGATCTTTTTCATGTACCTAATGCCTGCAAACAATCTTAAAAGAACATGTTAGATACATATGAATGGAATGGTTAAGTCATTATCAAAATATAGGTAATGTACAACCTTTAGGTCAACATTCTCCCCCTTTTTGACAATGACAAACCATTCCTAAAACATATTGAAAAGGATAAGAAAGTTATACTTTTGCCTTGTGAATTTGGGGGATTCATGATAAGAACAATTGGAATTGCTCCCCCTCAAACTATGCTTCCTCTCACCTGCATGTTAGGTTTTCTATACATGGCAAAACCAATATTCATGTAATATGTAATCCTTTACATGTCATATGATCAACAACAATTTAACAAGAAAAGGATCACCTAGGTAAGAGAGCAATAGTAAAACACAGACAACAATATGATTGAGTCTCAAATCATGAGATATATCTCCCCCTTTTGACATTATCAAAAAGGTAGGGGGTGTAGAAGAGCAAAAATCTAGGTCTTCCCCAAGACTCAACCACACACATATGCAAAACATAATAAACCACATGTGAAAGGCATATAACATACAACCACAGAGGAGAAACATACAATCCAAGTCAAAATCAAAATATAGCTCAACAAACACCAAGCATAAGATAACACAGATTTAATAGCCAAAGTGTAGCAATGATATTCCAACTCAGACATATGTTCTCATAAGCGACTACAACCATAAAAGCGAGAAAGCAGAGAATAAGAAAATAGTACAGGTCAGACTAATGTGCCAGGATGTTGCTTATACAAAAGAGTCTAGAAAGATATATATAATAGACATGATAGACTATAATATAAGACAACCTCCTAGAGATCTAAGCTATCTATGTCAACTACTTCCTCGTCATCGCCTGGGTTGTAGTCCTCATCGCCATCCGAAGGCGGGGCAGCTGTGCTAGCACCAGCATCGCCATCCTCGGCAGAAGAACCATCACCATCGGCATCATCAGCATCCTCGTCGGCATCCTCATCGGCATCCTCAGCCTGGTCGGGCATGTCCTCGTCAGCAGGACCAAAAGAGTGACCAGGCCAGCAGGCATTCTGCTCAGCCCACGACATGCCAAGAGCTAGGAGCTCCTGGGCCTGCGGAAAGGATGCAACAGAGTCCCCCAAGGACACGAGCAGAGTGGCCAGGGGGCCAGTAGGTAGCGGTAGATATGCAAGAGTAGAGCTACTGGAGGGATACTGAGGTGGAGCAGCAGCGGAAGGCTTGGTAGCAAATGGTGGTGGAACAGGGAAGTATTGCTCATATGCATAGGAGGCATAAGCACTACCCGGATAAGGCTGGTGTCACATCCCAGGATTTGAGGCCTCGGATAATATTATCTTAAAAGGAATGATTGGACTACCCATATCACCAAGGTGCACCTCCTTTTTCGGGAGCCCATCACTAAGAACTCCATAGTTAAGCGTGCTCAGCTTGGAGTAGTACTGGGATGGGTGACCAGTCGGGAAGTTGATCCTGGCTTGCGCGTCAGTGTGGACAAAGTGCGCAGTTAAGGCTAGTGGTGGTCTGTGGGGCCAGTCGTCATTCCTGAAACTCTACTAGAGTCTTGGGCAGTGGGCCCGGGTCATTACAAATGGTATCAGAGCCAATTCCCCTCCAGTAGGTGGGCCCACATGGGCATGGCATGCCAGTCTTGAGCCATGCGGTCTAGGCAAGTTGGAAAGGGCTATCTGTAGAGACGAGATGGAGCCACCCTTGCACTGGTAACTGTGGACGGGAGCTGGGTGTTCATGGGCCATTGTGGGTCTGCACTAAAATGGGGAAGAGATTATGAGGCCTTATAGTTGAGCCTTGACGAGGACGTCAAGAGTCTAAGTGCGGGAGATTGTAACATCCCAGGATTTGAGGCCTTGGATAACATGATCTTAAAAGGAATGATTGGACTACCCATATCACCAAGGTGCACCTCCTTTTGAAGAAAATTTGTAACGTCTGGGCCCACTGCCCAAGGCTCTAGTAGAGTTTCAGGAATGACGACTGGCCCCACAGACCACCACTAGCCTTAACTGCGTGCTTTATCCGCATGCACGTGCAAGCCGGGGTCAACTTCCCGATTGGTCACCCATCCTAGTACTACTCCAAGCTGAGCACGCTTAACTATGGAGTTCTTTAGTGATGGGCTCCCGGAAAAGGAGGTGCACCTTGGTGATATGGGTAGTCCAATCATTCCTTTTAAGATCAACTTATCCCAGGCCTCAAATATTGGGATGTTACAATCTCCCCCACTTAGACTCTTGACGTCCTCATCAAGGCTCAACTATAAGGCCTCATAATCGCTTCCCCATTTCAGTGCAGACCCACAATGGCCCATGGACACCCAGCTCCCGTCCAAGGCTACTAGCGCAAGGGTGGCTCCATCTCGTCTCTACGGATATCCCTTTCCAACTTGCCTGGACCGCACAGCTCAAGACTGGCATGCCACATGCCCATGTGGGCCCCACCTACTGGAGAGGTTATAGCTCTGATACCATTTGTAATGTCTGGGCCCACTGCCCAAGGCTCTAGTAGAGTTTCAGGAATGACGACTGGCCCCACAGACCACAACTAGCCTTAACTGCGTGCTTTATCCTCATGCACGTGCAAGCCGGGGTCAACTTCCCGACTGGTCACCCATCCTAGTACTACTCCAAGCTAAGCACGCTTAACTATGGAGTTCTTTAGTGATGGGCTCTCGGAAAAGGAGGTGCACCTTGGTGATATGGGTAGTCCAATAATTCCTTTTAAGATCAAATTATCCCAGGCCTCAAATATTGGGATGTTACAGCTGGTAAGTTGGGTAGGGTGAGGAGCAGGACATGTTCATGGTGGACATGATCAAACACAAATCCTGATGGAGATGCTCCTGGACCTGGCGATTGTACGCCTGTTCATGCATCATGTAACCCAGAAGGGTTTCATTTGATGCTCTGAACAACGCACGGCTAGGGTGAGGGTGGGGCTGCGGGGGCAGAGCCTGGGTGGAGGTGGGAGGGGCACCAGAAGCAGAGGCGGAGGCAGAGGCTGAGGTAGAGACAGAAGCACCAGGGGCAAGGGCAGGGGTAGGTACAACCTTCAGAAGAGTGGTTTCACTAATGCACACTCCATTTCGAGCAACTGGGTAATGGTAGTCAGAAAAGAGTGATTTGTCAGTGGCGAACTGGAAGAGACCACATATCAAGGCTGCATAGGGAGGGTGGGTGCCCTTGGTGTTCTTGCCTTTTTCAAATCAGGTCATATGATGTAGAATGTAACGAGCCCACTTGACACCTATGTTGTTCAACAAACAATACATCAAAACCGCTGTGTTTTCCGCAATATCCATTTGATTACGCTTTGGATGGATGTTGCAGTTAAGCACAAGGGCTAGGATGCACTTCTGGAGGTCAAGGGAGGAGGAGAGAAGGGTGGACCGCTTCTTATAGGCCACGTCAGGCTTTTTCAAAAATTGATGAATATCCGGTAAAGTCAATTCATGATGTTTGTGAAAGCCTTCCGGGTCTAAAAGATCAAAATACTCGTCATAGCCCCGACGCCAGGTAGTGGTTTCTTCGTCTCCGGCAAGATAGAGATTGAAAGTCTCCTCGGAGAGTTGAAACCGACGACCGGCGATCATCGATGTTAGGACTATTTTGGTATTTAGAGGGGGAACAATCGAATCATAGTTCCAACACAGATTAGCGTAGAACTCGTGAACTGCTTTGGTACTAGATAACTGATTATTGAAGCAGTCACTCTCAATTGCAAGGGCGGAAAGGTTGTGTTTGGCAAGAAGCTATGCGATGGAGTTGATATGGTTTTGAAAACGAGTTGGACCAACAAGGGGGCGGAAAGGGAAAGGAGACTGAGGAAGGAGATCCTTATACCTATTGACAACCTCTAGAGATACAAACGTAGTGTTATCAAAGGGAATCAACCGTTGGGTCAAGGAAGAAGCTGGGGCATTTCTAGGGGCAGGTTGTTTTCTCCTGTGGAAAGCCATGGAAGCAAAAACAAGGGGAGAAAATGAACACACAAGCAAAACGAACCTCAAAACCCAACAAGAACACACAGTCGTCGCCCGGGAAGGTCAGGAGCAAGCTGCTAAGGCACCCTAGGGTTAGGAACGGGAAAGGGCTAGGGCTAGGGTGGAGAGCACGGGCCAAGAGAAGAGGAATCGGTCAGCCATTTTCAAGTTGCAAGTGAAAATAGTCGGCCGATCCTAAGTTTTAAGTTGGCGCAGCCCGTCGATCGGTCGAGTTCTGAGAGTGGACAACTCGACCGATCGGTCCACTGAAGAACATCTCTCGGCTCCTGATCGGTCGAGTTTTCTGGGGTGAAACTCGACCGAAGGTCAACCTGACCTAGCAGTCTAAATCTTAAATTCTAGCCACATACATGCCTATTAAATTTATTTTCCATTCTATTATGCATAAATAATATACCTAGGCACATTTTGCTCATCATTGGGCACTATTTAGCGATAAAACATGAAATTCGATAAAAGCCCAAAACTAAGCAAAAACTATGCATATTAATAGGCAAAATAAGCACAAGCAAGCATGTATAGGCAACATAAGGTGAAGAATGACATGAGCAAGCATATAGGATAGAGACCACTAGCTAGATCACATAGCAATATCATTTAAATCAATAATGAGCAGTTTATATCAAATAAAATTAAATTGATCTCTAGCTAGAGGTTTTGTAAAAATGTCCGCCAACTGATTTTCCGTGTCCACATGTGTGATATAGATATCTTTCTTGGCAATGTGGTCACGAAGAAAATGATGGCGAACCTCTATATGCTTAGCTCTACTGTGCAATATAAGATTATAAGAGAGGTTAATTGCACTAGTATTGTCACAATAGATAGGAGAAGCGTCAAAAAATATGTTAAAGTCTTGGAGCATTTGCTTCGTCCATAGGACCTGTGCAAAAAAACTCTCGGCTGTGATGTATTCAGCTTCGGTAGTTGATAATGCCACTGTGCTTTGTTTCTTGGAGAACCAAGACACTAAGCATGGTCCTAGAAGGAAGCAAGTGTCGCTTGTGCACTTTCTATCAATCAAACACCCTGCATAATCCGCATCACTATATGTCGTAAGAGTAAAATCCCTTGATTTAGGATACCATAGACCAAAATTTTGAGTTTTGGCTAAGTACCTCAAAATTCTCTTAACAACAATGAGATGCGACTTCTTAGGGCAAGATTGAAAGCAAGCACACAAGACAACACTAAACATAATGTCAGGTCTAGAGGCAGTTAAATAAAGTAAACTTCCTATCATACCTCTATAGTGCTTCTCATCTACCTTTTCACCTTCTTCATCTTTATCAAGTTTGGCGATGTTTGACATGGGTGTATCCATCGGCTTCATGTTCTCCATCCCAAAGCGCTTGAGTAGTTCAGTTGTGTATTTGATTTGGTTGATGAAGTTTCCTTCCTTTGTTTGCTTGATTTAAAAGCCGAGGAAGAAGGTCAACTCACCCATCATGCTCATTTCAAATTCACTCGGCATAAGAGAACTAAACTCCTTGCAAAGATCAAGAACAGTCCCGCCAAAAACGATATCATCAACATATATTTGTATGATAAGAAAATGGTTAGAAGTGTGTTTTAGAAACAAAGTAGAATCAACTTTGCCCATGACATACCCATTATCTAACAAAAAGTTCTTTAATTTCTCATACCAAGCTCGAGGTGCTTGTTTGAGTCCATAGAGAGCTTTTTGTAGCAAATAAACATGATTGGGTAATTTGTCATTTTCAAAGCCCGGAGGTTGAGAAACAAAAACTTCCTCCTCGATTGTACCGTTCAAAACGCACTTTTGACATCCATTTGATAAAGCAAGAAATTTTTATAACTAGCAAAAGCAAGTAGCATATGGATAGATTCTAATCTAGCAACAGGAGCATAAGTTTCATCAAAATCAATACCTTCATGTTGGTTGTAACCTTGTGCTACTAACCTTGCTTTGTTACTTACCACTTTTCCTTGCTCATCAAGCTTGTTGTGGTAGACCCATTTGGTGCCAATGATCTTTCTATCATTTGGTCTTGGCACTAGAGTCCACACACGGTTCTTCTCAAATTGCTCAAGCTCCTCTTGCATGGCAAGGATCCACTCATCATCACCAAGCGCCTCTTTGATGTTCTTTGGCTCTAGTTGGGAGATAAAGGCACTATCTGCTTGTTCTTTTTTGTGAGCAGCTCATGTCCTCACTCTCTCAAATGGATTGCCAATTATCAACTCCTTGGGGTGATTCTTTGCAAAGAGGGGAGTGGGATCCTTCTTTTCTTCTTATTTTTCTTGTTCTGCAACCTGCTTGCCTTTGTCTTTGATGTTGAGATCTTTTAAGATAGGAATTATTTCATCTGCAACATCATCATCACCAATATGCTTGCCAATAATAGGGTTAGTTTCAATAAATTTAACATTTATAGATTCTTCAATTTTTGATAGTTCAATGTTAAATACTCTATATGCCCTGCTAGTAGTGCTATAGCCTAGGAAGAAAGCCTTATATGATTTCGGATGTCGAGAGAATCCTTAGTGTTTAAAACAAAACAAGGACATCCGAAAACATGAAAGAAATCAATAGATGGCTTCCTACCACGCCATACTTCATAGGGGGTTTTCTTGAAAGTCGGATGTGTGAAAACTCAGTTTTGCACAAAACATGACGTGCTAACGGCTTCAGCCCAAAACTTCTTAGGAGTGTCATACTCAAGAAGCATGGTCCTATCCATCTCTTGTAGCGATCTATTCTTCCTCTCAACAACTCCATTTTGTTGAGGTGTGCGAGGAGAAGAGAAATTGTGCGAATAACCCGATTTTTCACAAAAACGTTCAAAAAGATCATTTTCAAACTCTCCCCCATGATCACTACAGATAGAAACAACATGGCAGGAATCTTCGTTTTCAACTCGTTTACAAAAGCCTGAGAAAACATCAAGTGTATCGCTTTTAGAAACAAGAAAGAAAGTCCAAGTATATCTAGAAAAATCATCAACAATAACAAGACAATACTTGGAGCCACGAAGCGTTTGTGTTCTCATTGGTCCGAAAAGATCAATATGAAGAAGCTCAAGAACTCTCTTGGTACTCATGACTCCTTTGGATTTGAAGGAGGATTTGGTTTGTTTCCTTTGTGTACAAGGTTGGCATTCCTCATCCTTTTCAAAATCCAATTTAGGAAGTCCTCGAACCAAGTCCTTTTTGTTCAACTTCTTCATTTGATGCAAATTCACATGACCCAAACGACGATGCCAAAGCGAAAGATCGTTTTTATCCACAATTAAGCATCTATTTAGTATGGGCTTAAGAGCATCGAGAATAATAACATAGAGATTACCATTTCTAGTTCCCTTATATATAACATTGTAGGACAGGGAATCTAGAAGCAAGCATTCTAAAGAAGTAAATAGCACAAGATAACCATTATCACATAATTGGATAACACTAATTAAATTATGATGTAGGCCATCAACAAGAAATACATTTTTAATGCATAATTCATTGCCTACATCACCCTCACCTATAACCTTACCCTTCTTGTTGTCCCCGAAGGTTACCGATCCTCCTTTCTTTTTCACAAATTTGTTGAAATGGCTTATTTCTTCAGTCATATGCTTAGAGCAGCCACTATCAACAATCCATTTCTTTTTAACCTGCAAGAAAAGAGGATGTCGGAACCCAACTCAAACTTTGGGGTCCGGGGTTAGCTTGGGGACCCATTTCATCTTTGGGTTGGTCCCCTTGGGCTTGTAAGGACAATAGGTAGAATAATGGTCATCACATTTGCAATGAATACAAACCATAGGGTTTTTAGAGCCGGAAGACTCTCCATTGAAAATTGGAGGTTACACACTCTTTTTCTTACCTTTCTTCTTCTTACCTTTTGGAGTAGTCCCATTATATCCTAAACCACTAGTACCAACTTGTTTGGTAGAGTGCTCTAGAACATCATTTAGGGATTTTTTACCCGAAAGAAACCTTTGCAAAGTAGATCTTAATTTAGCATTATCATCACTAAGATTTACAATAGTAGTAGATAAACTAGCAAGACCTTCTTTAGTATGAAAAAGGTCGGTCTCAAGACAGAGGGCTTTAGTAAGAAGAGAGTTTTTTTCTAGAGTTAAGCTAGCAACTTCATTTATAGGCAAAATAGGTCTAGAAGATAAATCATTTGTTTGAGCAAGCAATTTAGCATTTTCAATTTTAAGAACAACAATCTCTCTTTGATAAGAGTAGACTTCATCTCTCCTAGCATCATCAATAAGCTTGAGTTCTACATTTTCAGTTTTTAGAATATCAAGCTCATCTAGGCATTTTTGGTTTTCTATCTTAAGATTTTCAATAGTTTTAAGATATGTACCATTCTCAACCTCTACTCCATTATATTGAAGTTCAAGGTCAAGAAATTGCCCTTGCAAGGAGTCTATGCTATCAAGATGTAATTTTTCATTTTTATCAAGAATGTCAATTTTGGCATAGAGATCATCAACAATTTTGCCTAATATTTTCCTTTTAGATTTACATTTAGCAAAAGAAGATTGGCATTCATTAAGCATATCAATAAGAGTTTCCTTAGATATCTCATGTAAACTAATATCACTTACTTTTCTTACCTCATTTACCTCAATTATATCTTCACTAGTAGAGGCCATGAGGGCAAGATGACATTCTCCATCTTCGGAGCTTGAGGAGCTTGAAGAAGAAGACTCCCATGCCGCATGAGCTGCATCTTTGGACCTTCTCTCCTTTTTGTCTTTTCTTTTGTACTTTTCTTCTCTCTTGTACTTGTCATCCTTGTTGTGGCTGCTCTTATGATGGCTTTTCTTGTCCTTTGGGCAGTCACTCTTGTAGTGGCCTTTTTGACCACACTCGTAGCACCTAGGAGTTGAGGAGGAGGGCTTGCTCTTGAAGTGTTTCCCTTTGGAGTAGTTAGCTTCATGATCATTGACAACTTCATCTTCACTTGAGGAAGGGCAGGGAGACTTCATGGCAAGTTGTTGTTGTCGGACCATTTCTTCAATTTGAGCTTTGAATGTGGTGTCCTTTATCTTCTTTGATTCCTTCTCTTCTCTTTTCTCGTCTTCCTCTTGCTTGTCAAGCCTAGGTTCATGGGCTTTAAGGTTACCAACCAGCTCCTCGGTTGATAACTCACTTAGCTTGTAGACTTCTTCAATAGAGGTGACCTTTGGCTCCCATCTCTTTGGAAGAGATCTCAAGATCTTGGCATTGATTTTACCTCTATCCATGACACTCCCAAGGGCTGCAAGGCTGTTCAAGATGACATTTAGCCTTGTGTACATATCCGCTACCCTCTCATTCTTCCCCATCTTGAAGTTCTCAAGAAGACCACCAAGCATGTAGACCTTGGCCTCCTTGACTTGCTCGGTCCCTTCATAGGTGACACACAACTTGTGCCATATCTCATGCGCTGTGTCCCATGAAGAGATGTGGTTGAACTCCGATGGTGTAAGGGCGGCGTAGATGATGCTCACGGCTTTAGCATTGAGTTGAGCACGCTTCATCTCCGCTTCCGTCCATGTGGTGATGTCGCCTGTTGGATCTTCATACTTGAGATGGACAATCTTCCACATTTCAAAACTCACCCCTTGGAGATAGAATTGCATTCTCCTCTTCCAATATAAGAAGTTTGTGTCGTCGAAGATCGGGGGTCTCATGGAGAAGCTTCCTTCAAGGTTGAGTGACCCAAGAGACGAATCACCCATCTTCTCCTACTTGTAGAAGTAGCTTGGAGAAGACCTGCTCTGATACCACTTGTTGGATCCATGGGCTCTAGGGGGGTTAATAGAGCTACACACACTTCACAAAAATGATTAGACCACCAATTTAATTGTAGTGCAAAAACTGATGCAAGCAGCAATTTGATATCCTATTCTAGCATACAAAGCACGGATAAGAGATAATGAATATCATGCACTTGGACAGGTGGTTTAGAGTGGTTCCACGTCCTAAACTTAGGAGCGATGTCAGTCCACTACCTAGAGTTGGTTAGACTTTAGGATTTGCAACTTGGTCCTCTTATATATCACGATAAGATTACAAGCAACAAAAAACCACACAACCAAGGGCTTAATTACACAAGCTAAGATCTTCAACCTATCCAAGGACTTACCCACAAAGTGAGATTCTTCGGCCTTCTACAAAGGACTTACCCAATCTCACCTTTGTCTTCAGCCTTGCAGGGATTACCTATCTTACTTGAGCTTGCCTTGCACCTCTCCTTCACTTGGAGAGCTTGCCCGCGTTTTCCCTTCACCAAGGGAGCTGGAGCAACGATCAATCTTCACTCTTGAAGATCAGCAACACATCTTCCTCTTCACTCAGAGAAGAACAGCAGCAACTCCTCTTTCACTCGGAGAAGAAGCTTCAATCAATCTTCTATTTGATTTGGAGGTGGGAAGAAAGAAAGGAGAGCTTTAGATAGCACAAAGGATAGCTCTCAAACACAGTAACCTATCTCACTCACGAAATTGTCTTGAAGGTAGAGAGAGAAACGGGCTCAAGGGCTTGGAACACTCTCAACTAAGCTAGAACCAAGTTTGCAATGGAAGATCAGCTTGGAATGAAGTCCAAGGGGTTCTATTTATAGTTGAGGGTGGCCCTTTATGTTTTGGGACACTTGGGTGCATAAGTGGTCGTTTTTCCTTCAAGAAAACGACTATATTTTTGCCCAAAACAATTCACCAACGGTCATATTATTTTTTCTGCAAATTCCGTACAGTGCATTCGGTCGAGTATCAATGGGTGTAACTCGACCGATCAGGTAGCAGGCAATCCAATGTTGAATTGATCGGTCGAGTTTGTCCTGAGGAAACTTGACCGACCATTCCAACTGGAATTGGCCTACTACCCAATCGGTTGAGTTCTGTGAGTGCACAACTCGACCGATTGCAATCTTCAGAAAATCGACTCAGGATGATCGGTCGAGTTTCAGGGTGGGAAACTCGACCGACCAAGTGCCTGAAATGGATTTTCTAATTTGCAATAAAAGTGATTAGCACTTGGTGAATTTTGTCCCAAACATTTTTCTCTTCTAAGTTACAAGCATATTCATCGTTACAAGTGATTACATTTATGTTCTAAGGTGATTTACATGGAAATCCTAAATTGCACACTTGTAGTCAATTTGGCTTGCACTTGGCCCATTCTAGGGCTTTGTATATATAATCCTTTTCATGTACCTAATGCCTGCAAACAATCTTAAAAGCATATGTTAGATACATATGAATGGAATGGTTAAGTCATTATCAAAATATAGGTAATGTACAACCTTTAGGTCAACACTTCCATCATTCCTTCCATCCTATCCATGTAGAAGATATTGGTTTGGCGAGAGAACCCTTCTCTCCCTCACCTTTCGTTCAATTGATCTCTATCAATGAACTTTCGTTCTTCTTCACCAACGCATTAAGTGTACATAGAGTGGCCTCAAAGGCTCCTGGTATATCTGAATTGTGCAGAACACTTCTCACAGTCCTCAACCAGTTATGGAATTTATTCTCAATTGATTTGCCCATTTTAAAAGATGATTCTTTTGCCATTCTACAAGAGAAAATTGCATTTTTTCAAAACTCCTTTTGATTTGAATTGAATAAAATTTGACGATAGTTAATTAGGCCTTTAATTAATTACTGCTCCCACTATTTTGACTCAAATTGACAGTCCTCACCATCAATTCGGAAGATTACAGCGTACAATCTTCTAGTTTGTCAAGATCCTGAAATCCTTTGAGCCATGGACCAGCTAGGGTTGTCACCCACAACTCAGATCTCTCAGGTTGGCAACTCTTGCCAATTGCATCATATGCAACTCTTGAAAGATGTCATATGCAACTCCTTGCTATGATCATCTCCATGCCTCAAGGTGCTAGATCCTATCTAGGTCACCTTGTTAAGTCCGACCCAAAGCCAACATGATGAACATGCACCCTGCTTGGGTAGACCCACACATTCATCCTTCATGCTTCCATGAGATAGATGGTGCACCACACTTGGATGTGCCCACACTTGGTCGATCAAGCTTTTCACATGTGTCGCATTTGGAAGGCATCTAAAACTTAATATTTAATGAGGCCCATATCCAATCACCACAATATATAGTACGTATCATATACATGCTATATCCCATGCAAAACGATAAAAAGCAATGATTATGGCCATCCTATTGTGATTCCTCGAGCCAAGAGGAATCACGGTCATCTAGGTCTACATCACATGCAACCTGTACAAGATGAAATCTGTGCCTGCCTTTCTGGGTTTGATCAGCTCATCTCCATGACTGATCGGCTCGCCATCAAGTTGGTTGTTCAGGTGACACCAGCCGATCGACTGGCGCCTCTAGCCGATCGGTTCACCAGTCGTCGTGCATCTCCTCATGTCGCCACCCGCTCATCTTGCTCCTCGAACCGGTCGTCTGGATCAACAATCGATTAGTTCACGACTTGAATTGATCGTCTTAGGTCGTCCACCATTCTTTGACATAACAAGAAATAAAATCTATCCTATTTACAATTGAATTGTGAAACCCCAAGTTACATTCGAGGGGAGCAAAGGTAGGAAAAGAAATCTCGAATTATTTCGAGTTACATCAGGAATAACAGAAAGGGAATTGGTGTGCAGACCGAGATGTAAGCAACCACATACAACCACACACAGATATAGGGGTTTATAGGCCATAACCATGCTACACATCCACCACAAAACTCGTTTAAGGGAAACGTGTATCGAGTGCATTAATATTACATATCATATATGTATATTTGGGATTTGTGGATTGGACATGCATAAAGCCAATTTTATTCGCATCGTATGCAATAAATAAAGGCGAAAAACCAAAATCGATCATATCGATAATTCTAAAATATAGAATAGTTGACGTGGCTTTGATACCACTGTTGGGTTTTAGAGGAGGCAGAGAAGCAGCGGAAACAAAATTTTTCTCCCCAAAACTCAGAACAAAAGGAATCGTGTCAACGTCTATACAATAGGAAAGATAGTTTGTGGATGCATACCTTGTCCCGAGGCTTGCTCGACGACTATACCTCACGCCTTGCACGGTCTTCACCTCCAGTCTTAGACGGTGTCTGTGCAGCTCCTAGTCGCACCAGGACTGAAGACTCTTGGTCTCACTGGGACTGTCGGGATTGACAGTTGTCCTCCGAGCGACAGAGGTCTCCCGCCTTTGCAGTCGTCCACACGGACTTCCTGTAACTCCGATCTCCTTGTCGCACAAGGAATCGGAAGGAGTCGCACCCTCCTGTTGGCGTACTAGTCACCAACACACTCTCCTGCCACCAGTCGCTTTCTGTAGTTGTCTTTCCCTTGCTGTGCCTCCCTTTTCGGGTAGCACTTGCTCGAGCTCTCTCTTGGTTACCAAAACAGAGAGAACAACAACTTCACAGAGTAACTGGTTGCACTGGGTTGTCCTTTGAGAAGCCCCCAATACCCCTATATATAGGAGGGTTCTCTATCCCGGGCAATGCAGGACTAAAGCAGGAGTAGAAGGGTTCGAGATTTTCCATAAAACAACCAACTCGCAACCTGAACTAATCGTTTCACAACTGAAACGGTCGGTTGGGGATCTGAGCCGGTCGGTTGACACCTCAACCGATCGGTTGGGATCCATGAACCGGTCGGTTCACATCTGAACCGGTCGGTTCGTGGTCCTGATCAGTTCCTGATTGACTTTCCTTCTTTTTGTTTATAATTGGTATCGAATACCAATCCTTGTCCCAATCAAATTGGGCAAGTGAAACAAAAGGAAACTTCTCACCAATCTTACTTTCCCAACTTGCCCGGTTGCAACAGTTGAACCGATCATTTCAACACTTAAAGCAATCGTTCACCCTGTCCATGAGCTGATCGACTCACCACTTGAGTCGATCGATTCACCAAGCTGAGTCAATCAGTTCATCACATGAGCCGATCGGTTGGGAGTATAGATTGTGCAGAATCAGTCAATTGTGGTTTCAATCAATCTGATACTCTAATCAATCAGTCCAACACCTTGAACACTACGATATTGAGCTATCAATTAATTGATTGTTTAATTGAACTACTAAACGCCTTTTGTAATCAATCTAAACATGTTTGTGGACAAACTCCTATTCCAAGTTAAATCCTATGTGTGTGACCCTGTAGGTCCATTTCACGTTGGCAGTGAAAGTCCATAACATTTATGACTTCACAAGCAAAGAGCGGTGCCTAGTCATACATCAGTGCTACCCAAGTGAAATAGAAAGTTGGAGAACAACTTTCAATCCTACAATTTGTGAATGGTGTTACAGTGAATGTATAATTCCTTTATCTCTGATATCCAGAACGAACTCGAGGCATGGAACAGTCATCCTGTCAACATTCATTCATTTCCTTGATCTCAGAGCAGACTGGGTGAGATGTGTGTGACACAAATATCACATATTGATTCACACGTGCATGCACATGCCTTTCTCAATCCTACTCATCAAGTGGCCAAGGATATAAAACTCCCCTAGGAGGGACAAATCCCATATCTATCACTCACCCCTCAAAAGCCCCATGTGTCAAAGCCACCCAATCATCACCTTTATAACAACCCATGTTTCAGGACTGCGTTTGATGATGTCAAAGTGTACCCAACGAAATGTGTTGAGTGTAGTGATTTCAGGTCTAAGAATCGCACTCACCACCATCACTGTGAGAGCTGACTGTGACTACCAAGTCATGGTTCCATGTGTCACTCTCACGGTGGGTCTGTCTGGTACCTTGTTCTCTAACAAGTACCTATGTGCTTGGTTTGATATCACTATATCATGACTAATGAGATTTTGTCATCAACCAACACACAATCTAGTCTTTAGTGTTATTGATGTCTATGGTTATTTCCACAATAACAACCGACTAGGGACCAAACAAGAATGTATACTCTTGACATCCGCATGATCTCATCGTTTAGGTCCTTAACCTAAAAGCATACGTCATTGAGTAAAATCATTCTTTAGACATCTATCATATTACACTATCATCCCAGAATAAGTTTAAACATATAGATTGAAAATTGCCTTTATTATTATTCAAATCATTACAAAGTATCCCATTACAATCATCATATGACTTGCTCTATGGGAATGCATACCAACAATAAGTACATTTTAAAGAACAATGTATCAGATAGAACCACCTTGAGAGTGATACATGGAGACTATGGAACGGTAGTCAAAATCATCTCTCATTGTGAAAGTGGTGATTGTGTTTCTTACACCTGAAGTCACTATACTCATCACATATTGTTTGATGTATTTTGACATCATACAACATTACCTTGAATAAGGGTTACCATGAAGGTTGTGCTCGGGGTGCATTGTGACACATGGAGATTGAGTGTGAGTGATGTAGATGGGATTTGTCCCTTGTACATGATATTGATATCATGGAAACTTGATAAGTGAGACTGAGAAATGTATGGCCATACTCATGTGACTCAATATGTGATATGTGATCTCACATTCATCTCATAAAGTCTGCTTTGGTTTAAGGAACATGGATTAAACATTGAGAGGATGATAATTCCATTCCTCAAGTTCAATTTTGTTATCAAATACAAAGGTACTATATGATTGTTGTAACATGGATCATGGATTGTAGGTTGAATTTGTTCTCCAACTTTCAAATTACTTAGGTAGAAACTATTTGTTTCTAGATACCACTCATTGCTTATGATGTCATAAGTTGGTTATAGAACTATAGGGTCACACACATAAGATGCACTTGGAAAAGGACTTCACTCATGAATATTGTTTAACTTGAGTATTAAAGTATTTAGGAATTCAATTTAAACAACATGGGTTTTACATTGGACGAACTATAATCTTAACTACCTGATTCAGTATGTGAACCGACCAGTTCAAAAGTGAAACAACCAGTTCAAAATGTGAAAATTAATTTAGATTGTGAATCACCCAATTCAACGTTCGATATAATTGGATCAAGTATTGATGCTGACATCATTTTGTGGATTAAGCATCACATTGAAAGCCAATATGTTTGCAAATAGGAAATGCAGTAAACTGACCGATTCATGTATTAAATCGACTATTTCACATATGAATTGACTGGTTCAGAAATGTACTTCCCAATTCAGGATGTGAACTGACCTATTCAAAAGTGAACAGACTGGTTCGTGATTTGCAATAGCCAAAAATTTGTGAAAATATGTTTCTTCCACTCCAGATTGATCTGGGAACCTTTCTCATGACCATCCTATAAATAGAGGGATAGTCAAGACTTTTAGAGATACAACAATAAACTCTGAGAATTGTTATTCTCTCACAGAAATTATTATTATTCTCTGAGAATTGTATGGAAGTGAATGGGGGACTTGAGAAAAATCTACAGGATAAGGTTGAGGACGCACAAGAGTGAGGCTCAATCGATTCATGGTCATCCCATCATGTTTTAGCCAAAATATATGGGCATTGGATCTAGGGTTGATAAATGGGAAATTGGCAACATGTGTCCACATGTGATTCTTCTGGAAAAACATATGTCGATGTCAACACATGAGATAGGTGGGGGTATTCATAAGTTGGAAGTTTCTAGGGGAAATGTGTGGGCGAGTGTGGCTCACTTGAGGTTCAAAAAGAATTTGCAAGCAGGATGGTTATTGCTGAAAGAGTGGCTCTCGAATACTCAAAATGGGTTGTGTAAGAGAAGCCTCATGGGAGAAGGGGGCCTCTTCAATTGTTGAGGGTGTTTCTTTTAGAAAGGAGGAGGTAAGTGCATTTTCAATCTTCTTTTTGTCTTGATTATCTTCTAAGGATATCTGACTTTCTAGAATAGTCTAGGATTCTAAAGGGAAGAGTTGTTGTTGCATCAAGGTGAATTAAGTTAAGTAAATAGGCTTGTGATTATCTAGTTTACTTCACGAAACCTCTGAGCTCTGGGAAATCGAAGGACCAATTCCCCACATGTAGGGTCAGGAGTCTAGGCTTGAAATTGATTAAAGCTCTGGTTGTTGTGAGAAATGGTTTGCCAAAGATGAGAGGGTAGTGATAATCTTCCATGATGTGTAACACTATAAAATCACAAAAGATGTAGAACTTCCCAATCTTTATTAGGACATCTTTAATGATGCCAAATGGCTTAGTTGTGGAGGAGCCAGCAATTCAGATTATCATGTTTCTAGGCTGAGCATCAGTGAGACCAACCTTCCTACATAAACTAAGTGGTATGGTAAAAAATACTAGCCTCAAGGCCAGATAGCCCTATTGTGCAGGTGGAATTACTTATGGAGCATGAAAATCCAAATGACCCTAGGTCTTTGCACTTCTAAGGCATATTGATTAGAATAACATCTGATGACGTCCTTTCCAATTTAATTGTTTCACACTCCTTAGTTAAGTATTTATGATTGAGAAGGATTTTAAAGAATTTATCCCACTGATGCATTTCAGTCAAGGCATCAAGTAATGGAATATTGACATAAATTTTCTAGAGTATCTTTAAATATGTTGAACTTGTATCGATTTTAGTATTTTTCAACCTGGTTTGGCACGACAGACAAGAATTTTACACAGGGACATCTAGAATGAGTGTGTGGGATTTTGGATGAGATGTTGCAAAGTCTTGGGAAATGGACACCTCATCTTATTTTTCCTAGTTTGCTATCCGGAGTGTCAGATTCTCTGGAGGTGAAGAGTGGAGTGTGTCTTTATAGCCTTAAGTTGTTCTACATGGTTGGGATTATCTTTAGGTTTCCCTACAAAAACTACTACAGGAGGGCATAGGAGCGTAACCAACTAGGAAAACTTGGAATCAATGGATTTTTGATGATCCTGTTGGCTAACTATCACAGTTTGGAGGATCTTTTCTAGGGTAGAGAACCTATTACTAGAAGAGGGAGGATAAAAATGTTCTAACTAAGGTCCTTAATGTGCGTTTGGGAACAACTGCTTCTTGATAATTGTCTTAGTTCTTATACTACTGGAACCCGGTGTCGGGACCTCTCTTTCGATTAGAATAAATACCAACCATTAGAGATAATTCCAAAACATAAACCTAGATAATGAAAGAAAACAATTAATTTTCAACAAAGGAGATTAATTAATATACGAATAACATAGATAAATTTTTCCTTTTTCTTTCTTCACAAATTCATAAATCAATGTCACATCAAGCACATCACATTTAGATATCAAAAATTTTATTCAACTCCATTAAAACCAGAATCAAATCTTGTTCTCATATGCGATTCAATTTACAATAGATACATGTAAATTTATGAACAAACTTAGTCTACAACCCATCATGGGACGGAGAGAGTACATGGACATTCTAATCTATCTAGATTATGCTATTTATATCTTATTTGTCAGGACCTCTCTGCTGGATAGCATTATACCTAAAAACATTTCAAACAACCTCATGCGACTCATATAGAGCCCCAGTGAGTGGATACCTCCCACTCAATCTAGGTACATGCATCAACATCAAATTAAGTATAATAAACTTAACAGAAACATGCATATATTAAATAGTCTAGTAAATAGTTCTATTATAAGTCAAATATAGCTTACAATGGTAATCTAATCTAATAGATAAGGTAATCACTTAAACCAATTATAACTTTGAAACACCTTTTAGAGCATGTCTATGAACAAATCAAAAGATACTTCTTAGTTCAGATTAAGAAACTTACTGCATGAGTAATACATCAAGTTCTAAGCATTTTGAATCAATACACAAAATAACATTATCTTTGTGACACTCCACCATCCAGACCTGGAACACATCCTGCAGTCTTGAAGCTGAAGTACACATAATACATATCTACCAAACAATACTATCAAATAGCAATCAATCCAACTCATATTCAGAATAGATATAAATCCCAACATTTAAAACTTGTCAACATGACAGATCATATTATGAAATGGAAAATTTCCATAGCAACACGATTACTTTCCACAACAAAAAGTATAATCAACAATGAAATATCATCAAGTAGTAGTATAAGGAATGTAACAATCATTCAAATCATGTTCTACATGACCTATCATATTCTCTTCATTTGCCCTAAAACTACTTGGCTTGTACCTCACCCAGTAGAAGTCTCCACACCTAATTCTCGTATCAACGACTCACCATCACTTTCTTAGGGTTTAGCCGACCACCCTAAGATATAAACAACAGACCCTAGCCACCTCAGGGTTTCCTAAAGAGGCTCACGTCCTCAGCTTGAGTACACGAGACAGGAACTGGTAAAATAGTATATCACATATCACAACATTTCACATATTTTCCATTTGACATATTTGTTTTCTCCACATATTTCATTTAATTAGAGTCTATTCCATCTAGACGTAGACTTTGACAACAAGTATTTAGGGCCAAAGCCACTCCAGATGACTCACTCCTAAATCCTAGTGGTGTAGCCTTTAAGTTCTCGATCCACACTCTGGAAATCCTTCTCATATTCATCGATTACTACAAGGAGATCCATTTTGTTTCCCCAGTTTGTTCCTCGGGGGAACTCACAATGTTCAGGGCACCTAACTAGATGTTTCATCATTTCACTTGTTATTAATCTCTTTTACTCATCTTGGAAGAATTCAAAACATCAAATATCATATATTTGTATTCTCGCATAGCTAGAATAACATGAAACATATTAAGCTTATAAAAAAATACAATGATTAAAGCAAGAAGCACAACAAATATGTATTTTGAAACATGTATGATCAACACATATGATTCTTTCCATTTTCTACATAATCTCATAATGGTCATCATCAATGGGATTTCAATCCTAATCTCATTGTCTATCATTTACCTCATTAGGGTTTTATCACGACTAGTGGGATTTTGGATCGAGACATAATCTCATTATGCAAAATTTACCCTCATTTGGATTTCTCAAATGTAAGTAGTGCATATTAAATTCAATTCCAACTTATTTCATATCAGTTCATTATATGTCACAATTCTTAACAAATATTTATAGGGGCATTAGAACTAGAAACAGTAAAAGAATATAGATAGCTTGTATCATTCATCATACTTATAATAGATTATCATATAACATATATTTATTCCATCCAAATTCAATAAATGAAAATAAGTTTCATGCATATTGTTACAACCCTAATTTTTGGGTTCATTTGGAGAGAAATGTAATTTCTCATATTAAAGATATTGGAACAAATAATGATATAATTTGTTTTGAATAAATGGATTTCGTTTACAATAGCCTTGTTGATTTACTTGTGGGCTTTATTGGCTATTGGGCCCAATAACAAGAAAATTCAATTAGTAAATGAATAATTGAGTTTTGAGAATAGAAAGATTTAGAAAATTCTAGAAGGCAAAAGAGTGTAATCCAAAGGTGAATTTCATGCCTCTTGGGTTCCTAGGGACCCAAGGAATCCAAATAAGCAAATAAAATACAACAAGAAAGGAAAAGATCAATTAAGTATTTCTGTGTTAAGAAAGAAATTGAAAACAATGCTAAAATGTGGAAAATAAGTAAAAAGATGTATAATTGAGTTACCCTTGATGAGTTTTCATATCAAAAGGATTCCTAATAATAAGTGGAATGCCAATGAGGAAAATAAAAAGAAAGATAAAGAGAAATCCTCAAAAAGAGATATTTTAATAAGAAATAAACAGGATATGAGAAATAATGGATAAAAGATAAATAAATGTCTAAGGAATATTCCCAAGATGGGATTTCGAGCCATTAAGGTTCCTTGAGGTTCAAGGAACTAATAATAATAGTTTAATGGCAAGGGAAAGAGAAAATATGTGAGAAATATATATAATTAAGTGATAACTTGCATATTAAAAAAGACATCTCATACTTTCGAGTTTGAGTCTCAAATTTGGTACATATGTGAATTAAGTCTATATAGACTTTCCCTTAAAATTTAATATTGATTGGATAAACGGTCTGAGAGTTATGATTTTTACAAAATCTCCTAAAGTGGAAAGGATAAAGGATATATATATATATAATTTGTCACTTTCGTTTTTGGCGCATGTCATGACAGTCGTTGGATCTGAGATCCAACAGTAGTTGTATTCTCACCTACCTTGAGTAGGAACAGGAAACAAGAACGTTTCTTGGGGATTTCCAAACCGATTTCCTTTTTGTACAATCAATGAGCAAATCTGGAAGTTGCTTCAATGAAACTGGGAGAGGAAATCGCTGCGTTTCATCCTAGGTTTTAGTACCTTTGGGAGGGGTACTCAGGAAGCCCTTTTTCAGTTTGTTGGTCGGCCGCGTCCATAGCCAGGGGCTATTAAAGGGGATGTTCCCTATCTACGAGGCTATGTGCCTCTACGCGGGATAGCATAAGGCTTAAGGGAGCCATCCTTGCCGCCAATTCCTCCTCTAACACTCTCCTTCTTGGCCAACCTTCTTTGTATCATCGTCGGTGACTCCTCCTAGTCATTCCAGCAACTTCGGACGGCTCGGGCGTAGCTGAAGCCACATTTGAGTTTGTGGAAGTGTGGCGGAGATCGTGGTGGCCTAGTCTAGTGCCGAGAGGGACTAGATCCCGAATTCAACCCTGGCGCTAACCCTGGTTGGGCTTCGCTTGCGATAGACAGAAATCGCAAGGTAGAAGAAGCAATAGGGGTAAAGACCCCTTTGCCCTCATGCTCGCACTGACCTAGTAAGGGTATTCTCGACCTTTTCCTCAAGTTTGATCTCTAAGTAAGGCATGCGATCGTGGGCCCTTGGATCTCGCGTGATCCTAGGGACCATTGATCGAGCGGCCTAGTTTTTTTGGTAGATATCTCCTCTCCGTCAAATATTCCAGAAAAAGGGTTTTACTTGTGCAAATCATAACTTTTTATAGGAATCTCCGATGAATAATGTTAAAACATGAAAGTTTATTAGAAAAATACAAGGAACACAATAAAATTCAACATATTGGTTAAGTTCATGTTGCTTAGTTGATGAAATTAAGTAATTGCAACCTGTTGAATCATTAATTACGAACTTGAACCAGATCTAGATGTTTCTTGCATGATTTAGGGTTTTACACCAATTATGAATGATTAAGAACTTAGAAACCCTAATTTAGGGTAAAAGAGGATAAGTTCATATTTAATTCGAAAAATATGATAATATGTTGTTAAATGATAGTTCTAAGATATTTTGAATATAAAAGTTCCTAATCACAAATAGATACCTTTAATATGATGATTATGATTTTCTAATGGATAAAGTTGGAATTAATGATAAATGGAATTCATAGGTGAATTAGATAATAATGAACTATGAGTTGTTAATCTGGAAGGAAACTAAGATGAGAAAGAGACTCTAGTGTGAATATGTGAGTAATTAGGGTTTTGCACTTAGAACTACTATTCTCGGGTATAAATGAGGAAAGTTGTAAAGATATCAGAAAGAACTCTAATAAAACCCCAATTCAGATTAAAATCCTAGAAAGTGAATCCAAGTCAAGTATATAGATATATTCTTGGTAAAGTGTAGTAAATAGGTTACATATGCTTTTTAGGAATTCTGTGATTGTTGAATTGCTTCTCGGATTACTTGCTTGCTTGGAATTGTTATTAGCTTGTTGAATCTACAAATCAGGTATGTGGTTAATTGTGAATAACCGCTTTAGTTTCCCAAAGGATTCCAGAATGGTTAATCATATTGAATGCAACTAAACAGTTTGGATATTCATATTGCAATTATAAAGTCACTATGATGATCACAATTAATATAAATGTGTATTCCCACACCTACATGCCACCCTGATGGATGATTCAAAGAGGTCAGGCCCGGATGGGTAGACCAATGGGCACCATGAGTGGTGACCCACAGACACCAAGCTTGGGATTGAGAAGGTGGTCTATGTAGCATGACTAATGGGCACCATAAGTGGTGACCCACAGGCACCAAGCTCGGGAATGAGAAGGTGGCCTTAAGTCAATGGCAAAAGAGAACCCCTAAAGGGGGTAATTCCGGGGTTAGGGCAAAAGCGGTGGGGAATGTCACATGGAAAATGTAAATTGGCTTGCTAAATATCTTGGTTGTGATATTTAAATTGTTATCCATATTTTTGAGATTTTGGTTGCCTCCACATACCGGCATATTTCGATATGCTGACCGACGTTTTGTTTGTCGGCGTTTTAGGTGTAACCCTAAAAATCACAAACAGTAAAGTGACACTTCGTGAAACTGAGAAATAAGGTGCAAGGAAGATTAGATAGAGTAATTCAAGATGTGGATAGATAGTTTTCCAAAGTTTTATAAAGGTAAGTAAAGTTTTAATTTTCTACCCAATTTCAGTTTAGTTAGTATAATTTCATAATTATTATTGATTATTTGTCGAACCTTTGATCATGTTAAATAAATAACAGCTCGGACCTTCGAGTCTCCCTTAATTGGGGGTTACCGGGAGGTGGGGTCATTACAATTGGTATCAGAGCATAGGTTCCTCATTTAATCTTAATAATTATTAAATTTTACAAACTTCGTAGAACCCGAGGGAGTTATTAGAGGATTGTCTAAAAGACTGAAGTGTCTAGAAAAGGATCACGTTCGGGGGTTGGCAATATTTTTCCTCCGCACCGCTAGTCGGAATACGAGGACTCCCGGATTGTGTGATTGCCTGGCCAATGTCTTAGGATATGACTTGAAATAAGATACCTTTAGGACTCTCTCATCTTGTTCATCCCTTCTCAACTCAAATTCTCTAAGGACCTTAAGGATTATGGTTTCCTCTCTTCTCCTCACCCTCTTGAGGTATGGGTAAGGTTAATAAGGTCTAAGGAATCCTCCACCAAATTAATGAAAAGCATGTAAATAAGATGACATGGACATAAGCTTAATAGATTAAGCGTAAACTAAAGAGTAGATACATGCTTAGGTCGTATGCCATAAGTTGTCATGCCCTCAGGAGAGACCTGAGGCTGGACCTTCTTGTTAGGAGGGTAAGGAAAGGGAGTTATACTTGGAGATAGAGATCTCCATTACAAGTAGAAACCTGACACATCCTTTGAGGATGATGTTAACCCTAACCCTAAGTGAAGGTTGGAGAGAGATATGACATGATGAGTAGATGTCATGGTTGACTGGATGTTTGGATAGACATGCCTTAGATGCCATATGAGCCATTAGAAGTTGATGACTGAGTACCTTTGGCGATCCAACCCTGGGAAGGGTCGGGCATGTTTGAGTGAAGGATAGCTCCTTCATTGATGAGGTTAGCGAAGAACCTATGGAAACCCCATGAGCTTATATGAGCATAACATAGTAGGCACCCAGAATGCGTCTGTAGTATGAGAAGTAGGTTGAAACCCTAGTCAAGGGAGTATGTTGGATAGCTGATGAGATAAGCATAAAGGGCCTTGGATGATCTTGAGCAAACATAAGTTCGGACATAGACTTCACCCATGTAGATGTATTCTTGTGAGCTTAATCCTTCATGGAGAGGGGACCTCTAGTAATAAGGTTGGATGTGGAGTTAGCTCTAGAAAGAGAAAGTAGGACCCAAGCAAGGAGGTTGGAAGCTTAGACTCCAAGATACGCAGAACAGTGGGGAGCTGAGGAGGATGTGACCTAGGTGGATGGTTGCGGTTGCCTCATGCATGATCCTTGAATGATGGTTATATCTTGGTTTCCATTAGAGGAACCGAACCCTAGAGTGAGGATGAGGCTTTTGGTACCTATGTGCTTATGGTATAGATGTTTACCTTCTGAGATAGAAAGAAGAGTTCTGTAGACCTGAAGAGGTTTAGTATCGGGTTGTGAGGCCTTATACCTTGTTGGTTGTCCTTGAGGAGGATTCCACTCTAAAGTGTGGTTTGAGTAGAAGGATCATGGGAAGTGCATGGCATACCTTGTACATGTTTGGTTTGTGGTTAAGAGGTTGAGCATGCAGTTGGACACCTAAAAAGTGAACCTAGGCCTAAGAGGGGAAGAGGTTTACCTAATTCTCATGATGAGAATTGAGTTCTATAGTTTCGAGCATGGTATCCTTCATGTATAGAGGAAAAAGGAAACCCCTTAAGTTAAAGTATGTTTGAGGAACCCCTCCTAGCTAAGTTGACGACATGGGAAGGTATGATCTCGATCCAATGTTGAGGATGAGGACAAGTGTGACCTAGCATGGTTTGATAGGTGTCTGTTTGTGCCTTAGTAGCATGCTCATGTGGATGCAGACCCTAAACATAGGGACGCTTGTGACCTTTGTTATCAAGTTGTAGCTTCCTCCCATCCTGGGAGAGGGACCCTTTGGTTGGGTGTTTACCAATTTTGTGGGTTTTGAGGAAACCTAAAGAGGTATCATAGGATCTTGTGAAGCTAAGTGAAGAGTACATGGTATGAGAATGAACCTGTAGACCCATAGATAACCATCTCTATGTGCATGTGGATGTGTTACCATGGAGGTAACTGGTATGGGGCCTGACCAAGGTAGGAAGGTTGCTATGACCCTTATGAAAGGATGAAAGTCAGCCCATGAATGTAGAGAGAGAGATGATGAAGGCTTGTGTAAGGTTCTAAGTTGGACATGTACTATGTTAGAATCCTAAGTCTATCCTATGGTCAGGTAGGGATAAGACCGATGGGAGTAGGAGTTTCCTAATTCCCTAGTTGCACATGACCATAGGGTCGGGAGGTAACAACTATCATTGTCTTAGGGCCATGGGTTAGGAGATTGATCACCTTCATGAACTCATGGGACCCAAAGGGCAGATGAGTAGGGCACTCTCTGGATGCATAAGGGAAGAGGGATGGCCCTTAAAATGTCGGCACCCTATAGACCTAGAGGAGATGACCAAGGATTGTGTGGTGACCCCAAGTAGGTTCGAGACCAATTTTCCATGGAAGTAACATTGATATCAAGATAGTTGTGATGTTGAGACATAAGTTGCACATTTCAACTTAAATTTGGAGCTGTACTGGCAAGGTGGGATGGACCATCTCTACTCTTGGAACAGGAAGAACTTTGTGTTTGGATGGCCACAAAATGCTTATTTCCCCTTGTTATGGGAGTGAGAGATAGGACAGTACGCATGCCATACACCAAGGATAAAGATGATGTGAGTTGGAACATTGATATGAGGTATGAGGACAGAGATGATGACATACCCTTGGGAAATAAACAATATGTAGATGGTTTACAAACATCAAGAGAACTAAGGTAGTCATCTTGTGTGGATGTTTTATCACTAGCTATGTGGAATTTGCAAGTTATGCAAGGTTGATAACCACAAGGATGAGCTCAGACTTAGAATCCGAGATGAGATGATAGGTGGAATACATGGAGGTGTATGTCTTCAACGTTACCTAATACCTAAGGATGTGAAGAGGTAATGGATGCTCTGGTTAAGATGTAGCTTCCTAGTATAGCTAGAGGCTAGATGAGGCTGTTAGGTTAGCCTTTAGTTTGATAAAGAAGATATGTTTGGCTAACACTCAGATGTAATGATATCGGTTGATCAAGTTAGTAGTTGTTTGGTTAGATAGCCTAGGCCTTGATGCAATAAAAGGATGTTTGATACACTTCTTTGGAAAAGAAGGTGCAGGAACCCCGACTAGAGTGGGTTAGGGTTTTTGAGGCATCGATCTTAAGGAATCATGAGAATATAGGAGATCATGATTTAAGATCACCATACACCATACTATGAAGAGTGAAAATAGTACTTTGGATACCTAAGATGAAGTTGCATGTGGTATGTTGCCATGCATGACAAGAGGTGAAGGATGAACACCGGTAACCCAGTGCATTAATGTGAAGGATAAAGAGAGTTCCCAAGAGGGAATGGGAGTTCATCACTATGGATGTATGGTAAGTCTCCCCTTGACCAAGGAAGGTCAAGATGCAATGAGGGTTATGGTAGATCGCCTTACCTAGATGACATGAGAAAGAAAGAGTACTATCAAGGGATAGATCGATTTGGACTACTTATAAGAGAGAGAGAGTTGGTTCAACTACACCATAATGTGAGTTTAAAAGTTCTTGAGTATAACCTAAGAGTTCACTTCCATGAGGTGGAAGTAGATACATGAAGGACTCGATGATAGTATAGTTTATCACCCATAACTAATGGTTAGTATGATCCAGATGAGAGGGTCTGATGAGAGCACGAGTGCTCATACAGGGTGATACAAAGAAACAGTTCTTAAGATGTGATGTTAACCACCATAGCCTTTATCGGGATGCAAGAAATTCGAGGAGGTTGTGTCAGTCACCACTTCATTAAGATGATGTTGGTGAAGGAGGCCTCGTGAAAGTCAGAAAAGAACCACCGTGTATGCAGATGAAGTCGCTTTGATCGTGAAATGGTTGAGAGAGAGCCCAGTGGTGACATGAGTCATGAGCTCATGCAAAGCAGACTGACATGCAGTTCACTGTGGCAGGATACGTGATGTGAAAATATGACCCCTCTAAGCTATAGCTAAGAAAGCATAGTCCCTGATATATGGCTCCATTTGAGATGGATTGGTGGAGATGGTTGTGTTTAGCCTTTCCCCTCAGGATAACATGATGTGTAATGTGTTCCATGAGTCTGATCTAGAGCACTATGTGAGGTACCCAAGACATGTGTTGAGCCTTGAACCGATTTAGCTTTTGAGAGGTTGAAATGTCCTGAGTCACCTATGAGGGTACGATATACCTAGGTAAGAAAGAACTCAGATGGAAGAATATGAGATGATGAAGGTTCTTGAGAAGCACCATGGAAAGGGTGAAGCCACATGGGAGCCCTGATGGACATATGAAAGACTTATCCTGAACTATTTGTTTGCTTGATGGAATTTTGAGGACAAAATTCTTATAAGAGGGGAAGGATGTTACAACCCCAATTTTTGGGTTCATTTGGAGAGAAATGTAATTTATAATATTAAAGATATTGGACCAAATAATGATATTATTTGTTTTGAATAAATGAATTTCGTTTACAATAGCCTTGTTGATTAACTTGTGGGCTTTATTGGCTATTGGGCCCAATAACAAAGAAATTCAATTCGTAAATGAATAATTGAGTTTTGAGAATAGAAAGATGTAGAAACTTATAGAATGAAAAAGAGTGCAATACAAAGGTGGATTTCATGCCTCTTGGGTTCCTTGGGTCCCAAGGAATCCAAATAAGCAAAGAAAATACAATAAGAAAGGAAAAGATCAATTAAGTATTTTTGTGTTAAGAAAGAAATTGAAAACAATGGTAAAATGTGGAAAATAAGTAAAAAGATGTATAATTGAGTTACCCTGGATGAGTTTTTGTATCAAAAGAATTCGTAATAATAAGTGGAATGTCAATGAGGAAAATAAAAAGAAAGATAAAGGAGAAATCCTCAAAAAGAGATATTTTAATAAGAAATAAAGAAGATATGAGAAATAATGGATAAAAGATAAATAAAAGGCTAAGGAATATTCCCAAGATGGGATTTCGAGCCATTAAGATTCCTTGAGGTTCAAGGAACTCAGAATAATAGTTTAATGGCAAGGGAAAGAGAAAATATGTGAGAAATATATATAATTAAGTGATAACTTGCATATAAAGAAAGTCATCTCATACTTTCGATTTTGAGTCTAAAATTTGGTACATACATGCATTAAGTCATTATAGATTTTCCCTTAAAATTTGGTATTGATTGGATAATCGGTCTGAGACATGATTTTTAAAAAATCTCCTAAAGTGGAAAGGATAAAAGATATATATATATATATATATATATATATATATATATATATATATATATATATATATATAATTTGTTACTTTCATTTTTGGCACATGTCATGATAGCCGTTGGATCTGAGATCCAACAGTAGCTGTATTCTCACCTACCTTGAGTAGGAATAGGAAAGAAGAACATTTCTTGGGGATTTCCAAACTAATTTCCTTTTTGTACAATCGATGAGCAAATCTGGAAGTTGCTTCAATGAAACCGGGAGAGGAAATCACTTTGTTTTATCCTAGGTTTTAGTACCTTTGGGAGGGGTACTCAGGAAGCCCTTTTTCAGTTTGTTGGTCGGCAGCCTCCATAGCCAGGGGCTATAAAAGGGTATGTTCCCCTTCTGCGAGGCTATGTGCCTCTACGCAGGATAGCATAAGGCTTAAAGGGAGCCGTCCTTGCCGCCAATTCCTCCTCTAACACTCTCCTTCTTGGCCAACCTTCTTTGGACCATCGCAGGCGACTCCTCCTAGTCGTTCCAGCAACTTTGTCTGGCTCGGGCATAGCTAAAGCCACGGTTGAGTTCGTGGAGGTGCGACAGAGATCGTGGTGGCCTAGTCTAGTGCCGAGAGGGACTAGATCCTGAAGTCAACCCTGGCACTGACCCTGGTTGGGCTTCACTTGCGAGAGACAGAAATCGCAAGGTAGAAGAAGCAATAGGGGTAAAGACCCCTTTGCCCTCATGCTCGCACTGACCTGGTAAGGGTATTCTCGACCTTTTCCTCAAGTTTGATCTCTAAGTAAGGCGCATGATCACGGGCCTTTAGATATCGCATGGTCCTAGGGACCACCGATCGAACGGCCTCATTTTTTTGGTAGATATCTCCTCTCCGTCAAATATTTCAGAAAAAGGGTTTTACTTGCTAAAATCATAACTTTTTATAGGAAGATCCGATGAATAATGTTAAAACATGAAAGTTTCTTAGAAAAATATGAGGAACACAATAAAATTGGTTTGAGAACCTGAATATGTTCCTATTTGCAAAAGTGGGTTAAGCTAATGAAAAGTGCTTATGTATTACATTAAGAAACCCTAATTGAACATATTGGTTAAGTTCATGTTGCTTAGTTGATGAAATTGAGTAATTGCAACCTTTTGAATAATTAATGACGAACTTGAACCAGATCTAGATATTTCTTGCATGAGTTAGGGTTTTACACCAATTATGAATGACTAATCACTTAGAAACCCTAATTTAGGGTAAAAGAGGATAAGTTCATATTTAATTCAAAAACTCTGATAATATGTTGTTAAAGGATAGTTCTCAGATATTTTGAATATAAAAGTTCCTAATCATGAATAGATACCCTTAATATGATAATTAGGATTTTATAATGGATAAATTTGGAATTAATGATAAATGGAATTCATAGGTGAATTAGATAATAATGAACTATGAGTTGTTAATCCGGAAGGAACCTAAGATGATAAAAAGACTCTAGTGTGAATATGTGAGTAATTAGGGTTTTGCACTTAGAACTGTTGTTCTAGGGTATAAATGAGGAAAGTTGTAAATAGATCAAAAAGAACCCTAATAAAACCCCAATTCGGATTAGAAACCCTAGAAAGTGAATCCAAGTCAAGTATATAGATATATTCTTGGTAAAGTGTAGTAAATATGTTACATATGCTTTTCAGGAATTCTGTGATTGTTGAACTACTTCTCAGATTACTTACTTGCTTGGAATTGTTATTAGCTTGTTGAATCTACAAATCAGGTATGTGGTTATTTATGAATAACCACTTTAGTTTCCCGAAGGTTTCCCGGATGGTTAATTGTATTGAATGCAAATAAATAGTTTGGATGATCATATTACAATTATAAAGTCACTATGATTATCACAATTAATATAAATGTGTATTCCCGCACCTACATGCCACCCTAATGAATGATGCAATGAGGTCAGGCCCGAATGGGTAGACCAATGGGCACCATGAGTGGTGACCCACAAACACCAAGCTCAGTATTGAGAAGGTGGTGTATGTTGCATGACTAATGGGCACCATAAGTGGTGACCCACAAGCACCAAGCTCGGGAATGAGAAGGTGGCCTTAAGTCAATGGAAAATAGAGAACCCCTAAAGGGGGTAATTCTGGGGTTAGGGAAAAAGCGGTGGGGAATGTCACATGGAAAATGTAAATTGACTTGCTAAATATCTTGGTTGTGATATTTAAATTGTTATCCATATTGTGAGATTTTAGTTGCCTCCACATACTGGCATATTTCGATATGCTGACCGACGTTTTGTTTGTCAGCGTTTCAGGTGTAACCCTGAAAAGCACAAATACTAAAGTGACACTTCGTGAAATTGAGAAATAAGGTGCAAGGAGGATTAGATAGAGTAATTCAAGATGTGGATAGATAGTTTTCCAAAGTTTTCTAAAGGTAAGTAAAGTTTTAATTTTTTACCAGATTTCAATTTAGTTAGTTGAATTTCATAATTATTATTGATTATTTGTCGAACCTTTGATCCTGTTAAATAAATAACAGCTCTGACCTTCGGGTCTCCCTTAATTGGGGGTTACCGGGAGGCGGGTTCGTTACACATATACATGCATAACACACTTAGTTCTCTTCTTCTTTTCTTTTACATTATTTAGTTAGGTTATGAATCAACACATGTTGAATATAATTCAAGTCCATCAAATAATCCATCCTCATAATATAAGTATTCTATTAGACGATCACAATCTAAGAACACTTTCTTGTAAATCAATTTAAATGCTAGAACCTTATCTTTTAATTGAATTCAACTATAGTATGTGCATCCTTAATCCCTTGTTTGAAATTGTCATTCACTAGCATCATCAAACTCATCATTTTAGGGTAAGAGTTAGTTTCTTAGAATCATCTACTAATTCC
This sequence comes from Alisma plantago-aquatica, assembly GCA_963693085.1. Classification (NCBI taxonomy): domain Eukaryota; kingdom Viridiplantae; phylum Streptophyta; class Magnoliopsida; order Alismatales; family Alismataceae; genus Alisma; species Alisma plantago-aquatica. The sequence goes on along the minus strand of OY856410.1, from coordinate 810,802,929 downwards.
CATCTTTTTCGTTCATTTTATATTCTGTAGTCTGAACTTCTTTCATTTCATGTTCATTACATTATTCCGATCAATCTTTCTTGATTAACTTTACATACAATGCTTTTCTTCTCATTAACATTTATCAAAATCTACTTCTTAGTATATTTAATTTAATTTGGGTTAAGCCACATGTAATTAAAATAAAAGACTAAAGACTTCATTATAATAAATTCATTGGTTTCATGTTTAACTTGCAATCACCATTTAATACATTTTATTCATATTCTCTCTTATATTTAGATAAGTGTGCCATGTCATTGACTTCTAATGTCATTTCCATAATCAACAATGATCATTCTTTATTATACTAATCACTTATCTTAAAAGCATGGTTTAGATTACATCTTCTTACATCATAATCTCTAATCATTCTTCCCAATTCATTGTTATGTATATTGTATAAAAAGACCCAGATTCATGTGAGGGTTTACTCATAGCTTCATAAGTCATACTAAAATAGATTCATTATTATTAAATTATAGTAGTAAGACTCATCATCTTCAATTGAAGTTTTAATACTTAAACTTCAACATTTCATCACATTTGCAACACCATATACAAGTTCTAGCTTTATCACACATACTTATCTTAATAATAAACATCTATGGTTTTTAAGAAGTCATCCTTAGTTCAACATATCATATGAATCATACCACTAAGTAATTTCATCAATATGCATAGGGGTTCATTAGGGCTATTCACACACTTGGAAACCCTAGTTTCAATATTCACATATCCCATTCATCAATCATAAGTATACATTGATTAATTGACTCATTTTGATTCACTTCCTCAACACAAACCCTAATTAGGAAATGTGGTCACATTATATTGACCCTTATGTGTATATCAGATTCAATTCCACTAATATTCAACAATACACTTGTATAATACATTCTAGTATGATTCAAATATGATTCTATACATGTCGATTCAATTCCAAACATATCAACAATTGGGCTGATTTTTAGGCAAAATTCACATAAATATCATAGTCATCTATATATAGGATTCTCCATGGATCCTAAATAAATATATCAGGAACTAATTAAGTTCCTATCAATGAGAAATAATCAAAATTAATAGAAGTTGATCCCCTAATATCTTTCTCAAATTGATATCCAATTACATACATATACATGCAAGGTTTATGATTATTTTAGTCAGCTAGAATTAGGCTTTCAAAATGAATATAGATCTTAAGAGGAAGAAAAACACTCGCCTAAGGTTACAAGCACCTTAAAAATGTAGGTCAAACTCTGAATTTTTAGAAAGCCAATCAAACTCTAGCAACATAATCCATTTCTTCTTCCTCTCAACTCAGAAACCCTAGAAATGGAGATTAGAATAGAAAGAGTGATAAAAGTGGATGTTTTGATGTGATTTTGAATCAAATTAGAGGAGGGATGGAACCTTGCCATGTGAGAGAAGATCACCATGAAATGTTATGCAAAGAGGCTAAACTTACTTGATTTCTTCATTTTTCGCATAGAGAAACCCTAGGTCAACATCTCCACCAATTTCTCTTCTTAAAACCCTAGCTCTCCTCTCTCTCTCTCTCTAGAATTTCATTTCTTTGATAGGAATGATGAGTTTTAAGAGATCATTATGTGTTAGTTCAGTCATATAGAGGAATTGAGGTGCTTAGCACAATTGCAAACAAGTCCTTCATTGTATTTTTATTTTGCTCAGACAAGATGGTCAGTTGAGTTCTAAATTCGACTGACATCACACTCTTCAAAATTCAAACATCATATAAAAATATGATTAACACAATGTCTGAAATTGAGTTTATAAGATACAGTTAAAATTTTAGATCATTTGGAGTTACCAATAAATAAATAAAAATGAAATACTAGACTGCTATATTGCAGTGTGCAGCATGGTCGGTCTAGTTTGTCCTGGGAAAAACTTGATCGACATCCCTTTCTTTAGAGATCAACATTATCCAAAAATTCCAAAAATTTAATAGTATAATTATAATAGAGTTTCTCAACTATAATTTAAATTTGAGGTTAATTGGATATACCAATAAAACTTTAAAATTAAAATACCAGACTGCTATTTTTTAATTTGAATACATGATCAGTTGAATTTCTTTTTGGGGAAACTCGACCAGAAAATAGGTAAGAGAATTATTCAAAAATTCTGAAATTTTTCATGAGTGCTCACATTTGAGATATCCAATTGATATCCAAATTTTAACTAAGTTAGAGTTATTCATAAAATACTAAAAAATATTTAGTGAGACACTATATTTATCAAATTTTGTAATCATATGTCATGAAAATCGTAATTTTTTGGCTGATTAGGGTTTTCAATTATTAAACCCTAATTATGTGAATAAAAGTATGATTAAACCTTCTCATTATATTTAAAATACTAAAACTTAACTACCACCATTAATCAAGCTTTAAACAATGATCTATCGAGTTAAACATACAATCATCCAAGTAAACCCTAATTAAATGACTAATTTGAAAACAAGTAATTACACCTATAGCACCCCAAATTTGGTTATTAAATTGAGGGGATATCTGTTGTGCTACATTTTCTTAATCAGTCGGGTTGCCATACTGGACACCAAGGTGACTCCTGGTTTGAGTTGGATGGTAGTAGGATTAAACAAGTATGCTTGGGATGGAGTTGACATTCTCCATCTACTAAATGATGCATAGATATCGGCATTGTTGTGTTAAGTGATGATGTCCTTGGAAGATCCCAAAAGCATGATCTGTATATTTTACTTACTAATGTAGATATTGTGCATGTTGTGGCTGTTCTCTTCTTTCATAAGCATTAAAAGAGGATTCAAGACGGTCTTGCTTCAAGGATATCATCAGAAGGCTCTCAATAATATATTTAACCTCAAAGCTATCTTCATCTTTGGCAAATTTGAGAATCCACTACCCCCAACTTGATAGGTCTTGAGTCTAGATGCTTCTTTGTACAACTTATCAAGCACTATCATAGTTTTAGAACATAAAGTTACATCCAGACAAGGTAGAAAGGAAGGTCTTGGTGTCGTTGTCGACACCTCGATAGAATGTCTCAATCAATTGTTTACTAGAGACGTCATGATGTGGACAATGATAAAGGAGTTCTTTAATCCTCTTCCAAGATTCACCCAAGGTTCCCCCTAGAACCATGGCAAATTGAGTGATTTTCCTCCAGATTTGATAAGAGATGGGGGAAAATTTTCTCATGGAATTTTGGTTGGAGAGTCTGCCAAGTTCCTTCCAATGTGTTATACCAGCTACTAGCTAAATTTGCAAGGGAGTACTTAAAATTCTTGATTTAGTGCAATCTAATATATGTGAGTTTAATGGGAATGCCACTAGGGATCATAAATGCTATTTTGTAACTCTTATTGACGATGTAAATATATATTGTTACTTTTATCTACTCAAAAGTAAAGATGACGGATTAGAAAAATTATTTTTTTTAAAGAAGGAAGCTGAATCTTAAACTAGTAAAGTACTTAAATGATTTAATGTGTGATAGGGAAAGGGAGTACACCTCAAAATTATTTTTACAATTTTGTCAATTTCATGGTATAGTTCATGAGGTTTCTACTCCTTATTCACGAAGATCCAATGAGATTCACTAGTACATAACCGACCTTTAATGTCAGTTATTTAAGGCCTTTAGTGTCAGTTTCTAAGCGACACCTATGTGGGCGACGCTAAAATCCCAGCCGTTACGCGTCGGTTCAAAAACCGACACCAAAACCCTTTGCTCGCCACCGAAAATGCGCTAGCAGGGCACTATAGGCGTCGGTTATTAGATAAGAAACTGACACCATATACCTTCGTGCCACTGAAGGGTACCATCTTGGGCACTATCAACGTCGGTTATTAGATAAGAAACTGACGTCATATAACTCCCAACACGGCCGTGTTGGCCAGCACGGCCATGGTGTCTGGTCCGCTGCCACGGCCATGCTGTCCAGCACAGCCGTGTTGTTAAGGAAATAGACGTCGGTTACTGTTAGAAACTGACACTGTAACGATGTAGCGTCGGTTTTATATAAATAACCGACGCCTATTTTTTGTTTTTTTTTCCTGTCAGTCTGCAGACCTGTTGTATGGTTGGTCACAGGATGAGAAACCTGCAGTTCAGTTATGAACTGTAGGTTTTACGACATCCATTGATATCAGCTAACAACAGGCCACAAACCTGCAAAATTAACAACAAAAATATTCACACATTCAGCAATGCAACCTGCAGTTCCATTTGATTTTCACACATTTAGAAACATTCATGTAGCTAGCAATCTATAGTTCCATTCATTTTCACATTCACACATGTAGAAACATTCATATAGCAACCAACAGTTTCATTCATTTTCACTTAGACACATGTAGAAACATCCAGACATGTAGAAACATTCACTCATATATTATAATTCAGAAATTCATTTACAAAATATCATTCTTTAGTCATTATTCGCTATCAACATCCCAATTATATCTTAAAATCCCCACTATTTGTATGGCTATTGCCCATTCTTCTCTTACTTCATTTAGTTCTCCCGTCATATAGGGAGCATGTACATCTGGTAAGGCCGTTCCTGTAGTGTGATCAGTTTTAAACACCTGTAAAGAGAATGATGTATATATATAATTAATGAGCTATAAATAAGATTGATATATTTCATATTATCTAATGAGACTATATAATACCTCAGCAATACAATCAATGTCCATTGCGGCATATTTGATAATCATGTGCATAAATCACATCACATAGTATCCACATGCCCATCCGTTGTCTTGTGTAGCACACTATAAATTCAAACATACAAAATATTAAAAAATACAACTAATTAAGCATTGTTCACATAAATAATATATACATATATTGCAGTTGGGAACTTACTTTCACGTTCTTCCAAATTATTGGCTGGTTCTTTTTCGTGGGGACCTTTCCTCCTGCCTTTTTGAACTCATCAAAGCCCCTACATGTTAATGTAACACAGTACATTGCATAATTAAATAGTAATGTAATAACATATGTTAACGGATATGAAAATTAAATATTTCTCACCGGAATAATGCCATTTTCATTATGTGTACATATTTTGTATTCAATTTACTCCCCTTAGGATCTAGATAATATACAGTGAACATCTCGGGGAAAATAACTAGTAACTCCCGATGCATACCACTAGAGGTAAAAAAGTTAAAAATTAATAACCCAAAATCCACAATAAAAATGTAATTTTCTTAAGTCCAAATTATAATAAGCAAAGTAAACTTACTCTACATTGAATGGAGCCATTATCACCATCTTCTTATTTTGAGCAAAAATTGTAAAAGCCTCACAGCAGTATTGTTGAACTGATGGAGGGTCTTTAGCTACTAGACTAATCAAAGATGGAATCAAAAATCCTACATGTTCGAATGCAAAATCTTCACATATCTTGTCTAAGTAGATGCAAAATATGTATTAATTACGCATGCATTAATAAATAAGAAACCAGATCACCAGATCCTACACAAGGTATATGGATGTATAAAGAAGATCTCACCTTATCCATAGCTCTATCACAGATGTATTTAGCCAATCATATCGAAATAACTCCAAAATATCTTGTACAAATAGTTTTCTTTCGTATGATTGACCTGCAACATATGAATCTATAGAAATAGTTATAGGGAAATTTATATCATGTTCGCCTAACCATATTGCCATACCCCTACATTTAGGACTAACGGGATAGGTAGTTCCTATGGAACCCAATTGGGTAATGTAGGAGGTAGAATTGGAGGCCTAAATGATGTGGGTGTCTTCTTTTTAACCTGTATATATATATATAATAATAATAATAATAATAATAATAATAATAATAATAATAATAATAATAATAATAATTTCATATCAACTGACATCATATACACACACTAACAATTTAACGTAATGTAAATTTACCATACAGTTTTAGTAAAGAGGACATCCGCTTTTAGCCACAATATCACTCTGCCTTCTGCCTCACCAAGCAATTCACAATCTGGGTGGGCATATGGCAATGGGAGATCCATCCACTTAGGGAATATATGTACCGAGCTCACACGAATCTAACCAGCTGGTAATGGAGACCCATGAAACATTTCCCCTGGTAGGGATGGGTAAGTCGATGCCTCTGCAACGACATATTCATTAACTTTTAGACGGCATGGCTTCAACCCCTACAAATTTTTGTGTAAAGAATGTTATATACATATATACATATCATCTTTTTTTGAAACGACTACAATTTCATATATACATATCATCTTGAATTAAAAAACTAGTTACTATGTCATAAAAATACTTACAGCGGATTTGCTAGGTGGTGGGTCTACAGGATTACTCCCAACCTCTGCAGTAGGAGTAGAGCCTGTAGTAGGAGACACCATAGGTATTGTCTGGTAAGTGGCAGTCTGAGATGCCTGCCACTTTTTCATTGCTTCTTCGAGTTTCCTATCAAATAGCTTATCTACCTATACATGGATAAAAGAAACGTAAAATTCTAATTATTGAATTCTCTTTTACAGTAACATCTACAAGGAAAAAATATATTACCTCTTCTTGTGAAAGTCCCACTTTTGGGACATGTTTGCGTTGGGATGGCCCAAAAAAAGCTTTGATGCCCACACCAGCGCCTGCAGCCCTAACGCATCCAGGATGCTCTGGGTTACCCAGAGCAACTATCAATTCATCCCTTGTGCCCTCAGGGATGAACTTGCCTTGTTTCCTTAGCTCGTGCAGCTCCCGCTAATCACCAAAAGAAAAATTTGTAATTAAGTAAACACCACAAATAATCAATATTCGAACGACTGCTGTAAGAGTTGTATTTTACCATTTTTACAGCCGCCTCAGTAGTTGCGGGCTTCCTTATTTCTCCCTTCTTATTTTGCCTCCCAGCTATCCAGACATCATGGCGAGGCAGAGGTGTGCTACCTATAGTGGAGGACCCCTGAGTAGCAGCAGACTGAGCAGTAGCCTCAGACTGTAGTCTTTGGCGAATGCCTGCATACCCCTTTGGACCCATTATGTGGTCATGCACATTCAGTGCACGCCTTGATCTTTGTGCCTCACTGAGGGCCTAGTTAGTATGCACATTAATGATTTGGTTAGTAACAGTAAATGTTAATCTTGAATAGGTGAATACAACATATATTAATGAGATTGGGACTGACGCCTAATACCTTGAATTCATCAGTTTGTCTTGAAGCAACAAACGCGTCCCATTCTTCTTTGTCCAGGAAGTTCCATTGTTCAGTGGCTATCTTCTTGCTCTTGTCAGCTTCTTTCATATATTCTCGGGTGAGATTTGTCCTATAGTTCCTTAGGACTCTCCCACAGTGTTGCATCATGCATTTACGATGCAACTTTTCATCCAATTCAAATATACTCTGTAAATTAGAATTGCTATTAACTAGTATCCAAAAAGTTAGTAATCTACAAAATAGAATTGTAAATTAATAATAACTCACGCATAAATCCTTCCATATTACGTCTTTCTTCTCCTTAGAAACTTTATGCCAAGAATCTTTCTTACAACCGTAATGGCTATGAGTAACATACAGTCTTACCGCCATGTTCTAGTCTTGTTGAATTAGTGTTCTCTTCACATATAGGACACACTTTATCTCCTTTGACACTATATCCAGACAAATTCCCATATGCTGGAAAATCATTAATAGTGCAAAACAACATAGCATGCAAACGAAATGTCTCTCTTCGTGAAGCATCATAGGTCATCACACCTTCACCCCAGAGTTTCTTTAAGTCATCAATCATAGGTTCAAGATAAACATCGATGTCATTTCCAGGTTGTTTAGGGCCCGATATCAACAACGACAACATTACATACTTATTTTTCATACAGAGCCAGGGAGGAAGATTGTATATCACAAGCATGACTGGCCAAGTGCTATGTTGGCTGCTCAATGTCCCGTATGGATTCATCCCATCTGTATAAAGCCCACATCTTAGATTCCTGACTTCTTCACCAAATTTAGGGTACAATAGATCAATCTTCTTCCACTGTGGGGAATCAGACGCATGTCGTAGGATCCCATCATTATTTTTCGTAACATCTGCATGCCACCTCAAATTCTTCACATCTATCGGATTGGCAAACAAGCGTTGAAACCGTGATATTATAGGTAGATACCACATCACCTTGGCAGGAGAACCAGTTTTGGACTCCCCCGAAGTCGTCAATTTATACTGTGACACACCACATTTTGGACAATCTTTCAAATCCACATAGTCCTTTTGAAATAATACACAATGATTCGGGCATGCATGTATCTTCTTGGCATCCATTCCCATTGGGCACAACAATTTCTTTACCTGGTATGTTGAGATTGGCAGCTCGTTTCCTTCAGGAAGCATTTCTTTCAACAAAGACAACAATGACGTGAAGCTTTTGTCGCTCCATCTATTGTTAGCTTTTAGCTTATACAATCTGCAACACAGCGCTAAGCTTCATAAACTTAGTACAACCTGTGTATAACGATATCTCAACATCATGCACAATGTTTCTAAAAATGGGAGGTGGATCGGTGTGCTCTACCCCACAACTATCCAGCATCGCATCAACGATGTCTACTGGAACTGGTTCATTCACATCTACATCATCATAGCCAATTTCTTCTTCCACAAAAGCACTGCTATCGACATCCACTGGTTTCGGGTTTGAAATCTCTCCATGTCAGTGCCATTCTGTATAGCCTTGTATAATCCCGTTGCACATGACATGACTTTTGATTTCGTCACCAGTGCTGACTTTCAAGTTGTTACCGCAATGCCTACATGGACAGTAGAACCTATCTCCAGGTTCTTTCCTATGTTCCTCGACAAATCTAATAAACTGGTCAAGACCAGAAATAAACTCTGGGGTGCAACGATTGTGAATGTACATCCATGATCTATCCATTCTATGATCAAAGAGAAAACAAGTATATATTACAACAAGATTAGGGTCTAGGGTTAACATATTAGAGTTTTTGCATGGTTAAAACTTTAGGCCAACAAATAAATGTGTTGTCATTCTTATATATAATAAATGTGTACCACCTATCCCATTCTTAAACACCTAATCTCACTAGTAAGAGTATATTGTGTATTGGGTTTTTGAGAAAATTTCGGAAGCTTTTCCCTGCTGTTCTCTAAGTACATATGTACTAAGAGAACAAACAGGGAAATGCTACCAAAATTTTCTCAAAAACCCATTACACATTATACACTTACATCTTAAGTGAGATTAGGTGTTCAAGAACAGTCCCAAACCGGGGACTATATAAGATTTACTCCTAATGAGTAAATCTTGGACGGGTTTCTAGGCCAACAAATACATGTGCTGCCATTCTTATATACAATAAATGTGTACCACCTATCCCATTATTGAACACGTAATCTCACTAGTAAGTGTATAATGTGTATTGAGTTTTCAAGAAAATTTCGGCAGCATTTCCCCACTGTTCTCCAAGTACATATGTACTTAGAGAACAAACAGGGAAATGCTACTGAAATTTTCTTGAAAACCCAATACACATTATACACTTACATCCTAAGTGAGATTAGGTGTTCAAGAACAGTCCCAAACCAGGGACTATCCAAGATTTACTCCTAATGAGTAAATCTTGGATGGGTTTCTAGGCTAATGAGTACATATCCACTACATGTATTTGCTCACTTACACTGCATCACTCACAATTAGAGCATTATTAAATAATAAATCAAGAATTCAATAGTTTCAAACATGCAATAATTCACAATTAGAGCGATAAGATTCACTTTGTACAAATATACATGGCATAATTTAGGTACAATAGCAGGTGTGGTCATTGACCCGATTCAACAATATAAGAATAGTTTTAGAAGAGTAATAACCAACAACAACCACAGTCTGTGTGGGCTGGCACGACCGTGGTTGCTGTTGGTAAGGAGAGGGAGAAGGAAGAAGAAGAAGAAGAAAGGAGGGCCTACTATTGGTAGCAGCGTGGAGACAGAGGCGACGGTGAGCACACCAGCGACAGGAGACGGCACGGAGGCAAGCGAGTAGAGAAGGAGAGGCGCCGGCGTCGAGTAGAGACAGAGAGGGCACCGGCGATGAGAAAATAAGGAGAGGTAGGCGGCGGCGGTGGCGAGCAGCTGTAGCAGCAGTAGGCGGCGGCGACGCAGCAGCACGTGACGCAGCAGCAGGCGGCGGTGACACAGCAGCAGGCGGCGGCGACGCAGCAGCAGGTCGGGAATCGTCAGAGCAAAATCGCGCGATCTCAATGAAAAAGAAGAGAAAGGGGGAAGAGTTCGCTATGTGTGGGGGATATTAAGTTACTAAACAGCGTCAGTTATTCAAAACAACTGACACCTTTAATATTAGGTGTCAGTTATACAAAGACAACCGACGTCAATTGGACATTCCTTTACCCTAATTTTTTTGACAGGGACGGCGCGCGGACCCTTATCAGTGTCGGTTATTCTACGACAACTGACGTCCATATTGTAACTTTTGGCACAAATTTTATCTTCATTTAATGTCGTTTATTAGGTAAAACACTGACATTGTATCTCATACTTTGGCGTAATTTTTTTTTGCTCGAAAAAATTGGATTTCGCGGGCTACTTTAGGCGTCGGTTGTTTATTATGGAACCGACGCTAAATAGAAAGTGATACCCGTGTCTGGCCACTCGTATACGATATATGTCGGTTTGTGTTGTTAACCGACGATGTAGGTTTTAGGCGTCGGTTCTTATTTAATAACCGATGCATGGAAAGTGATTTCATAAGCCATTTCTGTAGTAGTGATTGCAGAATGTAAGAATGAACCTTTATAGATATGATTAATATCTTACTCCAAACATTAAGTCTACCAAACTTTATGTGGAGGATCTTTGAATACATCTTACCATATTGTGAATAGAGTATCCCGTAAAGATAAAGAAAATAGTTCCTTTGAGAAATGGAGGGAGAAAACCTAGTCTCAAATATATTCCAGTGTGGGGGTGACTTGTTAAGGTACTTGTCCTTGTACACAAAAGGAAGAAATTGGGAGTGAAAATGGTTCATGCCATCTTCTTGGGTTATGTTGAGAAAAATGATACCAGCAAATTCTTGATTGCAAAATCTAAAATCTCATGCATTGATGTCAATAAAATTATGGAACTATGTGATTGTACATTCTTTGAGGATAAGTTTCTAATGAAAACTAGTTTGCCCAAAGAAATATCTCACGAGGATTCATTTACAACATGTTTTATTCCATAGCATGTGGAAAGGATGACAAATGTGGGGGCGGCTTAAAACAAACTATTTTTGAAATGGATGATTCTGAAGAAATGATTAAACCAAGATGAAGTAAATGACATATGACATCTAAGGATTTTGAAAATCAGTTTCTCACTTATAATATTGAAGATGATCATGTAACTTTTCAAAATGCTATGGATTTTTTAGAAACTAAAGTGTTTAATAGAATCCATTAACAAAAAAATCCAATATACTTATGGATGTAACTTGGGAATTAGTGAATTTACCTCTTGGTTGTTCTGCGGTTAAATGGGAATGGATCTTTAAGAAGAAACTTAATGCAAATGAGACAATATATAAGTATAAAGCTAGATTGGTTGCTAAGGGTTACACACAGAGGGAAGGGATATATTATTTTGATACATATTCTCTTATTTCTTATATGACCACAATCTGAGTGCTTATAGCATTGACTCCAATTATAATCTCTCTATCTAACAAATGGATGTGATGAGTGTGATCTTATAGTGTGATCTTCAAGATCAGATATATATGGATCAGTTTGAGGGATTTGTGGGTCGTGAGAATGAGTCCAAAGTGTGTAAACTTGTTAAGTTATTATATGGCTCGAAAGAAGACCCTATGGAATGGCATGACAAGTTTGATTCTCTAATATTATCATTTGGCTTTCTTTATGATGATTTTGATAAATTTTTTTGTTGTAAAATTGTCAATAATGGATTTATTTTGTTATGTCTAAATGTAGTTGATATCCTATGTGATATGAAAGTAGTAAATGAGACAAAGTCTTGTGTAGAAAGTTTGAGATGAAGGATACGGGTGTCGATGATGTGATTTTAGGGCTTAAAATCATAAGGTCTTCTAAAGGTATAACTCCCTCATAGTCTCACTATATTCAGAAGGTACTCGAGAGGTTTGAGTACACATCATGTAAACCTGTTAAGACTCAATATGATTCATTATAGGCCTTGTTCAAGAATGATATTGAAGTTGCAATGCCTCAATTATGATACTCTCAAATTATCTGAAGTTTGATTTATCTTATGAACTCAACACGAGTAGACATAGTTTTTTTCATGAGTAAGTTTTGTGGATACTCACTCTAGTTGTCCCGACAAGACCCACTAGAAAACTCTTAAGAGAGTATTGAGGTATTCCAAGGGAACTTGTTCCCTAGGGATGCATAAAGCAAAATATCATTATGTAGTTGAAGAATATAATGATTCAAGTTGGATTAAAATGAACAATGGGAGTAATGGTGTCTCAAGATATCTATTCCTATTGGGAGGAGGTGTTGTTTTTTGGAGGTGTAAGAAATATAGCAATTTGTCTTGGTCTACTTTTGAGGTTGAGTTGTGTGCTTTAGATGAAACTAAATTTGAAGCTAAATGGTTGCATGGACTTATATATAGTTTCTTATGATAAAGAAGCTCCTTCCTACAATTTGAGTTCACTGTGATAGCATTACTATCATTGCTAAGATAAAGAGTTCCAAGTACAAAAAAAATTAGAGTCACATCCAAGTTAGTCTCAAGTCTGAAAGGGAATCAATGTCTAATGGGTCTGTGGTTGTGGACTACATACATACTAAAGATAATATAGATGATCCTAAACTTATCTTAGTTGAGAAATCCGTGTTGGGGATGGGAGTGAAACCACTTTAGATTGGCTGATAGTAGTAGCCCAACCCAAAAGAGTGGAGATCCCACAAATTGGGTCAACATGGTAATCAAAAGTTGTTGGGTGAATTAGATGACAATAGGAATTTTCGTTGATGCTTCTTGAATCAGTGTGTCTATCCCCTAAGAATCCTATTAGTGTAATGATTGCAAGTCAGTAAGAGATTAGTCACTAAATAGTGTCTAGTCTTAGGAAAGAATGCTAGCAACCACCCTTAGATACTTCAACTAAATGATTGGTTTTATGCTGCAATAGGGGAATTAGGTTGTTCCTTGATATCAATCATGACATGTTTTGGATGCATGGCCTTAATGCGTCATGTCCCATGTCCGTCATGTCTTTATTATGTTGTCACTAAGCGTTACTCTTATACCTAAGGTTCACATTCAAGACTTTTATTCACCTAGCCTCTACAAGACTCAAATTTGGATAACTCAGTCATGGTTCAAAATGAAAGATACCTACAAAGAGTACAGTGTGGGGGACTAAGTAATAGGGCACGCTACACATTGAAATTTGTAGGTGATTGTTTTTTGGTCGGTAAAAAACTTTGTTGATAAATTTGATGCCAAAACTTTGGGTATAAGAGAACTTGCACCCCCATTACAACCAAGGTGAGTAATCACCCCAACAACAAAAGAAACAAAAGATGGAACAAACTAATCTGCTAACAAAGACCTACTAACTAGAAAGAGGAGAAGAAAGGAACCCAACCCTGCTAGGACAAGCAGCCACCCAAATACACGAAGAAAACAATTCAAAGCTACACATGCCAACACTGGCATTTGGCTCATTCACTGAATGTGTGATGACATGAGAAGCTGAATAGTAACTTCAAAAATCCTGGCAACCACAAGAATAGACGAGCTAGAAGCTCCTCCCCCTCTTCAGAACAACCCCTCATGATGCACAAACTACATTGAGGCATATCGTCGAGCACCTTGAAAGCATTCCTATTCAGCTATAACAGAGAAACCAAGATGAAGTACAGGGTCCTTCCATAACATGACCGTCGATAGCTGTCCTTGAGTTAGACACATGCCATTCCTCCATTGCCATTAGAATCATTCCCTAAAAGTGTGCGATCCAAGTAGGTATCCAACCCCTCTCCTATAGTCGACAACCACCTAATTTCTGGGATCTTGCACAGTCCATCTTCACGCAGCAACAGGGGGGAATCAAGGAGAGGAAGAAAAGCAATCCTCCCCCCTTTGAATCCAACCCCACGTAAGCCACCTGTTTGTACAGTAGCCCCTCCTCGAACACCTAGAGGGCATTCAAACTCATGGCTCCAGAGGAGCGCATACAACATGGGAGAGAAAGGAATCTCCCCCCCGGTCACCATCGATGGGTAACGAGGATTCCATGGAGGAACCCAACGTCATAGACAAGTGGGAAAAGACCACCCTCGGGCAGCAAGAACTAACCCAGGCCACCCTGTGAGCCACCAGACTTTAGGGCACTAATCATTCCTCAGCCGCCCATCATCACCGCCCAAACTAAAGGAGATGGCCTGGCAACAGAAACGTTGGTGGAGAAGACACGCCGCCTGAACACCAAGCAGGGCTCTGCCGCCATCACCACCGCCGGGGTGCTTCTAGGTCGATGTCGTTGATCACCATTTCACTGGAGTGTCTCCAAGAATTGTCTCGGGGAAGGGGGTCGTAGGTATCTGATGAGGAGATCGAAGAACCCCTCATCTTCGCTTGGACGGAGCAGCAGTACAAGGAAGCAGACCTAGGGCACGCTCCTCTCCACCCATCACTATTGAATAGGGTGGAGTCGAGTAGGTTGAAAATGCCACATCACCCTGGATCAGCCTCCGATGCAGCGCATTCCATCTCCACCACAATCCAGCCGTGAGGCGACTCAAAGACGTCGACTGGGAGTGCCGCTAGTTCTCCATCTCTAGGATTACTTCTGTTCAGGCTAGGACCAAAACCTATGGAGCCAGGGGAGGAAAGTAGTGAGGCGCCGCTCCCTCCCCCCAACGATGGCCGCCGGAGGGGTTCTAGAGAGAAGCGGGAGCAACCCTAGAGAGAGAGCGCTCTAAGGTTTCAACTTAAAGTATGGTTGTTGGATACAATGGATGTATAACATTTATCTACATGGGTTAAGCCCAATGTAGGTGCAGCCATTACATAAGGAAGGTGGAAGAAAAAGTAGTTTATTCTTTTCTACAAACTAGGAATAGTGCTAGGAAATTATCTTCCATCTCCTTTTTAAAAAAAGATAATTAATTAATTAATTAATTGTCTATTTAATTAATTCTTTATAAATTTAAAATGGACTCCTTATCTTCCTCATTAATTAGAAGCAGACATTTTCCTTCCTAATTGGAAAGGGGACTCTTTGTTTTCCATATTAATTGGAAAGATATGTTTTTTCTTCTTAGTTGGAAAATGACTCCTTGTTTTAAGTAATAATTGGAAAGAGATATTTTTCTTATTAATTAGAAATAGACTCGTTGTTTACCTTATCAATCGGCAAGAGACTCCTCACTTTTATTTTTATGTGTACAAGAGTGATCATGTGGTCGTGTCTTATTGAGAATAGGATGTAGGGCGTTGATAAGATTATAAATAAGTTTCTACTATCACTTAAGAAGTACCTCACGGAGATTCTTCTCATATGTGAAGCATGTCCATCTTTCCTTCTGACATGATCTATCAGATGGTAGTACATATGATCACCGGGCTACACTGGTAGTGTACCTTGTCTATTGTCAATGATGTTCTTCTGCTACAGATTTGTGATGAAATCGACTAAGAGGACGAATCCAAAAAGATTGCTAACGAACAATCTGATCTGGAGTTCCAAACTCTATTTTTTTTTATCATCACCTTATCTATTAGTTCTACATATTTCTTATCCGGATCAGACATCAAATTGTTAATTAGTAACACAACTGTTGTGACATAAAAATTTATATCTAATAATACAAACATTAGTGAATGTGATTATGTATACAACAAGCACACATCAGATTTGATCGTGA